>OW569403.1:138204084-138804084 GCA_937654795.1 Cistogaster globosa
TTCTGGCCTGGCAACACTGAGTGCTGCCAAGTGCAATCTGACATTTCCATTGGAAAGTTTGTCATTTTTAAGCATAATCGTACTCAAAACGTTTTGACGTACGACCATTATTTGTGTTGTTTACAGTGACTTGAAAAAATTAATATAGATAAAAATGGAATTAACTCGTGAACATTTTCGTGCCATCATTTTTCACAACTTTCGACGTGGATTATCACGACAAGAGTGCATTGATGAACTTAAATCTTTGTATGGCGATGAAGCACCATCCTTTAGCACTGTAAAAAATTGGTATAATAAATTTAATCGTGGCCGAAGCTCGCTCAAAGACGAATTCCGTGAAGGTCGTCCAAAAACGGCTGTTGTGCCAGAGAACATTAATGCCGTGCGTGAACTCATAATGCAAGATCGACATACGACATACCGAGAGATAGAGACATCCTTAGACATTTCTTCCACCAGCATACATTCGATACTGCATAAACACCTGGCCGTAAAAAAGGTTTGTTCTCGTTGGATCCCGCACAATTTGAAAGTCGCTAAAAAAAGGCTCCTTTCGATTGGTGCAAAGAAATGTTGCAAAAATAAGATTGCGATGCTTCAAAATACGTTTGTAAGATCGTTACAGGTGACGAATCATGGATCTATGAGTATGAGCCCGAAACGAAACAACAACCGACCGTGTGGGTCTTCAAAAACAAGCAAAATCCAACGAAAGTTGTTCATGGAAGAAGCACTTCGAAGCAAATGGTCGCCTGTTTCTTCGGCAAAGCTAGTCATGTGGCGACTGTTCCGCTTGAGCAACGTAGGACGGTCACTTCTGAGTGGTACACTACAATTTGTTTGCCTGAAGTCATCGGAGAAATTCGAAAAACCAACAAGGGCTGTACGGGTCATCCGCCGTACAGCCCTGACTTGGCACCTAACGACTTCTTCTTGTTTCCGCACATCAAGAAAAGAATGCGTAGTCAAGGATTTTCGTCGCCAGAAGAAGCTGTTGAAGTGTTTAAAAACCATGTTTTAGAGGTGTCTCAATCAGAGTGGAAAAAGTGCTTCGACAACTGGTTTGAGCGCATGCAAAAGTGTATAAATCATGCTGGAGAATACTTTGAAAAACAATAAAACCATTTTTGATTATAAATATTCGCATTTTTACTATTAGGCAAGAAATATATAGAGCAGCCCTCGTATAAATAAATAGAAGATTTATAACTATTATCTTTAATACTCCTTCATATAACATTTACAAGTATGCATGTGCAATTGTATATATTAACAAAACATATTGTTGGCCACACACATCTTAAATATTTAATTCAAACAATTGACAAAGAGAAGAAAAAAAAAATATGTTTGTAGAAAACTAAAAAGTTAAAGGTTGTTTGGGTTAAACTAGGAAAAGAAGTCAAAAAGACAATATATAATTAAAGACAACTTTGTAGTATGAAAAGAAGACATATTGAACTAAATGAGGTTCAGTTCAATAAAAAGCATTAGAAAATATAAAGATATATAATTCTGAATATGGTAAGGTAAAAAAGTATCATATTTTAAACCAAAGTATAATATTAATCAGTTAAAATTGATTTTTAGCTTAGGATCATTTTATTTTAATTACTAAAAATTTTTGAAATTTTTGCGGACCTTATTCAAAGTAAACAAGAAAATTTATACACCAGCAGAATATAAAGCTATATTTTATGGATGGCTGCATCCTGCAACAGCATTCTTCTACCTTACGTTGTGTGCATTGGAAACATTGTCTATTAAACAACCTAATTTAATCATAATTAATTTGGTTAGACCAAGTTCAAATACAACAAAAGCATTTCTCGTCGTTCAATCTGCAATTCATCTTATACATTTGGTGCTTTTAATTTTTTTTTATTGATAACTTAATTGTAATAATAACATTTTAGATTGCTTATATATAATAAAATTATTAATTTTACTAAAAATAATTAAAAATTTTAGCTCTATCAAAATTTGTGAACTTAATAATTTTCTCGGGAACTTACCCAAAAATTTTTATTGCCAGCATTGTGTTACGTACAACTGCTATTATTTGTTTAAGAAAATCTTTTTTACTTGTACATGACTGTACTAAAATATGTCAGAGTTTTCCTTTAATTATTCAAATGTTAGTTACACAGCTGAATAAATGCAATATCAAAGAACATTTTGTGTGTTTTGCTATAAACACAAGTAAAGAAAAAAAATTAAAAGGTTTTCTAATTGTATTGTCCTTATTATAGTTTTACCCACTTTGGTTTACTATATATGTCTGCTGTATCAAGTTTAAAATAACAAAATTAAATATTTTACATAGAACAAAACCCTTCGTGTGTGTACCCTAATTATAAAGATTTAATTATTTATTACGTAAAAAACTGTTTAAGCCATTCTCATATATTATTCATTTATATCTTTCTATTTGCTTTATTTCAGTTCAAAGACGTTCAAATCGTTAATCATTTCTGAGTGCATGAAATGAAATAAATATACAACCGTTTACTAAGGTACGTTCTATCATGTAACAAAAAATTGAATTTTGTTGTTGAATGTTTGTTTTAGTTGTAAATAAACTAATATAATTATCACATGGGTTAAATAATTACAGTATTGAATAGAATAACAAGTTTTCCACTCATGAATTTAGTTGTTCACTTATTTTCGTGTTTTATATTTGTTGTTCTTATGGCTTTTGTTGAATTATAACTTTTTATTTAACACTTACACGGTTTCGAAATGCCGTGTTAACTTTAGAACAAGAAATTTATTTGACGTACAATAATACGAGGGATGTTTAGCTTCAAATGCTCTAGCATGTACGACACAGCAAACAGCAGCTGTATATAACACCTGCTTAGTGCTTGAAAATTCCTGAGAAAATGGTTTTATTCTCAATGCAACAAACACAAGGTTAAATCATGAAAGTTTAGAATATAGATGCGAAAATAATATTGGGTGTAGTGAGTGATTTATTGTTTCTAGCATGCAAGACCCTAGGTTATCCAAAATTCAAATTAAAATGTAGCAACAATTTATCTTTATATTGGTTATTATTTTCCAACTTCTTGAGATAAAAAATTAGGCAAAATTACTAGTTAAAGGCCTTCAATATAAATCCACCACTTGATTATTTTAACTTCTCCACACCTGTCTCTCTTCCTTGTTACTTTTAGCGACTGTTAAATCCAAAAGCAAATATATTTTAATTTTGCATAATATTCAGAAACGGCTGAAGGTAAAACTTGTTGTTTTTATAGCTTGATACATTAAAAAGAAAACATAAATTAGTTGCGATAAGATCGTGCAGGAGATGTTTAAGGAACATACCTTTTTTGGCTCTCCAATAGTAAAGTTTTCTAGTGCTGTTAATTCTACATTCGTGTTTTTTTTTAATTCTACTTTTATGCATATTTCGATAAATGATTGTCTAATGCACCACTAAAAGATTGAAAAAGTTGTAACAGTATAAAATTGCTTAGAGAATTAAATAACGCAATGCATTTATAAAAAATTTCCAACTACAAAACTGTACTTTTAACAAGTTTTTTTTTCCTTTTCCTCTAAAGAAGGGCGAAAGTTTGTTAGCGCCTTCCCATATTAAGGTAACGATATGTTTTGCTAGACTGTTTACATAATCAGAAATGTCCGTTAAGTCTGATTTGGCATAAGTCTTAAAGTGATTTTCAATATCTTAAAGAATTTCAAATAAATAGTGATAGAGAAATCCGTTTTTGTTTTTTAAGGGTTATAAAAAGTATGGGAGGCCCAAATTGATAAAAAACACCACTAAGATGGGGTTTTCTTTAGAGATAAAAAATCCTGCCCCAATAGCAGGGAATTGCCATTATGCGTACAATGTGTCATGCCCAGTAAATGAAGTATTGAGTGAAATGGATTAGACATACAGTTTGTGTGTTGACTAAACTCTATAATTAAAATCTTACAAGCAGATTCAAAAGCAAATCTTAATCTAACGTCTGTAAAATAGTGTCTAGAAATCCTTTTGTGTCTGCGATGAAAAAATAAAATACGTCTCATACCTTTACTGACATGAATATTATTACTTTTTCGTTAGATAATTTCCTGACTAAATCTCGTAAAACTTAATTAAAAAAGTTCCTAACACCCTTCGTAGAAATATAAAAAAATAGAAACCAAAAATTTAGGGATAAAAAATCTGACTAAATTGCACTGAACTTACTAAACATGAAATTGCTAAAGTTCTCCATTCTGAATAATGTTGAAAGGGAATTCAAAAGCAAACGACATATCTTCAAAATAGTTAATTTCTTTAGAAGACGAATAACAATAAAAGAAAAATGATAATAAGTTGTATGAAAAAAAATACATTTTGGCATATTGATAGACAAGACAAAAGCTTATATCTACAAAGATGTTAAAAGCGTAAAAAGAAAATAGAAAAGCAAAATGTACAACTAAAATCAGCTTATTCAAAAACATGCAATCTTTGTTATAATATTATCTTAATACAAATTAAATGAAATTAAATAAAAAAAACTTTTAACACAAAAGGAACGTTTTAGTTAATTAATTTAATTAAAATGATACAAACAGTACAGTACGTACAACACACTCACATATGTGAAGTAATAAAATCAGCTAATTGTTATTTAGCAAAGTTAAACTATTATTTAGACAATTAGAATAGATTAGAATAGAATATTGAAAATCTTATTTCCGTAAGCTTCTACTGTAATTAACTTTACTATAATTCTTATTTTATGATTTATCTATGACTAATTCAGAGAAACATGCTAGGCGTTAAATAAAACTGGCCATAATAATTTCAAACTTCTATCCCGCATTTTGCTAGTAAATTTATAATATAATTTCTAATAACTACTGTGTAAATTATTTAAAATTTATAATCATAAATATCACAACGTTCCTTCATAAAATTTTCATTATTAGAAATTTAAATACCACGTCCAGATTTATATAGCCTAAACATGCCAAAACTATTTAAAAAATTGCTAACAAATAAGCTCAACCCTGTTTAAAGCATGGTAGTTATAATGTGATTAAATAATTTTTTTGATAAGAAAAAAATAGAGTGAAACAAGTAAGAGGACAGATAAAAATTTTCTAAATATATAGATTTTTAGCAGAATATTTATTGATATAAAAACAATTATTATTTTGTTTTCCTTACTTACTTGCTTTCATGATTTTTTACTTATATTTTATTAAAAGAAGGAGTGACATGAAAAACATAAACACGATATTTTTCTCCAGTAGCAAGCCCCTAAGATTTATTGCACTTTGGGAATCACTGGCTGTCAAGTTTGATTCCGTTAATGGTCGGCCTTAAGACTAATTTCAATCATCAGTATCCTTTAATAATCTCTCTTCTGTATAAATATAAAATAATTAGGAAATAAAGATAAAAATACAGTTATTTTTACCATGTTTAAAGAAATGGTTTTAAAAACAAATCTTTCAATCCATAAGATACAGGCCAATTTTTGGAAATTCCAAGTGCAATAAAATTAGAGCCCTTAATGCTATTTAACTTATGGATTTAAAATGATGCCAGAAACATGTAATAAAATTTGCTAGAAACACTTAATTTATTTTTAAAAGACTGAAGAAAGAAGTATTTCTGCTAAATTTTTGGTGCTAAATTTTTTTTGTATGTTTTTTGAGAATATTTACCGTGAAATGTTAAATGGAGTTTCAGCTCTAAGCGAGAATATATGTATTCTGAACCATCAACTGGGGATCAGAAGACAACAAAGCATTATCGAATTGTGGGTTTAAAAAGTCAGCATTTCATAGAACAAAAATACTCTTTATTTTAATAAGAACAACTCTCACCTCAACCTTTTTTTTAGCTACTGGTCGCTGTTAAATTATTCGTTATTTTATAATATAAAAGGAAGGTTTTATAATGGAGCCTTTTTTAAATTTCAAATCTCTATTGCCACATATACATATTTGGTTTTTTTAATTGGAGTAACTAAATTTGTTCCAAAAAAATCTGGAAGAATTAGAGTCAGGCGTATTGTTTTGGCTACTGCCTTGAAAAAGATAGAGCGATCTTGTTGATTTTATATAGCAAAATTTTTAAAACTGTGTCTGATCAATTGGCGTACTTATATTTTATCTAGCTCTTTCAAACTTTTTCACGTATGGTGAAGGGTAAACAAATTTAATTATTTTCTGCGGCACTTAATCTATCGCTAGAATTATCATCGTCTGTCTATTTTAGGCAATGTATTTTGTAAACATTATTTACCAAACGTAAATGCACGTCAAAAATAATTAAAATTTATTATTGCATTAAAAGCTTTATTTATGAGAAAACCATTTGCTGTTCTTTTATTGCTCAAGATCTAGTAGCAGATTTGATTGCTGTTTCCACTGAAAAGATATTTTGATGTGATGTAAACAATTTCTATTTATTCGATTGAAATTTTCAATATCAACAGAGACGTGATATTTTCTTGTCAACAAATGCTGTCGTTTATAATGTGTAGATATTATTTTTGTTATTAATGTTAAGGGCAATTAATAGAGGAGTGTGCGGCTTGTAAATTGCGTGAGCTATATTAGCAGCTGAATTTTCTTATTATTCAAAACTAAAAAGAAACAAACAAATTTAAATTTAATATATTTCCATTCTGAAAACTCCTTTATATTATATATGTTATTGGAGTATGAAGTATTCTCCAGCAGAAAAAATACTAATGATATGACGCTGCATTATTGATAATCTGATATAAATCTCTAATTTTATTCCCAGGCCACTCCTAGTGGAATGTCATAGTGTCCCAGGACATAATACCTATGAACATTATGTCGCTTTGAAACGCAATAATTTTCATGTCCGTGTCATTTTAATTAAAGACATAACGTCACTTCATAAGGTTTCATAATGTTCGTATTTTAAAGAACTACGGGCTCGTTTGCCAAAGATTTCCATCAAGGCCGGTATTACTAACACCGGCTTCGCTTATCAACGATTTCCTGTAAATGTTGCATTTTTCTTATATAAAATACCATAATATATACCTTCAATATTAATAGAAGTTATGACTCTTCGCTGATTGAATTTATGACTTAAGAGGTTATGACATGCCAAACCTACTCCCTCTTACTTGTTTGTCATTGAACTCAATTTAGCAACAAAAATTCGTTATTGAAATAACCAAGTGGCAGATATAATGATAAATTTACGAAAATAAACAATTCTGTCGAGGAACTAAATTTGGCCGCTTCACAACAAAAATCTGCTTTTAAGTAATAAACTTATATCATAATCTAGAGGTAATAAACTTAAGCTGTATAATTTACTTCATAATTTTATTTTTTAAATCAAGGCCTTTTTTATAATTATAATTATATAAAAGAATAAATTAAAAATTAAAAAAAAATGTTTTAAAAAATAGAACAATAATATAATAAAAAATGTTAACCAACTTAATATTAAATTACTTTTACTAATGCTGTTTTACTCATATTACAAAGACTTTCTTTTAGTTTAGAGAAAAAGCTTTAGTTTTTTTTTTAGAAAAACTTACGCAAAATATAATTTACTAAGGGAGTGCTGAAATGGTGTGAAATTAAATGGTTTTTTAATTGTGGTTACACCAACAACGTGAGAGTTTTGAAATTTAGTTTCTTAAAATATTCGTAGTTGATGCATTGGCATTTATTACAATGAACTCAATTTCGCTCATAAAATTTGCTAAAATAATTAAAATCTACTGCGAATTTTTTTTTCAGGAATACCCAGCTAGTTTTTCTGAAAAAAATTGTTTTTTTTTTGTGATTAAAAACTTTAATGAAAGAATCGACAGCTATCAGCGTGGTCATGGTGGACATATGCAAGACATTATTTTTTATATATAATTGCCGAATTTTTTTCTTCGTTATATAATAAATCTAAGTCATCTCTATCTAAATTTTTCATTTGTTTTAGAAATTAAAGTTCTTTATGAAAAAACCAATAGCTGTTCCTTTTAAGACGCTGTTATAAAAAAATTTATTATACTCAAAAAATTAAAAAATCATTTTTAATAAATTAGGCATTGTATGAATTCTTAAAATTGTATATATTTTAATTATTTTCTTTAATGGATTCGTGAGAATCGCTTAAATTATATTATGTTTAAACTTAAAATTTACACATAGTCATTTTCTTTCCGTTTAATGTGAGCAGTATAAAATCAGATGTGTAACTCCTCACATAAGCAACATTAAAGCATGGTAAACGTAAAATAAAAATATATAATAAAAGTGAGATTATTATCTTCAAAATATTATTTCTATATGTTTTATTTTTATAGCTTTACACATATTAAAACTATTATCAGCAAATTCAAATATAGTTGGTCTTCGTGCTCACGAATATGTTCCATATATTTAAATATTATTTTAACGCAAGCAACTTAACCAGAAATAAGCATAAAAGGTCATAAAAATTAACAAATGTTTAAGAACGCATGCATAAAGTTGGTATTGCTTTAAGCTTTTAAGTTAAATGGCAGGAAACTCGTAAGGAATTTCACTATAAAAACAGGAAATACATTTTAAAAAGTACAAATGTGTTTATTGGCGATTTCCTTTTCTCTAACGACCTTGATGTTTGTGCTGCTAGGTTTTAAAAAACAAACGATTTTAAAGTATACTCGTACGACCGTAAACACAGGAGTAATTTCATAAGATTTAATTTTTTTATTGGGGTGTAGAGTGGTGGTCGTGATAAATTTTTAAATTAAAGAAACTTAAGTATAAAGTATTTTAAGACTGAATTGCTTATATATTAGTAAGCTTTTCCTCATGAGAAATTTTTAATTTGCTCTGAAGAATGTGGTTTTTTTACCTTAAAGGGTACGAAATTGATACTTATGAATTAGATATTTTCAATTAAAATTAGCATTTATTTCTTTACAAATCTATTAAGAAAAGGAATTTTTAGTGCTTATTTATAAGATTGAGCCCATAGGGCATTAACTTCGTAGGTCACATGAAACCAAAAATTCGTCTTATGTACTCGTTCTACTGCTGAGTAACATAGCTTTATATATTAGAACAATTTTAGGTAAATTGAATTATTCTGGGGGTATATTATAGAACTCTCTAATATTTTATGTTTATTTTTACCTTAAATTCATTGTTAGTCACAGGTTAAATATAATATGGTCAATGCATATCTATTCCTTTGTAATCTCTGTAAACCAAAGTTTTAGATAAGTCTATCTAGGGAGGGTTACGCCACATTCAAAACAGATTTAGCATCTTTTTGTATGAGCTGTACAGTAAATAAAAATCAAAAAGAATATGTAAATAAGCCAAGGAGATCAAAATATATCTCATTCGCTTTTGATTTTTATAGGAAATTTCCACATACTACGAGGCTTCCAATTTACTAAAATTTATTAATATCGTCAGGATAGAAAATAATAATAATACATTTACTTAAAGAAGACTGCAGTTACTCGCAACTAGTTTTTGGGCTTCGTTTGGGCGCATCTCTAAAATAAAAATTTCTAATTCAAGTAGGCTGTAGAGGTAGCTGTCATTAATATCCCACAAAATAAGATTTTCATTTTTACTTCGATCCATTAATAAACTTAATTATTAAACATGACTTGAACCATTCTTTGAATTAAGTGTTTGACTTCTTTTTAATTTGTTTGAATTTTAATATTAATTAAAAATGACAACGAAGTAGACATTATAATATAATTACGAAGTTTTTATTTAAAAACTCGAAACGACAGGATGAAAATATTTGTATAGAAATTAATTTCTTTATAATTCAAATTTCAAGAATCTTTGCGGCTTTTTAATCAAAAAATATTAGATAAAACATTTAAATTTTTATTTTTGTAAACCTTGTTTAAGACATACTTTGAGCGTTTTTTTTTTTCTAAATTTTTTCTGTACAATTTTTTAAGCTATTTTCAACGTTTCAAATATTAAACGATCTAACCAAAAACCGTTTTTTATTATATTTCCTTCTAGTATTTTTGAGTTTCGTTATTATTGTTGACAACAGCTTACAGCTGTTAAGCCTTTAAAATATAAATTTGTAATTCGTGTTGAATATTCATTTTATTAATCAGTTTTTTTCTCCAACGAATATATTCAAACTGCTAATAAAACTAAAATACCTCTAATATCATAAGCCTCTTATTTATTTACTTTTTCTTATTCTTCAGTAATTTTTTTATATTCTTCCAAAAAACAGAATTCTGAAGGTAAAGCTGCTTAATGCTTCAATAAACGTGAAAATAAGATAATTTATAGATATTTTTAATGTTCATGCAAAACATATTTTAATACATCCGCTTTTCGCTTTATTTCAGCTGTTATCATCAAATGCATTTTTATCCTTTAAGTCTTAAAAACTCAATACATTTTTTTATCCCGTTTAATCGATTCGTCGTTATTAATGACATAAAAAGTATAGGAAAATTACCACCATCTATAGGAAATATTTACAAAATAAAAAACGTATTTTACAGCTAAAACCCAAAAGGGGATAGACAAAGCAGATGATTCAAGCTTTAGTGTGAACTAATTTTATTTAACGATAAATAATAAATGTAAAATAACTATTTATTTCTAAAAAACGTCTTGTTATACGGCCTTTAGAAGCAAATCTTTTTTGCTCATTACTTTAAAATTACTTTAAAATAAATGCAAAAGCAATGTGACGCAGAGTCAATGTTAAGCTTACTAGTTAAAGATTTAGAGAGTTTGGGGACTTTGCTATCTTTTTAATATGATAACTTTCAATTTTGTGGGAATAATGTGAATACGTTCGCATGAACTCTCATTATCTTAAAAACTGTATTAAAATAAAGCTTACAAATTGAGCAATAAATTGTTGTCAAAGTTTGTTGTAATTAAATAATTACTAATTTCATTTTAGGAACTTGGTAAGATAAGAAACAAATGGCTTTAAAAATAAAATAATTAAGAGTAGTGCGAAATGTAAATCACTAAACAGAAAGACAAAAATCCATAAAGATTCTTTAAGGAAATCTTGCTATAAAAATGCTTAGAAATATGAGCAGTTCTTGGGACGCTTAGATAGATTTTATTTTTCAATAATTCCTTTAAACAATGTCCTTCTGTGACACTCGTCTATTTTTTAAACAACTTTAAAAAAGGCGATGTTCATTAATTTTTTATATTATTTTTTTTTTTATATTTGTTACCCCAGAACTCAGTCCTTTTTCAAAAAGTTTAAAAGTTTTTTTTTAATTGAAAAGCCAAAATATCCGTAATATTTTCGTGTTAAAAAAGTTTATATTATGAAAACTTAAACGGTACCTCTATGTAAAACGCGTTATTTTTACAAGTCTAAGAAACTGTTACGGACACCCATATACAATTTTAGGAAAGTTGATACGCTATAGCTCACAATAACAGAAATTAATATAAAAAGTAGGCGTATAAATTAAAGGGTGTCCCATAAGCGACATAATTTGACTTATGTGGCCCTATCTTAAACCGTTTTAGTCAATCGCTAGAAAAATACACAGAATATTTAAATCTGTGTCTGCTATAAAAAAACGTATAACATGGGAAATTAAAGGATGTTTCAATAGAATATGGATATAAAAGTCTTCTTTAATCATGATAAAAAATTAAAAATTAAAGGATGCGCGCTTAGGTCATATTATTGCATGTATATGGCCTTATCTCTTGAACTGTTATAGATAGACATTTAAAAATTTAACAAAGTGTAAAAGAATATGTACACTGCTATAAATTGGAAGAAAAATATAAAAGGTGTCCTAAAGCTAATGTAGTATGACTTATGTGGCCCTATCTTTTAAACCGAATACTTTAAAATATATGAATATGCTACTATGTCCGCTATAACATTCAATATAAATACGTTAATTTTTAAATTAAAGGGTGGCCACATAGGTGATGCAATTTGACTTATATTTTTAACTGTTATACAATGAACTAATTTTGGGACTACCTTAGTATTATTTTTATGTTCAATTTTCTTTACTTTTTTACTTACTACAGTTATAATCTAAACATTTTTATTTTATTTTATGTTAATTTAAATATGATTTAAATCACTGACATAATTAATCTTCTGCATCTGTCATAGAATGAATGTATTTGAAATGATTCTATTTTTTCCCTTTTCTATTTTAATAATTTATTTTTTTCTTAACAGGTTTTATAAAAAAATCCATTTTTTTTTAGTAATTTTTGGTTATTTTGAACATTTTTTCTTTTAACTTAACAAACCAAAAAATGTCTAGTTGGTGTTTTTATTTTATTTATATTATTACTTCTTTTTATGGCTTGAAAAAGTTAACGACACTGGCCCTTTAATGTTTGATACAAAAGACCCATTAACACACTTTGTTACTTTTTATTTTCATATTTTTTTAAGAACAAATAAATACCAACGGTTAGTTCATACTTTCTTTTTTTCTGGGTAGTGTTGTATTCAAGAAATATTTTAAAAATACTGGATTGTTGTTAAAAGTTTTAATCTTTTTGCCGGCAATTATATTTTCATTTTGTGTTTTTTTCATTTTATTTTATTTGCAGTTTAAGTTTGCTATATTTCTATTTTTAAACTATAAAAATTTATAGCATGCTGGTAATTGTAATTGTATTTGTAATCTAAGTTGTAAAAATAATATTTTACTTTTTAATTTTAGTTTAAGGGTAGTTGAATTTTAATAATGACCGAACAGTTTACTTAATGAGCTTAAAATAATTTAAGGCATACTATAAAGAAGAAAAATTTTTAAACAATTTTATACCTGTGTAAAGGTTTCAATCATGCTTCTAGATTGCTGCTTCTATATTTAAAAGTGTACCCAACTACTGAAATTAAACTTCTATTAGCCTTTGCCTATTAAAAATCTGCTTCATTAAGGGGTTGTAAAGTGTTTGAATTCTTACATATTTTTTTCTGTCAACTCTTAGCTTATCGCCTTATTGCTATATTTGTCTTTGTGTCTTCTAATATGCTTTTTGTTTTTATAGGATTTAGCACTTTGATTTCGAAGCATGTGACTGCAAGTCACAGAAGCTACAAGATTTTTTTATTTAATTTGCTTTAATAAGTATTCCTTTAGGTTAACAAAACAGTGCTCACTTTCGCTTAATTATTTTTGTAAGGAAATTAAACGTCTTCGAAATTGAACAGTTTTCATTGTAAAAGATTGTAAAAATAATATCATTTTCAGAGAAAAATTTATGTATATGTATAATATTGACGTGTAAAGAGGTCTAGTTACGCCCACAGAACTGCAAGTCGACTTCTATTCATATTTCATTAGCATCCGATGTTATTTTCTCTTTTTGTGACTGCAACTAGGTTAACTAATGGTCGATGACATTGTTTACTCGAACATCTTTTCTTAATCATTTTATAATTCACAATTCTGTAAAACACACTGCTCGCTGAAAAAAACATAAAACAGTTTTCTACTACCAGAACATTTTATTAATTTAATATTTCATTTAAATTAATAATTTGGTCATGTATTATGGGCAGAGTCATTACCGAAAACAACTTTGTAACAATAATTTAAATTTTCTTTATTAAATTATGTCAATTTGTATAAAAATATTTATTAATTTTTCTTAACTTTTCTCATTTAGTTTGCTTCTCTCATTTAAGATTATTTAGTTACTTGAAAGCAGCAAAAACTTACAGCATAAATATGCAATGAATGAATGTGTTTTTTTAATGTTGAGCATTTGAAAACAGAAAAAGAAAAGAAATTGTTTATGCTTGAATGAATTATGGTTAAAGTGTAAAATGTCTAAAAAGATAAAACTTAAGTATTCTTTTACACTCTTTAGCTGTTGTTGTTAAAGTACGATAAAAAATGCAAATTTTTTTTTTAAAGTTAAGGAGCCTATTAAATTTCTCCATCTGTTTGAAACACAACAAATTATTCTTAGAATTAATGTTATTAATTTATTTGCATTGCCTAGGAATAGAAGAAAAACATTGTCCTTAAGGTAAATTATGTATGTAAATATCTAAATTGATTAATCTTTTTTCAAACGGATATTATTCGGCATTTTTTTAATTTTTGTATAGCAATTAACAAATTTTTCCTTTCAATTTTCCATTGAAAAATAATCAAAATTAAATTTTGCCGAATATTTTTATTTCACTGAAAAATTATTTGATGTTTTCTTATTCAAACCGGAGGTATCTAAACTTACACTAAAATACTTTTGCGATTTAAAATTTTTACTTGCCGCTGACTTATCATAAGGTTAAATGGTAGCGAACGATAATATTTTGACCAGCAAATTTTTTTCCAATATTTTCCAATTTATTAGGGTAATTGTTAAGAGCAAGGCCAAATACGCCAAAAAAATATACAAAAAATTTTAACAAAAATCGAGCTGGATAAACTTTTACTTTTTCCACAATCAAATGTGGAGCATGGGAATAGAATAAAATGCAAAACAAGCTAGCAGCTGCGTTAGCAAAAGTGTATGAGTATTTGTTAAATACAAGATCATGCGTAGACTTTAAAAAGCGTATGTTCAGTAAAAGGAGATAATAGAATCAAAAATAGTCGTAACTGTAGAAATGTTAATGCAAACTGAAGAAAAAAATTTAATTGCGATGCAAATTAAAGAAAAAATATAATTTCTGCATTAAGTTAACATTAATATCATTTAATTTTATTTAAAAATCAGGGTGATTTTCCCAGTTTCCAAAGAATTTTGATGCATTAACGTAAATAAGTTTTTCTTTTAATAATATCTCTTGCATTTTTTGATCTATAGATGCTGCAATTTGAACGGTTAACACAACTTTAATTTTAAAAATTTCTTTAGTCGCTAAGCACGACTACGATTATCTCCTCTAAGTACACATTTAGAGGGCTTCAAAAGCTTGTGCGTAGATCCGACATGTTTTGATCTTAGCATTTTTTCTTTAAGACAAACATATGAAGGATCATAAATTAACCAGATTTTACAAAACTTATGTGATTATATAGGTGATCAGTCTACATAGGTATCACGAAGATTTTAGTTCAAACATATCATCAATTTTTTATCTGCTTTAACTATAGCTCACACATGAAAACGCTGTATTACCTTCAGTAATTCTATATTTACAATTACTTTATATCCCAACGGGGCACATTGCTTCCTAATGTCTCCCCGCTACCAGACATTGGAATTCCTCTGGCAACGGTGAAAATGGCCATAAAGAACCACTATCTAAATTTGGCTCGCAAATTATGGGTAGATGAAAGTTCCTGCTGTGTCTCCAGACAACTGTGGACTACACTGGATCTCAAGCGGACCAGGCAGCTGCTAAAACTGGACAGAAAATCCATAAGTATCACGGTCTTTGTACTTACTGGACACTGTCTAATAGGTAGGCATGCGGAAAGACTTGGTCTGCCTTTTAATGATTTCTGTCGCAGTTGTGGCTCGGAGGATGAGGAAGAGACCGTACTGCACCTCCTGTGCCACTGTCCATCCCTGGCTCAAGGAAGACTAAGAATTCTGGGCTCTCCTTTCTTTGGAACTCTGACGGAGCTATCATCCCACTCTATAAGGGACATAGCGAAGTTCATGGTTCTCGGCTGGGTAATGGGAGTCATGCCGCCTTCTTTGTGGTATCACAACGGGCCATTCGTTTGTGCTCAAGTGAGCTTCGTCGCGAGAGGCTGCCACTCCTAACTAACTAACTAACTTATATCCCAACTGGCAGACATTGTTTTACAAAGGTCAACAACACTTAACTTACAAAGAGTGTTAAATTAAAAGAAAGCTTTAAATATTTCTTATTTATTTATCACTTTTTTTCAAATATAAAAGGGAGAAGTTGTAGAAAGAATTCACATCCTTTTTACGGTAATTTTGCTCATTTTACGCCAGAAAATACTACTATCTACTTTTACTGCAAAAGTACAATAACAGCAACAACAAAAAGAAAGGGAATAAAATTTAATGAAGCTTTTGAATAAATGCTTTCATTTCAACAAATTTCTCTATCTCAAGGTCTATGTACAGAATCGTTTTAAAGTCATTTTTGTGTTATCGTGTCTCTTAATTTTAATATTCAAATAAAAGTAACATTGAGTTTAATTCTTCCATAAAATAATTAGAAAATAGACACCTATAAAAGTTTTATCAGTGGAGTCTTAAAATTAATTCAAGTGTAACAAAATATATTTGTCGCCAATATAAAAATAATTATTTGATGATTTGTGTTTAGAGCCATAACTGTTTATTTACATCGATTTCAAAAAGTTCATATTGGTTAGTTGATGGCAAACACAGGAGGCTAAAGAAAAAGTTGTTAAATAATTTGAAAAAATTGCTCTAAACGCTTTTAATAATTATTGCATACCATTAACAATAATATTAAATTAAAAATAGTAATATGTTATTTTTTTTGGCGGGGTGGTTTGTTGAAGTAACACACATAGTGGGTAAAAGGGCAAACTACAATAAATGTTGTACTGGAAGTTCGGAAAATATCTAAATAAGCGTTTAAAAAAGCCATAAAACTCTACAATGTTTATAAATTATATAAAATGTAAAGATACTCAAATTATTTTATGATGTAAACGTTTGATATATAAAATTGGCGTTTATAGATAGATAAATGATTAATAAAAGTGGAATTCGCTCTTAGTAAACCCACTTAATAGAATCGAAAATAAAAAGTTTATGGCTAGATTGGCCTTTAAGTAACAAAATGGCCATTGATGTTTGATATAAATCAAAGTATAGCCAAGACGAATTCATAATATGCGAATACATAGCAACAAAGAAAACAAAACTGCAAAAGAAATATGTACTTTTATTTTTGTACAAATCATCTTCGAGTGTCAAAAATAAAGAACTAAAATAGAAAACTAAATTCTAGCACTCGAAGTAAAAAAAAATCAAAAGCACAAAAAATTTTTATCTGGGCTTTCAGGACCACGTGTTATTAATTCTTCTTGAGTAGATCTAACCAAAAACTTAAGAGTTTTTGAAAAACCTAAACATATTTAAATATCAAACTTTTGCAGATTTGGCTTTTGCTTTTCCTCCAATATTAGTTGTTAATTTTAAGATTGTAAATTTAGTATTTTCCAATGAATAGCTCCAAACAATGACTAAATCAAATGCCAACGCAATCGCCAAAATCGTCAGCAGAAAAACCCACTGATTTTTTAGAAGCTAATTACATTTTGTGGAGAAATAAGTTTATTTTAAATATTTGAGTTGTAATTTAATTTAAAACTTTTCGAGAAATAGCGCATTTACGTCATTAGAAAATTATTAAAGATACAAATATAAAATCTATGTATTTTACGTTTCAATATTTAAAGCAACTCGATTTTTATGCAAATTTTCTCATGATATAATTTTACTTCAGTAGCAGAAATTTATTTCTTTATGTCAAACTTTATATCAAGAGTTTGTTTTATTTGTTATTCACAAATACTTCAACCACAGGATGAATAATATGAATATGAATACTTCGTTTCCCACAAAACATACTATTGTAGGTATAAAAGATTGCTCCACTTAAAAAAAAGATGTATCGTTAAAAATAAACAAATTTAAAATAAATTTTTTAAAACTTCTTTTCCCTTTGTATGAAAAATATAGCTAAAATCATGTTTATTAACTAGATTTCTATGAATACTTAATTTAAACTAGATTTAAAAGGGCGATGAAAATGACAAAAAATTTGCGATATTTTTGTGACAGTAAAAAATATAAAAACATGAGGTCATTAATAATTATGTCCATTATTGACTTGACGTTTTTTCGGTGGGTGATTTTTAGAAATTTCTAGTCTAGCAAGTTTTTCAAGTCAACTCAAATTTAGTTTCATTCATTTATTTTGTTGTTTTAGCTAAGGCTCGGCTTGAATTATCTGCAAAATATGTAAGTTAAATTTTGCAGTGAAAAATTAGTTCCGCTTTAAATAAATTAATAGGCTCGAGCACTGCATTTCTAAAAAGAACTAAAATTATGAAATTATTTTCACACTGGTCATCTTGTATACTTAATACCTCTAAAAATTATTTTTATAATAAAACCATAAACTTTTTAATCTAAAATTTTTTGTACTTTCTAAATTCTTTGTACTTTCTAAATTCTGATTTACCTTCTGCTTTATTTTTTTAAACAACTAATTTTTGAATCAAATTATTAGATATTCATGCTTATAAAAGTTTTATTATTTACGCGATTTTTAATGTTACTTAAGTCTCGTTGTCAGGATGGTAAACTTATATGTGTCCTGAAGCAATGCTTTAATGTGAAAACTTAATACACCAATTTGGTAAATTTTCGTAAGTTAAAATATCGCAAGATTGTGATAAACGCTTAGAGCCCTAATAGTTTGTGTTCATTTAAAAAGTTATAGCTGATTGATTTAAGTTTGTGAACTATTATAAGTTCTTGTATGAATGGTTTTTTTCATTCCCTGCAAGAGTTGGTTTCGTAAATGATAAAAAAATTTAAGTTAACATTTTAATGCATCTTTATATTTTTTGTTTTTATATTTTTTAGTTAAATTCATTGCTTTCTTTGGGCTCTAAAAAGGTGAGACCATCATATAAAAAGTTCTTAATTTTCCAGTTAACCATCTGCTTGGCGATATAAGTCTAACCTGCCGTCTTCAATTTGTATTTATTATTTGAGGCAACAATTATAATTTGTATCTTATATAAAATTCTTTACTTCACCATTCCTTCCTTAACTAACGATAATCAATTATTAATTTATGAAGTAACATGCCACTAGCCTTTCTATTACTTTTGACGTATTCGTATCTTAAAATCTAACGAACTGTAGTTCTACTCTTTTTTTTTTAATAATTTAATCGTTTTTGTAGTAGTTTCACCTCTTTCAACTTTTAACCCAATATTATTTAAAATTTATATTTCTTTATATAAAACATAAAACTTTGTCTTTCAAACGCCACCAAGAGGCATAAAATCCTTTAATCCTCATACACTTGTAATGCGACTGGTTTTGCAGACACACAAACCCTTATGCGATTATCTAAATATAAAACTGTAGACACTTACATGTACTCATGTATAAAACTGCAGGTTTATAAAAGCATACATGAATATTCCTATTTCATTCTTGTGTTGAATTTTTTACGTCTTTTGCAAAAGAAAAATATTTCTAAAATGTATGTAGAATTATCTTTACCTAAACTCTACTAAAACTGCTAAATTTTTCTACAATAGCGGCACTTTACGTGTCGTTTTTTAACAGTTCATATATGTATAATGAATTTTCTCATGCCCTCTGGGATAAAAAAGTAAGAGTCTGTATAGTTTAAACAGTTGTTTCACTAGTCTTACGTTTGGTGTCGCTCGATATACAGGAACTTACAACGTAAATAATTTTTAATGTTTTTTCGTACTTTGGTACCTATTTCTTATTTTGACACACCGTTAATTTGGTACCAGAAAATAATTTTCAAATAAATTCATTGTAGAAGAATTAAAGAACTGGTAAACTTTTCATTTAACTTCATCTAAGAAAATGTAAAATTATTATAACTCCTTTAGTTACAAAAATATCAATCAAGTAGTTGCATGAAAGGTAGATTAGGGGAAAAATATATTTGATTAGAATAATATCATCCTTGTTGATGATATAAATAATCGAATTTAATATTTAAATTGCTGAAGTATTTAAATTTTTCGTGGTGTTTCTTTCCAAAGGCACTTAAAAAAATATTTTTTAATTTGAAAATATATATCTGCTGCATATTATTCACGTATCATTTCTCCAAACGTATTTCTAGTTATTCCTTAATAGTAGTATTTACTCTTTGCTCTCGATATTTGTAGGAAATGAAAATTATGGGTAAATAAGAAAAAATTTATGCACCTGTTATTTACCTTCGTAAAGACTCTTGCGCTTTTATAAAAGTAAGCATACGAATTATAACTCAACTGTCGGCAATAAAATACCTCTGACACATATAAAATTTAAAGTAATTCAAATGTAGTGGCTGATTGGTAGAAAACTTGCTCTAAGACTGTATTGCAAGCTTATCTTTATAATACAATTCTTACTACACTGCCTCATTTATAAAGTAAGAAAATATTCAAAGGCGCCCTGGTATACAAAAATTTTGAACATTCATTAAGACTTGAAGGTGCGTTTGTTTAGAGCAAAATATTCGAGATTCGCAAAATCCACTTGGCAAATTTAAGAACACATCCAAACTCGCCAGTACGTAACATGTCTTACGTCTGACTAAAAAGGAGAGACGTCGTTTTCTTAGCCTAATATTATAAAAATAGATATAAATATTAGCACTGGTTGAACTTAAAACGTAAAATTGTTGTTTGTAAAATTCAAACACTTATTGTTAATAATTTAATAACTGAAGTTCAATAAATAAATTTGAAAAAAAAAATGGTTCTTGGCCTGAATTTTTTTGATTTTGCGTCGACTGCGTCAATCCTATTACTTATTACTAACTGACTTCTTTAATTTTGGCTAGTTAATTTTTTTGAACAAATCTCATTTGATTTAGGTGACACACTTGGCGTTAATGCTAAGCTGTTCTAAGTAATTTAAAGTAAGTTTTTATTTTGATGTTTGAACCGTCTATATGGTTGAAATTCCTTTTTCTGTGTTTTACGTAAAGCTTTTTTAGCATTGTTTTAATCAGCTTACGCTGTCAACTTTTCCGGCTTAGTCTTCAGTTAAACTTTCTAGTGTAGTTGTGACTTTATAACCAGACATATCAAATTTTCCTTATTCATTGTTGTACTGTCAGTCCTACTGTAGTCTGCTTTAAATGTGTAAACTATTGGCCCATATTCATAGTTATATATTAAAGTCGACTCTTGCTAAAGCATACTATAAACTAAAAAGCTCTTATTATCTTTTTCGCTTTCATAGTCGAAAATAAAGCATACTTTAAGTCGAATCGACTTTAACTGGGTGTCAACTCTAGTTTGATAAATGTTTTCATAAAATTTCTAAACAAACATTAGAAAAAAGTAAAGTGATAAAGATAAAGAGAATTGTGTTCTTAAACCAAATAAAATAATTATCGATAAATGAGTTAAAAACTGCTTTAGCTAGTTTTAAATTTAGAGTTGACTTTATTGCCCAAAGTATATTTTAAATTGTCTATGAATGAGTTAGAGTCGACTCTAAAGTAAAACCGACTTTAGTTCCCTTAAAGTAGACTTTATTTTAACTATGAATATGGGATATTATCTTAATATAATCTTTTACATTGCAATGATATTTACCCCATTTTTCGCTTCCTAACGCTCAAAATCCTCTAGAATGTCCTAATTTTAGCAATTATATATTCTAGCTTATGAATGGTTTTCGGATCTTACAATTAGCGCCCATAAACTACGTGTTTATCTTATCTGGAAAAATAAATAAGTAATAAAGTAGATATGTGTATTCACTCCCATCAAAAAATTCCAAAAAATGTAATTGAGTGTGCAATTAAGCATTTTTGGTGGAAGGACTTCCCAACTGGATTACCAACCTAATGATTTTAACAAGGCATGAGACTAATTAATTACTGAGAATTGATTACATTGACTATTGCCGGAAATAATAATAATCATTAGTATGTATTTTAAGGTATTCTTTTTTAACTTAAAGAACTGGTTCAATTGCTACTTCCTTTACTTGCGAACTGATGTAATGTGTTTTGTGAGCGAGTAACAAAATTAAGCGATCTCAAAAGTAAGTACTTTTTAAGGTAATGTCTAATTTTTTGCTGTGCTGTCTCAATTAAACATGAAACATACCCACTGATTATGACTTTTTTGACCAGCATTGCTATACGAAATATAAAATTGTGCCATTACTTGCAAGTTATCATTCTGAGCGTATTTTTAATGCAAAATTTGTGCCCCTAATAACTCTATAGAATATAAGTGAAAGTAAAAAGGGAAAAAATCTTCAAATTTATTTATATTTTGCAGTAAATAGCAAATTAGAAAGTAAAAATTGTATATCTCATTAATATTCTATTATAAATTAAGCTCCTGCAAAGGTGTTTACGCAGAAAAAAAGAATTCGCATATATTAAAGAGTTTAATTGATTGTTTATTGGAGTTTAATTAAATTTTTAACTTAATCATAATTTTATTTAATTTTAAATAATAATTTTATTTTATTCATTCAATGATTTATTTTATTAGAAAATTTTATGATAAATTACACCACTCTTTAATTAAAAAATTTAGTTAAATTTTAGTATAGAAAAATAAAATTCTTAATGCGTAAAGAACTGTTAGACATGATACCTAGCTATAAAAAGAAACTTATTTAAAGCAAAAGAAGGTTATATATAAGTGCAAAACAGATCTCTGTGTAATTTTCAAAGCGGTTAGATTCATGATCGATGAAAATATACAAATAAATCCCATCAAAATTTTGTGATATCAAGAATTTTCTCGTAATCTAAAATTATATTTTTTTGGAAAATCGTTACTATTCCAGTAACACATTTCAATTTGTATAAGAGCTGTTAAGGCCGACCGAAAAGTTTCCGCTATAAAGGCTTTTGCAGTATTAACTATCAGGCCTATTGTTGTATATCTCTAATGAAATTAAACAAAGCTTTTGATATTAGAAGTGATACTGAATTCTCCGTGATTTTAGGATTTTGCACACGAGTTTCGGTAAATAGCGTAGATCCAAACAAAACATATCTTTCACTCTTATTAAAAAGAGTAAACTTGGCAAACAAAAAGGTACAAGATTAATATCTGTAAATGTACAGTCATCACCTGCATTTATGGCAATACCAGTGGTTGGTACAAAGCAAGAACAACTTGCAGAGAAAAAAAAAATAAAAAAATACCTTTGGTTGTGTGTGGTCTTTGTGTAACCAATTTAAATTAATTGGTATGAATTAAGCGGATTTGTTTCGCCAATTAATATTATACAGTTGTCATACCTTTTGGTGAAGACCGTCGTCACTGGCTGTTTATTTGGTACATCAGGCGAGCACTTTCGATTTGAAAACATCATTTTAAAGTCGTGTTTTGATTAGTGCTGAAGAGTGTTAGTGGTTGTACTGGGTAATTTTTACTGTTAGGGTAGTATCTACTAACATGGTACTATACAGGTAGATTGCTTGATATCTGAATGTTAATTGAATGTATATAGTTTTAAGTTTCCGTCCTTTATTACTGAATAGGTATGCTTATGAACCATTGTAAGCATAACCTTGGGTAGTGATGCAAAAAATGGCACATTATATTCTGTTGATGTCTATTTTTTCCTGTTTTCCTTGGAAAACGCCGACATACATTTCTAAATTTTTTTTTTTAAATTATAATAATCAAAATTTAACTCCTATTTAGTTTGGTTATTTGTTAGAATATCAGATAACTAAAAGTAAAATCTAAGATAAAAACAATATTTTATTTAAAACTTTTCTGACCATCTAACTTGAAAAACATAAAACACTGGATATATCTTGTAGTTAAGGTAACCTATGAAATAATATAATAGAATATGAACATTCATTATATTTCTCACCGTAATCTGATTATTTTCTTCATTACAGATAAAAAAAGTACCAAGATATTGTTGTGCATTGAAATTTTACCCCATTTTAAGCAAGTTAAGCTTTCTAATCTTAGACATGTATTGTTATGTTACTACACATAACATTGCGGTATTGTGTCATGTTGAGTATTCATTTATGTATTATTTAATATTGTTGTAAAAGTTTGAATTTCTCTTAACCCTTTTATTTAAACAGTTAACACCATCTAAGGAATGCTGAAATTTTTATCCCTTTCAACAAATGCAAAACAAGAATTTTTGGTTTATGTTTATTCGTTTGTATGTAGTATTTGTGGCAGGACTGTTTTCTAATAATTTGTATGGAACCTTTATTTATTAAGAAAGCAGAAGCTGCACTAATACTTTAAAAAGAAGGAAAAAATGTAAAAAAAAACTTTAATATTGTGTGGCCAAGGGAAATTTATTTAGATTTTAAATTGTTAATGTTTTGCGGTTAAGTATACTCGTCTTCTTTTAACTCAACCTAAAATCTAAGAATATATTTATAAAAGTGTATAGAAAAGTTTTTCGTTTTACTATTTTTCTGCACTTTTTACAAAAGAGGATAATATAACGTTTTACAAATGTCCGTAAGTTTTGTTGGTTTTGTGTTATTATTAAATTAAACAACATTAAAAAATAAACTTTAAAATGTGTTTAGTGATAAACTCCAAAGACTTTTAGGAAAATTATATTAGAGAAAAAATGATCGGTTAAATTTATTTAAATGTAAGTTTAAAGGATTTAAAGAGACATAAAATGCATATAATTTTATTAGGTTCCTTTTATGTGTGAAATATAAGCATATAATTAATAAAGTTTGGAATTATGTATAGAATAATGAAATATTTATACACTTCTTGTTAATTTTTGTACAATTGTTAAAGGGCTTTTTACATTACGAAAAGAAAAAACGTAGATTTATTTAGATATAATATATTTTATATGTCACAGGCCACTATCTTAGTTAGACACATGAAATTTTCATTAAGTTCTTAACTAACGGTCGCTAAAATAAAAAATACTCAAATGTAGATAAAAAAGTAAGAATGCTATATTCGGTTATGCCTAATCTTATGTACTCTTCACCATATGTGTGTAACTACATGGCATGGAAAATTCTTTGGTACCATTAAGTTTTTTTATTCAAAAAAAGTGCCGCAATTTGTAAGTTTTGCTTAGGGTCGTTGTCCCAGATAATATAGTTGTGGTGAATAAGTAATAAGAGGTGCAAGAATACAAACAGTGTAAAAAAAATAGAGGCAGGCGTAGTGTTTTTCCCGCTACCTCGAAGGATATTGTCCGATCTTGCTGACTTTCAATGAAAAAATTTTCAAAACTATGTCTGATCGATTGGCACATTTAAAATTTCTCTAGCTCATATAGTGCTTTAGCAAAATTGATTTTTACCCGAACACGGTTGGTCAGATGGTCATCGCTCAATCGACTTAGCTATGCATAAGAATTCAGAACAAATTTTTGTTATGGATTAGAAATTGATAGTTTTGAAACTGCAATCGGAATAAGAACTGTAGATATTCCCGTGTCCACCTGTGGTGAAGCGTATAAAAAGTATGTTCACCAAGAGATTGTTTACGTAGTTGTCTTTATATTATTAGCCGCTATTGGCGTAGTTTGTTATCGGTTATGTCGTTGGTTTGCTATTTCTCGTGGGCCTCACACTTACCATACAAAGTAAATTTTTATCATTTTGTTCCATTGTAAATGTAATAAATAGAACCCTGAATTTGTTTTTTTCAACTAACTCATATTAGTATCCATAATGTAGTAAGAGATGGCTGGATTTGAATAATAGGCCTATCATGGCGCCTCCCATGCATATTATATATTAATTGTTTTATAGTCTGGCGAAATAAAGGGTGATTGAACAGTGGGCGTAGCCTCCAATATAAAATAAAAAATTATTATCATAAACCTGGAAAGTTATAAAAGGCATTGTGTTAAACTTCTTATAATTATAAACAACCAATTTAAAACTGACTGCATTAGAAGAGTACATGTGGCAAGATTTTTCCTATTGAAGTTGCAAAGCGCTCCAGGAATAGCTGATATAAATAAATTTTTATTTTAATTCAGTATAAAAATTAATTTTTTTCTAACAAAAGTTAACACTTTAAAGATTTTAATATTGTTTTTACACTTTATTGTTTTTATTAAGTTTTTTTTCTTATCAAACAACTCAAAGACTCGGCTTACATTAAAATCTTGTTAATATAACAACAGGCCAGCCAAAATGAAAACAATTCACTGAATAAATTACAGGCTAAAAGCATGAAGAGAAACAATCATAACAAAATTTTTAAACAAGAAAAAATAAAAACGAACTAAAGAAGAGACAAACATTTTGTTTTTATTTATATTGACCGTACCGCAGCAGCAGGCAAGACAAGCCGAGATGTCCTTAGGGGAACAAAAACAAGAAATAAAAAGATAAGACCAAAAAATTGAAGAACAAAAAATGTTAAAGAATTAAACTACAAAAAGTCTTTTAAGTCCCACGTAGTAAATGGTGCAACAATTACAACATGAAATACAAAGATGTTTCAAATGGCGATAGAAGAAAAATGTCCTAAAAAAATAAGAAAAATTAAATACTTATATACACACATACTTATGCTATGTAAAATAAGAAAGAATAACAAAACTTACAACAATCCGACTACGACTTGGGACATACGAATAACAACAACAAACATAACGACGATAATAATGACAATGATGATTACAAAGATGGTGACAAGAAATATTTATTTAAATATACGTGCCTTCTGTGCTTTAAATAAATTTAAGTTCAAAACTAAAATGAAATGCAGAAGTAAAATAATTTATTATGTTCAAAAAGGATATTTTTCAAATGTTCTTGTACTTGCATATGTTAAACAGCACCTTTATTTATACATATTTGATATCCTTTAGATAGTTTCTGATAAATTTTAATAAAAGTTTTTCACCAAAAATAATCTGTAACCTTTTTTTTATAATCATCATAAATCTGTAACCTTATAGATTTAGTTTTTTACGGTAAATAACAGTAATACGATATTTGAAAAATAATGTAATGAGGTTAGAAGGCCATGCTAAGTAGATCATTACTCATCTATATGAACACTTAAACTCTTAAGTTATTCGAAAAAAAATTTTCATTGAGAATTTTTCATTTCTTTTAAGATTTTTCAAAAGGAGAAATTGGGATTTTTACGAACAAAGAAATTCGGGAAGTTGATAAATAAATGTCGGAATATAAAAATGGATGTAGAGAAATGGATAAACCGTACTTTGTTAACTAGAGCGCACAGTTCAGACTTTTAGAAATTTCTAAGTTGCTGATGAGACTTAAAACTTGAAACATCTTTATATGAGAAGTCAGGCTTTATAAAATGTAGGTATTTCAGTATAAAAACAATTTTCGAGGTTTGTAGCTTTCTTATTTTTTATCAGATTTTCGAGGCAATTTATAATACTTGACACTTCTAACTATGGCCTTTCCAAGTTACAGTTAAATTTAACGATCTAAAACCATTTGTTTTGCGAAAGTCTACACTATTCAACGTTAAACATATCTTGATTACGACAAAATTCTTAGCGATCTTTTTTATATTTATATCAGGGAAGAAAAAAGCATTTCTCTTGCATATTCTATTCAGCCGATGATGAAGAAAATTTTCGTCTTTTATATATCAAGCAATACTGAAGACGATGAGCGCACAACAACAAACTATTGATTTTAGGGAAAAAAATATTAGGAAATAAATTGTAAGAAATTTTCTCTACAATTTTGTTTTAAAGATATGGTGGAGCGTGAAATGTAAAGAACCGACTTATTATTAAATATCTTCACTGGACGAAAATTAGTATATTTTCGACTTTGGTCTATGCAATTTGCATATAACGCTAGGGTTGTGTAAATTATTAAATACAACTGAAGGAACATAGTATCGATCTAGGATTCTCGATTTCAGATTTAAGACTATAACACAAAAGGGTTAAAAGCGAAAAGTCGTAAAATATACTTCTTGATCGAAGCGGTTAATTTTTTATGTAGACATTAATACGGCTGTTAAAAGAAGTAGTGTAAAATTATAGCAAAAAATGAAAGTGTCGCATGTTTTACAAAGGTTATTAAAAAAAAAAACTTAATATTTTCTTATCTGGTAAAGATAGTGAGCTTAACCTATTTATTGTTTAATTTTGAAATTTTGCGAAAGAAAAATTAAGGCAATATTTGTAAATTTTTTACCATATTAAAAAAAAACTCAGATCAAGCTTAAAATTTGCAATTTTAAAAGTAATTCCTTTTGAAGTTTGTCTTGGTTATGAAGACTTTAGTAAGTACTTTAAAAATGTATTACATTTAAAACTGCCGTTTTTTAAAATCTAATAAATATAAAAAATCAATCAAAAAAACACATTTCTATTGCGCAATAGTTTCTGGCGATATTGTGTTGCTCATTAAAGATATAAAAAACTGGAGATAAAAACCTTATATTCACTTATTTGGTGTCACAAGCATGCCCCACTGTACTTTTTGATAAAGCTTTTCATAAAAAATCGTACAGTATTTTAAGATTTTCATAGTTTTTAAGCACACAGGAAATATTATAAATGTTTGTTGAAATGCCAAGCCCCTTTTTAATTTGAAAAATATACATCGTCTTTAGCTTTTTCGGGTAGCTGGTATCAAACTGAGAAAGTTCATAAGAGTGGGACTTGTGGCATAGGCAACTATACTATAACTTTCTAAGAAACAAACATAAATAATTATATTACAAATAGATGTTATATGACTAAGGTCAGGTGAACGAAAATATATAATATTTACAAGAAATTCTTCTTTTGCTGTATATATTTAACACGCCTTAGATTTTTTCTCAAAATAAGCTTTTGTTCGAAAAGAAGTTGTTAATATTAAAGAAGTACTACCACTGTATTTATGTCTACAAATCTATGATACATATTATATTAATAGACACATTTACCTGATGCCGCAGGTACATATGACGAAGATTAAAATGGCAAAATTTTGTCAAAGGTTTACAAAAACTATAAATTTCATACAACTGCGCAGAAAAACTAAAAACAAAGTTGTTAATTATTTATGTCAAACCAAGATTACTAATTTGTTTTATTTTTTCTGGGTTATTAGAATACAAGTAAACCAAAACTGATTTATATTTCTTCTTAAAATGGCACCTAATGCTATACCTATTGCTATACATACTTTTTTTCTGTTTAAGTAAATTAAGATAATTTTACTCATTTATATCGGTGTATAGAAATAAACACTCGTATGTATAGGTATGTGTATTGCTGTGTAAAAAAATGCTTAGACCTTGTCAAAGGAATGACTGGCATATGGTTGGTTGGTTGGTGTAAAACTTTTAAGGTTTTTACCGTAGAAACCGAAAGTAAACATACAATGGTATCGGCATTTGTACTTATTTAACAAAAGGCATTCATTAAGGTAAAGTGTCAACCATTTTACCCCTTATCTCAAAATTTAAATTAAATACTGAAATTTGACACACAATTAATAAACTTATTTGACACAACTGCTGTTATAAACATCAATAACAAAATGTATGAAAAAAAAAACTGTAAAGTAATTTGTTTCCCAAAAAATGTAATTTGTTAATGTTTATAGAAATAATTTGTTTTTTTGACTTCACAATTTTTACGCCACACACATAAATTTAGGGCTCACCAAATGGGCTGATTCTATATACTTTGGTTTCTTTTCCTATTAAATAAATTATAAATGCGAACCACAACGGGTCCACACTGTCATGTCACTAAAACATTTATGTCAAAATTTGTTCTTCATTTAACTTTTTCACTCAGTTAACAAATTTATCGCGAATCATTGTGCAGAAGGCTATAGGTTATTCAATTACATATCGTGTTTAACGACAGCCATTTGGCTTCGATTGGACAGCGCTACGTGCTACTAAGCTGATGCTATGATGATTTAAAATATTTTTCTTCAGCTGGAAAACGTTCAAACAATTATTTTTCATTTTCGAGCTTAAGAACGTGATAGGAACAGAACTAATTTTAGGAAGGACACAAAAAGTTTTAGACTCATCTTAAACTGTGAAATATACCTTTATTTATAATGGTACAGCGTTGGCCAAAATGTGACTGGCATAAATCTCTGTCACCAATATGAAAGTTTTACTTTGAATCAAATTAAGCACTTTTAATAAGGATATTTTTTATTTCCACTAAAAAAAAATTTTTTGTTAAACTAGCCATCTTCGTATCGGATTTATATGCGAAAGGCATCGCAGCATGAATAAGACACAAATTAATTTCAACGTTTTTATTATTTGTTATAGAAAATTTAAATTTAATGAGCTATTCTTCAGACTGAAATCTTAACATTTTCTTTTACAATTTAACTGGATTTTTTTTAACATTTATTTAACATTGAAGCGTTTTTTTAGCAAGAAATTCGTTTAAGATAAAGACGATAAAAATTTTATTATATTAGGAAGAGAAAAGTACATCAACTATAGATGAGAAAAAATATCTCGCAAATATTCACCAGGACCACGCTGACAGATTTCGATTTTTTCATCAAATTTTCTAATCACTTAAATCACGTAACATCATTTCCAGCCTTTCCTTAAAAAAGCCCAATCACGCCTTTAGACCACAAAGCCCACCATAAAGAGACACATTGAGCATGAAAAGGCTTGTCATTAACTGCTCTAGGATTTTCACATCCAAAATGCGGTAATTTTGCTTGTTGAAATACCCTACCAAGAGAAAATAAGCCTCGTCTGAAAAAATCATTTAAAAAAAATCATAAGGCTGTTCCTGTTTTTTTTTTTCTGTCGTTGACATATTCATGAAAATGAAATATAACTGTTGATCCTACGATAAATTAACATAACCTAAAAAAGTTAAAAAAATATTTTTTTTCATTTTAAAAATCTAGTTCTTATCGCTTTAATATTTCGAATAGAAACTTTTAAACTGAAAGTTAGCATCATTAAAAACATTTAATGTCATATAGTTTTACATATCAAATAGAGCGTAATAACATATGTTATGTTTAATAAGGTTAACACTATGTGTATATGTAAATTAATATGGAAAATCTGACACTACCTATGACTTTTACACGACACACCTTAAATGACAATGCGACATGGAATATAATCGTGTTTTAAAGTTTTTAAACGAAGAGTTTCTTCTAAATAGGCATAATCATGCAAACCATTTAAAGCTGATTACCTAATGCTTCGCTGCACTAGAGAAACCAGATCATATACATAAAAATATTGTTCCCAAATCTGTTCAAGGATTTATAATTTATTCACTAATTAATAATAATTAATAATTTAAAATTTATTATTGATAAAATATAATATTAATAAAATATAATTAAATAAAATATAACTAAATTAAATATAATTTAAGAGGGTTTTCCCTATCTTTTCCTCGAAACTGTTAGTACCAATGTAAATATTGTATATGAAATATTAATAAATTAAGTGATATATTTGTTGCAATTCTTCAAGTAAATTCTCAAACTATGTAGACATAATATATATATATATATATACATACATACGTGTAATGATGATAGTATAAATAAATACAAAAAAAAAAAAAAAATAAATAAATAAATAAATAAATAAATAAAATATAATAAATAAAATATAATTGATAAAAGTTGGCACTGTCAATAAAGTTAAACTGCCCTGTTTGTGTCTTTACTAAACTCTGTACTGATACACTAAAACTGAATGTTGGTCGCTGAAATCATTAAATCAGTTGCATTTCTTTTGATATTAAAAATAATTTTAACATTGAAATTTGCCAAAATAATCAATATTTCGATTTACATGGATAGTAAAGGAAATCAAGTGAAAAGCGAAAAGCAAAAAGCACGAAATCCGAATTTCATAGGAGAATTAGTGATATGAAATTTATTATATGTAATAATATTCTTTAGCATGTACAAAAGTAAAAAACAATTTGCTATTTTTATACATCGCAATAATATACTGCCGTTTTAAAGAAATATTAAAAAAAATCATTTTCAAAAAATGACAGTAATATAATATAAAAGCTCATTGGGTTTTTTAGTTGAATTAGAAGGCAAAAAAGTGCCATATTTTAAAATGAAAAAGCGTTAATTATTGTTTGTGTACTTTCTTTTTTCTCTTGATACTATACTTTCATATATAATCTAATTTATACTTTAAAATGTCTGTGCTGCCTTGAGTCTCATTAGCATATTTCCTTTTTTATTATTTTTACAATAACAAAATTATTTAGTTGATTTCTTTGACTTAGATTCTCTCTTTTTAATTTTTCAAAGGGTAAAATAAATTGCATTACAATAACTTGTCTGTGCACTTTATACACTTTACTTTTATAATTTCAACCAACCATGACCTCCTTTAATTGATGAATTAAACTTCACTCTTGTATGTCTTGATATGAAAGAAATTTAATAAAGCATAAAAACTTCATTTTACCACTCTATTCTATCCGTCCTTAATTAAATTTCCTTTCACAAATTAAGGTCATTTAAAAGATTTATATCAAAGCTTTAATAACATAAACTGTAAAAGAAAAACTATGCAAAAGATGAAAAAATGTCTAAACAGAACAATGAGCTGAGAAAATAGATAGAGTATGATTAAAGAAAGCCAATTGGCCAAGACAGAACTATTGGAAACTGTGAAGGAAAGTAGATTATTATGCATTATATTTTAGCAAGCAATTTGAATTTGGCAAAAAAAAAAAGAAAAAAATTTCAAGATAAAGTTTTAAGGAGACTTAAAAACACTTTTTAGGAGAGTGGCTAACTAAAATTATGTGGGTATGTTTTACTTTTTGTCTTAGGCTTTAAATAACTAAAGAGGGTTTGTAAACTATATGTCTTATATAAACATATGTTCCTAATGTATAATATTTCATTATGTAAAATAATTTCATATTTTTCTTTCAAGTGTCAAAATTTGTAAGGTTTTCATATTTTCTTGTTTAAAATAAAACGTTTGTTTTAAACCTTTATGTTATTTTCCAAATATTTTGTTTTAATTATTAACATTATTCAGTCCTTTTTTGTAACATATTGTGTTATGTCTACATCTGATATTTCAAAAATATTTTTAGATAAAGCAAACAAAAAAAGGTAAAGTTATTGCAAAATTTTTAAAATTACGGCAGCTGTTGAAAGCATTTTCTTAAAACGGTAAAAGTCTTATTGCTAATTTTATTTAAATTAAAAGAGAAAGTTTCACAACAATCATTGTTTGGTATGAGCAAGGTGCGAAAAAGGCTTAATGTAAGCTAGAGTACAATTGATTTTTACAGTAAATTTTGTTAAATATATCCTAAAACTATTTGCTGTGCATTAAAAAAGGTAAGAGAGGGGATACATTATACTTAATTATGAAAAAAAATATAAAATATTATTGACCAAAAGTACCATATTATTTTTTGGAAACTATACAAAATTTAATTGTTTAAATCAATATGTTATTTACTGTTACCAAGAAGTAGCCCTTTAATTTATAATTTAACTTTTTAAACCTGAAACATAGTAAATCATACTTTGGGTAAAGTTAAAATAAGACCCGGAAAAAATGACATTACTGTGAGGATACCTCTCAATTTTTTATAGTTGTATTTTTACCGACATAGCAGTACATATTCTGTGTAAATTTATAGTTCTTGCCTCTGTTAGAGATCAAAACGAGGTGATGTATGTGATAATCACTTTACTTTCGTTTTTCCCTTTATTTCATACATTTTTTTTACTTTACTTATTCTTATAGCAGAATGAGTAATATATCCTCCAAATTTCAAGCATCTGCGTATAATGGTTAAAAAATAAGGCCTTATAAAAATATCCTTTAATTTTTAAATTTTTTGTTTACAATTTGTTTCTGCAGCGGACATATTTGTTCATACTTTGTGTGAGCTTTAAATGTTTGCTTACTATGGTTAAAAAACTAGAGCTATATAAATGAAAAACACATTACTATTGACACATCCTGTTGCTTAAAAGGACATTATTTTACTAAAATTGAGAATATTTGATGTGTCTGCTTACACTTAAAAAAAAAATCATTATTTTTGTGAATACCATGTCAATATTGGATCAGTTTTTAATTTTTAGTACTTGATCTTAAAGCGACTGTAGAATAAGATTTCCAGCGAAAATTTCAATAGTACCTCAATCGGTTCCAACATAGGGGGTTATGATAGACGAGAAACATTGAGATGAATTATAAGGACTAAGAAATAAAAATATTTTATTTTTTATTTTTCTGATAAGTACTAATCAAAACGCGGCTTCAAAATGCCGTTCTCACAGCGAAAGTGCTCGCTAAATACACAGCCAGGGACGACGGTCTTTACAGAAAGGTAGGACTGGCAACAGTATAATATTTACTAGCAGAAAAAATCCATTTAACTTAATATTAAATTATTTCAGTTTTTTTCCTTCGTTTATTTAAAAACCCTAAGTTCCAGAAAGTCAGTAGATGCAGTGATGTCAGATCATAATTTTCTTTTTTTTTACGTTCAAAATGAAAGATTAATTAATAAAAATATAAATATTTTAGAAGATATAAACAACCGCCTTTCAGTGTTCAGTACTATGCATCCATTTTTTGATGACACGAGATTGGTGAAAATTGTAAAAGGGAAAATTGTGAAAGGGAAAATTGTGTAGGTATATTGTTGAAAAGTTGCTAATGCAAAATACTTTAAATTTTTACTATTCTTAAAGTAAACTATAGAGTATTAAAACAAAAAACTTCAAACTTAAAAAATTCCTTGCATTTGGCTTAAAATAGAAAATCTGTCCTGTTTTTCGTACGCTAAAAATTAAAAAAAAGTCCCTACAAAAAGGGGAAATTCCCTACATCTGACATCACTGAGTGCAAGTAGTTAAACCTATCTTCTCGGACAAAATGTTTAAACCAGAAAATCTGAAAAAAACTTAAATGTTCATTTTAAAGATTTATAATGGGGCATTTAAACTGCCTTAAAGGAACATTTGATTTTATCAACTGGCATGGCTTAAGTTACACTTGCTTTGTGTATATTCCTGGTATGCGTTTTTTTGTACGTGTTATTTTTTAAAGGAGAATTTAAAAAAACAGCTTACAAATGGTATAGTATAAAAGTGGATTAAATTAAAACATAATTTTTATATGAAAATAAGTTTTATTAAACCAACGATTAAGCTTTTATTGATCTGAAAAATTATTAAATAGAAAATCAAAATAATATAAATCATTTAATTAAAGAGATAAACTAAGGTTCTTAATCCTTTGATGATCGAAGTTGCTAAATGACAGCGTTATTATTATTTAACTTGATTAGAATACAATTATGTTAGGTCATGCTGCATGTAGCTAAAGCATTTTTTATTTTTTATGTTTGTATTGTAATTTTTTAGCTTACATATTTTGTAACATGTCTAAATTTTTAATACATAATTCTATTTACAGCATCATTCAGAGTTCAAGGCTTCATTGATTAAAAAAATTATATCTCATTTTAAGTGCTATTAAATTGATATACCAATGATGGCGAACTTGTATTGATCCTATAAAAACTAACAGTGTTTTACTGTAAATCTTTCAAAAATCCTAAACATTTTCAGCAATTTAAGGTAGTTGGTATGTTGACTACAAATCGAGTTAGCCAGGGTTTAACAACTGCATTAAAATAGGCACGCTGCTTTGTTGATACTTCTTTATAGCGTATTCGTAAGTATAGCAAAACAGCAAATAAAATACATATTTTATTCATAATTATTTGCCTAAAGAATGACGTACGACGGGCAGTATAGAATAAAAAAAGTTAAGAGTTTTTTAATCTTTCTGCTTTCACTATCAACATTATCCCTTTTCTTTTCTTTTCCTTAAAGAAAAATAACCAAATAGGCATTATTTCATAATAAAATTGTAGTATAAAAAGTAAAAACAAAAATCCCGCATTTAAATTAAGCATCAAATCACTTAGTTTTTTTGTGAATCTTTTTTTAAGTTCTAGTCTTTCAAAGAGCTCTTCCTTACCTGAACAAAGTAACTATTTATTGCAATAAGACTTTTTTCAATTTTTCAATATTGGAAACTTTTTTAAATAGAAGCGTTTAAGATAATGGATGTATGCTTTAATTCATCAGTAGACAAGTCCACATAATTTATTTATAACACATATATATGCGGAGTTTTCTTCTGATCTTTCATTATTATGAAGTATTATTATATTTCACACATCTTATATACTGACGATTGAGCGGAAGCTTTTATTTTTTTATATCTAACAAGAAGAATAGAATATTTACCTTTCATAATTTTTTTTCAGCACTTAAAATAGTGATAACCTATACCTAGTTGTTATTCGATTTTACCCAATATCATATATAATCATGACTTTAAATTACATATAACCTACAAAAACTTTGAAGAAGTATTCAAAAGTCTTGCAAGTTGCTTGTATGCATACACAGTTTGAAATGTCGGCAATAAGTTAAGAAAATGGGATGCTAAAATCGCTTTGTAGATTTTAAATAATTCCTTTTATGCCTCTGATTGATTAACCAGTTTACTAATCCTATGAATAGTTGATTTGGTTATTTTTCTTTATTTCTTTCACCAAATTCGTTTGTTTCATTTCCTTTACTATTTCTAAATGTCCAAGGCTTGATTATTAATAATGTTTGTTTATTTTATCTAAATAAGGTTAAAGTTTTTCAACAAACCAGTTAATTTAAATAATTAAAAACTATTATAGTTTTTTCTTTAATTTTGCGGGCTACAAGTTTTTAGTGTCATGATCTTATAAAATTTCTTAAGAGTTTAGCTACTTTATAGTGTTTTTTGAACTTGCACTTGAATGACTACAGTTGAATTTAATTCCATTTTAGATTTGCAGGGTTTATGAGCTACATTTATTAATTTTAAAATAAGAATACTCGTGCTTAAGCAAGCAAAGTTGTAATAAGGTAATTTATTTATGATGTAAATATTTTTATAGCAATTAGATTCTGTCCCATCACAAAGAATATTTATCTAGTAGTGTGTATTTACTCATAAAGTAATACAAAATAGTAAGAGCGCTTTTTTTGTCTATGCCGCATCTTATGTACCCTTCACCATGTATGTAAATCTAGTTAAGTGAAATAGCTCCGCTCCAAAAAATTAAATATTGCCGTGACAGAGAATTAGAAAATAAGAAAAAATTAAGTAGGATATATGATTTAACATAAAAATGTCATCGGCTCCTAATAGGTTAAGCATTTCTAAGAAATTTTAATATTTCCTGGAAGATCTATTCAAAAGTTTTTAAATGATACCCATATTGACAACCGACATTATTTATGAAATAATAAGAGACTCATAAGTCGAGAGAACACCAATTTTTTCTCGTAATGTTTTTTTCTATTTTTAAATTTTTTTTATTGGAGTTTCTTTATTGTTTCAAATTATATGGAAAAATAAGATGCAGCCGTAGTGTTAAGCCCACTGCCTTGAGAGACAAGGACCGGCTTGTTAATTTTTAATAGCGTCTTTTTTGACACTATGTCTGATCGATTGAAGTATTTAAATTTTCTATAGTCATCTAGTGCCCTAGCAAAGTGAATTTCAATACTAACACCAACGGACAGATGGACTGAACGTAATTGTTCAATCGACTTCGCTAGGACTCAAAATGTATATACTTTATAGAATCGGATGTGGGTATTGTAAGAATTACAAATGGATATGTACAATAACATACTTTTATACTTTGTCCATTTTTTGTTGTGAAGGGTATAAAAACTCTGCCCTATGATAGTCTGTGTGTGATTTTGAGTTTTGAAAGTAGCGTATACTTGAAGGTATTTACCATATTGTGTACATATTTACCAGGATTTAAACAAGCATTTAATTTGAATACATATACTGTACCTTATAATTAATATGTATATATAGGTACCCAACCACGCTGTTAAAATTGATTTATGTGTCGCACACCTTAAAGATAATTCAAAATGTATTTTACCGTTTCAAAAAATTTCGAATTATTTTACAAAGAAGGTAAACGTTATTTACTTTTAGAAGAATAAGCTCTTAACCATGTAGAATAATTAATCCTTATCATTTGTACAAAGTTCACTTTGATATTTCTTAACTAAGTACTTGCTCTGCTGTCAACAGAAAATATTCCAAAAAATATTTTAAAAGACGTAAAAGAAAAAATCCTATAACATTAAAAACTTAAAGCCAGTCAAATATGTTTTTCAATTTAACTAAGCCTAACCATTAGACTCATACTGTGTATAAATCTTTTTATGCAAAGTGATTTCTAGGAATAAACTTAAGACTAAGTTAATGTGAGTATAAATTAATATGTTAACAAAATGGAAAAACAAATTGATTTTATATGTACACGGCTAAAGAACATAACGAGACTTAAATACATATGAATAAACTTTTATTTCAAAAAATAAGAGAACATTGAAGAACCTTTCAATGTAGTGCTATATTTTAATTAAACCATTTTGCATAACTTATATGGAAGCGCAAGAATGTTGACTAAAAAGCAATTTGAATGACTTGTTTAGTTTGAGGTGCAATACTTCTTGTCAAACACAAAATTCACAGCTGATTCAAAGTTGAAGAGTTATCTTTTAAATATTCAAGTTTTCTAAACAAAGAAAACATGTCTTAAAAAACATTAAATTGATTAATTAATAGACCAAGCTGCTGCAGAGATTACATCAGTGGACAGTTATAATAAAGCAGTGGAAGCAATTTTAGATGAAATGATAGAAAATTTATTTGTTGTGGTGAAATGCCGTCCAGATTTTTCAACGCAGTACCTAAATCAAATATTTGATGTAATAATATTTTGACAGCAATAGATGTGGATAGATTTTGATCGACTTGTTTCAATAACAGCTCTCGGCTTGTAATCAATGTTGTATAACTAGAAAAACTTAAGCTATTGGTTTCAAGTGCTGTATATTAAGAAAAGGATTGCAAATTTATTAACGAAAATTTATTAACGAAAATTTGCAATGATGATGAAGACCGTTAGCATAAGATTTGAATTGGGTTAATATTTATTCATTTTTTTTGTACAAGTGGAAAAATGCAATTCATTACTAATGTTCATCCTCGCAAATATTTTTAGGTGATAGCTATTCCATCTCTAAGAGTGAAAATTCAATAAAAATAACTATGTTATCGTAAACATAACTATAAAATCGCAAGATAATTTTTTTTAAATAATTTTTTCCCAAATCAGGATTTGAACCGCAGATGTTATATCGTTTATAAAAAATCCTTTTTTGGGCTAAGATTCATCTACTAATTTAGTTTTAACATTTTTTTTTAAAGAAACTAGACACTAGCAGAATTTAGTGCCGCATTTTCTGGATCGCTACATCCTTCGTCCGCATTCTTCGCAACTAGTTGATATTAATTTGGTTAGATGAGGTGTAACTATCCTTATTGTAATTCACTTAAAATTATTTTGATTTATTGAATTATTTTTGATTTATGAAAAACTGATTCAAGGGCATAAAATATTTTTTTTCTCCGTAGCGTAACTGTGGTTTTACACTGGTAATCGAAATTTTCTGATTTTAGAAAAATGGCATTTTTCTAGGAGTTTATAAAAATCGAACGAAAATATGACGAGCAAGTGTTATTGACCACCATTAAAGAGTGTAATATTAGCAGTACGTGAAAAGCTACTAAAAGATGAGGAAAGTAAATTTCAGTGCGATAACTAGAATGACCTTTTTGCTTTATCCTTTTCGTATTTATAATTCCATAAACCAATATTGTGAAGTTTAAAGAAAAATTGATTCAGACGAAATCTTTAATTAATTTAATTAAATTGTTAAAGCTTATGATTTTAATTTTACTCTAACGAAGGCTTAAAAATTAAAATTATTACTTCGCATTATATTCGTTGCCATTTTAAGTGACATGAATTTATTTCCGAGTTCTATGTTTTCTAACTTAAAGCGCATGCAGCGCTTTTAATGCACCAATTTTTAATTCAGATCAGCTGAATGTTAATTTTTTTATAAAAGTAAAATGGCTTTTGCAAAAATTGTGAAAATTGAGTTTTGAAATAGGAGTCCATCGAGATTGTGGTCCTTTTATTACCAACGTATCTAAATATAAAAAAAAATTTGAAAAACTACTCTACGACACTAACAGTAACACCAATTTATCATAAACGTCTGATTATTGTCATAGATAAGCAGAACTAAAAATGCAATTTAATTGGTAAGAACATTCAAATTGCACTGGGAGAAAAGTATAATAACTTTAAAGACTTATTATAAATGGTGTTAAAAAAAAGGAACAATTAGATGAAGCTCAATCAGAAAATTTAGATATTTCTAAATTTCTGAATTTTTATATAGTGAAGTGAATAACTTTAATGTTAAGGTATTTACTGAAATTAAGTAATTAACTGCTCCAAAAATAAAAATATAAAAACAGTAAAAATCGGAATATCAAAATATAAGCATGAAAGCTCAAATTATGACATCTCAAAAGGAACATTTTTAGCTCAGCACTTAAGTTTAAAATTTTAAGTTTTCTGGATTTTCTTCATTGTTTTAAGTTTCAAACAAACACCAATTTATTTTCTATTAAAAACTTAATGTGAAATTATAATTGAAAATAAAACATAGCTTTGCAATTAATTAAAATAATATTAATTATATGGTCTTTGAGTCATATAATTGTCTAGCAAAAAAATAACATGGTAAAGTAAAACCATAATCTTTTATATGTAAACATGTAATAATATTATACTCCAATACAAACATTAAATAGTTAAATTAAAATATCATAATATGGGTCAAAATATCATGTAATTGAAATATAATACATATCTCGTAAGCGTAAATATTTCCTGAAATTAAATGCTTACTTTTTTAGTTGTTTTATACGTTAGCGATTTGTTAGAAAAATTCATAAATTGGAAAAAACAACAATATATTTTTCATTGTCGGTTACAAGTTGACAGCTTTTAACGTGTTTCTTGTACTTTTCAGAAGACAAAAACAAAAATGTTTTTACTCCGTTTTACACCGTGTTAGAAGTAAATAAAATATCAAAAATAGTAGGAGATATTTTGCTAATTAGCAATAGATAAATATTTTATATTCTAATCATATGGTTACACTATTTTCTCGACACTTGTCAGTTTTTCTTCCTTTTGAATTAATTTTCTTTTTGGTATTAATAATTTGATCATTCTTGAAGTATCAATTGAATAACAAAGTTCTGTTTAAACTAAATCCGGCAATTGTGTTAATTATTTCCCAACATATTTGTTGTGGGATGATATAAAGCAAATAAAGCTATTGAAATTATTTTTTATTAAAATAAAATTAAAATAAATAATAACCCGATATGGCTTTTTAGCGAGTTAAGAGTTGTCAACCTGTAACCGACGATATGTAAATATTTCATTTGTACACAAATTAAAAAAAAAAACAAATGTTTTTTGATTTATTGGTATTATAATTTAAATATATATATATATTTTTGTTTTTTTTTTTTTAATTTTCTTCAACAATAAATAACCATTTCACATAAGCCGATAGCTAACAAGCAAATCACATAACTGACACAAATATTATTTGCTTACTATTTATCACACGTTGATTTAATTTAATATATTATGATTAAATATAATATTTTTAATGTTATAAATCTTTGTGGTTTGCTTTTTTAGTTCAAACCAACTAGTTTAAACCATATTAACCAAAAAAGAATCTATTAAATGTTAACAAGAAAATTTGTATCGTAAAGTATTGTTAAAAACTACTAGTGTTGTATATTATATCCATGTTTTTCTCTGGGTATGTAGTAATGTTTTCTTTACGTTAATGTTTTCAACTGAATAATCCTTAAACGAACGGTTTAAAGTAATGAAAAACTTAAATTTTGTTCAACGCACTTTGAAAAACTCGCTCATATTATGTTCTTATCGCTATTTTGATAGCGAATATAAAACAAAATAAAATGGCGTTTTGCTATGGATGGACATCAATGAAATATATTTACTTTAAGCGTTTCAAGAGTCTTAAGCATACTTCGACTATTGGTGTATAACCAGCCAAATGCACTTACACTGATGATACTATTTTGACAGGTGATTTTAATGTATTCAACGCGTGGTATAAAATTTCCGCTTAAGTAGATATCCAACATTAAATTTAGTTGAGTCTTAGATTATCATCAAAATTTTTTTAGATCGTTTTTATTATAATTCATTTTTTTTTTTTTAGCTTAAGATCTTAACTGTTTTTTTTTTTTTTTTTTTTTTATTAAAAAGAAACTAAATGATTTGAAAAAAAATTTAAGCAAATTATAATTTTGGGAAGTATATTGTTAATGATATATGTATATTTTAATAGATATATATTCGTTTATTGTGTTTTAAAACAATTTTTTGTTAAAATTTTTTTGTTAAAATTTTTTTGTCAACTTTTTTGTACATCCACTTTACAACTTATGCATGGATGTAATATATAGAAGTGATGTTACTAATGTCATAATAGTTACAAAAAATAACAACAATAACTTTTAGATGTTTACAAAAACCATCAACGAGAAAGTATTTTTGGGCTTTTGATACAGTGTTACATTTTTCGTTGTATGGCGTAATTTTAACTTTGGCTGTATTAGTGTTTTTTTTAATTTTTTTTAACATTTTTTTGGGTTAATATGTTATAGTTAGTACTTAAGTATATAACAAACTTTTATTTCATTTAATTTTTTATTCTTATTTTAAAGCACTGTTTTTCATGTCTCTTTCGCTGCCGTTCTTGTTATTATTTTTTGTTATTTTTTTTTACAAGCCAAAAAATAAAGTTACTCTTATGCATAAACTACGTTTGTGTATGTTGTCTTTTTTTAAGTTTTACATGTGTTCGTGTATTTTATATTTTTGTTTAAATTTTTTGGCATGTGTTAAAAACTTTTGTGCTGTTAGACATGAATTTTCTATAAATTATGTTTTTATTTCCTCATTTTTTGTGTTATTCTTCTTGTCTTTTTTAGTTTTACAAAAAATTTAAATGTGTTCAGCTGAAGTCCTCAATATAAATTTTTTTTATTATTTTAGCAGTTTAAGAAACTTTGAAACTTTTTTTTTTAATTTTAAATGAACAAACTTAAAAATAAGACTGTTCCAAGTTTTAAGTGTTGGGGTCGCAACACTCCGTATATTTAAGTAACAATTGTATTATAGTTTATTACATAATGAAATTTCCTGGTCGTAATTTTGTTTTTTGTTGTTTTATTTATTTTCTTTTTTGTTTTTTTTTTTTTGTTTTGTGTGTATCGATTATTGTTTTAAGTGTTGTTTTTTTTTGAGATTAAGAGCATAAAACTCAATGAAATATTTATTTCGAATATGTTATAATGAATTATTTTACAAAAATATTGCCTTATTTTTTTTTTTTTTTTTTTTTTTTTTTTTGAATCTTCGATTTCCCAATTTTATGTAGAATAAAAAAAAATAAAATATTTGTGATAAAGTAAATGTCTAAATATAATACTTTCCAATGAATGATTGATAGAAGAACTCACCCCTTTTCTTTTTTTTTAGAAAGTATTATATGAATTTACACACAAATTGGCTTCTGTTCCTATTAATAATAATTTCAACTAAATTCTTAATTGACTTAATTATATAATTATTTAAAATATAAATTAATTGGGTTCAAATAAAACAAAATTTTAATTAAAAAAATATAATTAAATCAATTCGAAAAATAATACAACTTCAATCCGCAAACAAACAATTCCCTTAATTTTTGTATACGTATAATAAAATTGACTTAAATATCTTTTCGATATTTTTAAATCCCCTGAACCTTTTAGTAATCATTTTAAATACTACAATATTATTTCTACAATAGGACTTCTGACCCATCAAGACTATTAGTTTCTGTCCGTCAGCAAAATTCTACTGAAATGTTCTCCCATGCCTCTTCCAGTAATTTGAATTTTCTGCAAATGGCTGTCTTAAGCCGTCAGTGTTACCCAGTGTGTAGAGAATATATTGCAGCGTAAATGTGAAATTAAATAAAAACATACTGCATAATTATATATATGATGCGCTTAAACATCATAAACGCTTTTGAAAATTTGAAAAAATTTAATACATTTTATAAACATATTTTTTTTAATTGGTTAATTTGAGTACTATTTAAAATTTTTTTTTTTTTTGGTTTTAAATGGTCGTTGTTTTGTACTTTCTTGCACTCTAGTACATCTTCTTTAAAAGTGGTACTGAAATGGTAGTAAAACCGTACAGTTTTTAAATCCTGCATATCATTTCTGAAGCTATGACAGTTTTCTTTGCTAATTTTTGCTACTAGAGCGTTTATTTCATTTGTTACATTTGGCAGAATAACTTTGAAAATATCTGTTTTACTTCCTCGTTTATAACTACTTTAGTAATAGTTTAGTTATTGTTTTTTCTGCATTAATGGCTGCAACACACTAAAAAGCAACAGTTTATTGAGAGGATATTTATCAATAAATTAAAAATTTTTATGTTAGCTAATTAAATTCTAGATAATTCTGTATGTTGCTCTTCTTTGGTAAGAGCATTTATTAGTTTATGTATTTTTTAAGGCGGTAGCACTTCAGGCAACAATGCCTTTTTAACTAGTAAGTGTGATACATATTGCAAAAAAGGAATAGATGAGAAAAGTGGTGAAAGTAATGATATTTTATTGTTAATTTATTCTACTTCGCCGGCGAATTCGCTATGTAGACGAAGTACCGACAGAGGATGCTGTGTTTTATTGATAAATTCTGAAAATGTATTTATTTTATGAAAGAGAAAAAATATATATTTTTCCTTTGGTTTCTGATATACAGTATTTTTCCTTTTTTTCAATTATATTTTTTTATAAATTTTAGTTCAAATTTCCGAAATCGATGTGCATTTCACGTATGAGCGAATTTTATTTCATAAAAGTATTACCCATACGCCAACGTATTCTAAGAGATTCGTTTAAATTTAAAGCTGATGATTTTTATTACGACAAAGCACAAAATCGGTCCGAACTATTTCTCAAATAATTGTTTACCTGTAGTAACTCTAACTAGTTTTTCGCCCGTTAAGTAAATGTTAATGGAATAAACTGAATTGAACTGAAATTGACAGATGTTCTAAACATAAGCCGATGCAAATAAAAAACTTACTTATCGCTGATAAATGCTGCATCACTACAGCTTCGAGCATTATTTATAAGAGCCTTCTTCTTTTATGCGCCTTTTTTTTTTTGGCAGTTTCCGATCAAGACTACGAATGGCTGATGGTAAATTCCAGCTGATAGCCATACAAAACTCTAATAATTTTAGCTTTAACTCCAAAAATAATGCTTTCATGGAGGTTTCAATCATTTTACTGAAGAAGACAGTTGATAAAAAGTTTATTCCTTTAGTTACTGTATTTTATTAACATAAAAATTAAAGTCTTTAGGTATTAATTTTTATTTTTGCGTTGTGGATATTATTATATAATAACAAGTTTTGACTTGCTCTTTTATTAAATCTTTGTGGTTTATACTAATTTTGTGGAAAGTAATTTTAATTAGGGTTTCTACAGTAAACAGTTTTGGAAAACTTTAATTTGAAAATTAGAAAAATTAATTAAATAAATTGTTATTTGCTTAGAACTCAAAAACAATAAAAAAATTTTTTTTTGGTTTTTCTTTATTTACTTTAATATAATTTTTCAACTGTTTTGCATACTGTAAAGAAAATAAAGTGGTTTTGAAAAACACAAACATACTAACGCACAGAGCAAATAAATAATCTACTTTTAACCATCCAATGCTACACTTGCAAGTATAAATTATGCTAAAAAATTTAAATCAATTCACTCTGTACATGTTACAATTTGTGTTTCTTATAGTTTTTCCACATTTTAACACTTCTTGCTTTAAATTTTTAGTATGTGCATTAATAAATATTAAATTTTAAAAACAAAATGTAAGCCTAAACGATAAAATGACGCAATTTGAACATGAGCTAGAAACTTAATATTTAACTTTGTATGTGTAAGTGGAACAGCAGCATCATTATCATCATTAATAACAATTACATACAAATGAGTCTATATCCGTGTGCCTCTATAAGCCTCGAATTGAAATATATGAATATACATAAGTTTATTTCTGTAGTTTTTTACTGTCGAGAACATATAGGGTAATGGTAAATGCACACATACATTCCAGCAAGTTGGCGAAATAGCAGAAAAATGTCAAATGCATAAAATTTTTAAACCATTTCTTTGTGAAACAGGGACAAACTCATAGCATCGAAAAACACATACTCCGTACTCAGTCCTTTAATATTAAATATCAAAAAATGAAGGAGGCACAGTATGAAATGCTGGATATAGATTTTTCAGGTTTTATATTTTATATTTACAGTTATGAATAAAATTATAGTAAAGATAAATAATTTTTTATTTCAATTGCGATAAATACAGAGTAACAGGTCTAATTTAACTGTTTCTTATTATTTATAATTATTTTTAAACATAAGACTGAAACCCGGATGGGACTGTGACTTTTACCATACCTTCTTTCTAAGTCCAAGTGTATAATTTCTTTAACCGAACTAAGTAATTTTTAAGATTATCTCCTACTTCTAATTTTACTAATATTTTATGGTTAATATTTATAGATATATAGATTTAACTTATTGATCCTTCCTAAAAACATGAGCCATAATCTTGATAATCGCATAAAATGTTCATAGTAATAAATTATTTAAATACATCCTAGAAATACAGCTTGCGTATTTTGAAGTCGTTATTAACATTGGTTGGAAAACTTCGGTAGCTACAAAGTTACACCTGCTGTTTATATATAAACTTTCTTTAAATGCTTTTCTCTCGTCCTGGGCTGAGATAGAGCAGACATAGGTTATGGCAACTTATATTTGTACTTGTTGGTTTATTTATACTTGTTCGCATTACGTAAAAGCTACTAAATACATTTGAATATGAATTTCTTGAGAAGGTTCCTAAGAATCTCTGTTCAGGTACAGAATACCTTTTTTTCGTAAAAATAAATCATTTTTTAGAGAAAACAGTGGTACATTTGTGAAATCAAAAGTTTTACTGTTATAATGGAATTAAAATAGTTGTCATTACATTTAATTTTTTTAGATAAAAAAATTTTAGCACTGTTCACAGCACCCTTTAATAAATATTTAAAAATACATTTTCTAATTTTGAATTTTAAGAGAATTAGAAATGAACAACTAACGAAATCTTGGGTACTGCTAAACTTTTATAAATTCGTTTAACCGTTTGCCCCTTTAATTATAAAAAGTCCGAAAAAATCGTTTTTATGCAGAAATGGGTTTTGTTTTTTAAGATTCTTGAAACTTAAAAATAACCGAACCAAATCGGACACTTTTGTAGTTGCTACTAGAAAGTTTTGGACAACTTGAAAATGTCCCAACAGATGGCACTGTATTCGCTTTTCCAATTTATTTCTTTTTGGTATTAAGTTAATCGGACTTGTTCCGCTAGTAAATATTATACTGTTGTTATACGTTTCGGAGAAGACCGTTATCATTGGCTGTTTATTTGGTACGTTTGGCTAGCGCTTTCGATGTAAGAACATCATTTTCAAGCCACGTGTTGATTTGAACTGGAGACATAATTAAAATTTCAAATCACCGGAATATTTATTAATTTAATTTTAAACTTTAAACATTCGTGCTTATTATCCCGACCGTATTATTAAAATCACCGATATTGACTATTGAAGGTGAAAGCACTGTGAAAGCACATGTTTAAATTTGTTTTGCCTGTTTTGTTGTTATCAATATTAAACTTTGATATTTAGAATCCTTTTTATCTTTATCTACTTTAATTGTGCTTTATAAATAAATGTTTTATAATTAAAAGTTTAAAAACTACAAAATGAATTGTATTACTGCGTGGAAACCTACTGTAGACCTTATGCAAAAAAAAATTAAAGAGAAAATAAAAACAGTTCCTCAATGGTAATTGTTTTGTATTAAATTTTTTTGAGTTTTTATTGCCTTTTTTGCTTTGTTAAATGAGAACAGCTCTCATTTAATCAATTTGGTTTTTGATGTAAGACTCTTGAGTTTTCTATAAAAAACGTTTGGGTAAAATCCACTGATGAGCTATATGAGCAAAAGCAAAATATCCTTATTGATATGCTTTGTAGTATACATTTAATTTCATATGTTTTTCATTAAATTATACTTTACAGTTGTTTTAGTAATATTGAGACCATGAATTAAAGATAAGTTTTGAGATAAAATTTGCAAATTATATAAAGAAATGTACAGCAACGTTAAGGCCGGGTCACATAGAATCCGTCATAAGTTATACTTTGTCTTTTTCTACTGACAAGCAATTTAAAAAACAAATTTTCTAAGCTGTCACAGTCAGTACTTCTTCGTCAACAAAAAATATGAAATTTGGGCATCTTTTAACTTTTGAAGTAGGTAAATATCTCTTTAGTAATCAATCGCTTCTTATTCTTATTCTTATTCTTCTTGTTTTGTTTTGCTTTTCTATGTGTGCAAAAAAAATATAATACAACAAAATAAATTCGTAAAACAATACGATTAACCTTTAGCACCTGAGGTGCCCGGGTACCCATATACTGTAATGTATAACAAGCAATATTTTTATCAAATAAAATTAAATTGTAAACGTTTTCTAGGAGCGTATCAATTTTTAAACAACTTAGGAACCGCGAGGTCGTACAGGGTTTACTCAATATATACCTTGCAATCCGGCTAAGTATGGCATTAAAATCTAGTAGATTTATGTTGCCGAATACGCCTATCATTTAAAAAAATCAAGGGAAAAGAATTGTTAAAGAAACAGCATCTTCCTACCGTGGTAGTGGCAGAAATATCTATAGATAATTTTTTTACTTCTCAGCCACCAGCGAAGCTCTTATTTTTGCCTAATTTTACCATTGTTGGCACATTAAAAAATAAGCCCCATATTCCAAAAATCATTGTCGCAAATAAATCAAGAGCCGGTTTTGGTTTCCATTAAAAATTTAGGATGTGTTTTCATGTACCGAAAAAAATAAAGCTTAAGTTTTTTTTTATTAGCAGAGCTTTAGAAAGAACTGACAATGTCAAACTGAAACCCGATAGTATATATTTTTATAATAAGTACAAATGTGGAGTTGACACTATGGATGAAGTGTTGGCATTATTTTTTTAATGTCTTAGATATTACCTCACTCGCGTTATATATTATTTACTATGAGAAAAATAAAATGTATGCGAGGAAAAAAAACTGAGAGATGATCCTTTATGCCTAAGCTAAAGAGCCGATGATTGAAGCATGAATGACAAGCGCCCAAGTTAACCGTAATTATACAACCAAAATTGACACTTAAATCGTATTGGGTTGAAAAATATTACCTAGTACAGATGCTTGTAATAAATTTGACAAGTAGAATACAACACAGTGAACAAAGTTACGGGATTTTGTCACATGTGTTACAAGCAAATAGAAAAAGAAAAACCCGAAAAATATGCGTTGAATGGTGATGGCGTGTTTGTGCTGAACACCCTAAATATGTTGCTAACTATATTAAATGTAATATAAAAAAATAATTTTGTAAATAAATAATAAATAAATATAGAATTGTTTTTATAAATGTTGTAATATTTTTTATTTCATACTTCCGATAAAAATTTTAGAAGGTACCGGAGTACACGATAGCACATGTTGCGATGGCTGAAGTTTTGGCAAACTTTTTCAGGGATAAAGAATTAATATTTTAAATCTAGAATCTTAATTTGCTTTCTGTTCAGTTAAATAATGACGATCCAGAAGCTCTTAAAAATTTTATTTATTAATACTTTTTTTCATATAAATATGCCTAGGTGGGTACCCCGTACCCAGGTATTAGCACAAGGGTTAATGCAACACAAATCAACTAAATCTTCTGTTTGTTACATCAAGAAGCTTCCGAGGTTTAATAATTAAGACTATAATTAAAAGAAAGTTTAAAATATCTTTTAACTTTATTGCAAATGTGTACTTTAATAAAATTTTGCTTTAAAAATATGAAATAAAAAAACAACTCATCTTTTATCTGTCAACGAAGTACTCTGTGTTAACCTTATCCATCAATACTTTGTTTTTAGATTAATAAGCAAAAATATAATGGATGATGGGTTTTATGTGCGCCAGCCTTTGTTCGCATTTGGCATTGGTTCTCTCTTTATTTCCAAAAAATTAGTAGTGTAATATTTATTCGTTTTTTATATGATAAATAGAAAAAAATATATATCTCTTTTTGTTTTTATAGCAACACCTTTTAAACAAATTATTTATGAACAAGATTCCTATTCATTTCAAAATAAAACAAAAAAAGCAGTAATTCCAAGTGTCCAGTTGCCGCAGGTGAAGTTAAGAAAGAAGAAGAGAAGTAGCAAGGTTTTTTTTACGTAACAAAAATCTTAAAAAAAAAATACTTTCACTATTTAAAAAACAAGACAAATTTAGAGAAACACACGTAACAGTCAGGTCTAGGGAAATTGCTTTAAAGTAATACAATTTTCAATGAAAAAAAAAAACAAAACTGTTAAAAATCAAAAACTCATCATCAGAAGCAAGAAGTAAATTATTTTCTATATAACAAAGAAAATAACAAATATCAAAAAATATGTTATGAGTTCTTTTATTTGTTGTAAATATTTTGGAAAAATAATTTATGAAAAATAACAAAAAAGTTGTTTAACAAAGTTAACAACGGCAAAACAATGCGAAGTCCCCTTGAAGCCATTACATATACTGAAGTATCCTTATAAATGCTGTTTCTGACTGAACGCAAGAAAAATGTAAAAGTTTTGGTTAAGTTTACACATCAAGTCATTTTTGAGGGCTCTTGTACTGTGTTTTCAAGGGGGAAAACAAATCCAACAAATATATATTCCTAAATTTAACTTGAATTTATTCGGTATGAATTAATCAAATATTATACAATTGCGCGTAACATTTTTTGCTATTTTCAACAAGATTATTGCTTAAAATTACAGCAGATATTCAGAATTGCATGAAATCAATGCTTTAAGTTCATTGCTATTTTTCTATAAACGAACTGCAACTCATTTAACAAAATTATTTGAATTGAAAACAAATTGAAACACATTTCTACCTCATTCTTTGAATAGATTTAAATTATAATCAATGCTTTTTTGTTGTGAACGAGTAAAAATCTACAAGTAGGATTGCTATGTTCGGCTATGCTGAATCTTATATACCCTTTACCATATATGAAATCAAACATAAAAATATTGAGGTAACAGGGAATAAAAAATGAAAAAAATACATTTAAATTTTTTCGGCTTTTAATGGGTTAAGTATTTTAGAGTAATTTTAGCACTTCCTGAAATATATTTTTTTTCATATTTTTCTATCGCTCCACACACGTATTTAATATGCCTAATCGGTTGGCATATTCAAATTTTCTCTAGCTCATCGGGTGCCTTGGCAAGGTTGACGGATATCGTTCAATCGACTTCGCTATACATTGGAACTTTGAATATATATACTTTATGGATCACAGGTGGATATTGTAGAAATTACAAATGGAATGATAAACATGGGTATGTGCTATTTTACTTTTTGTGGTGAAGGGTGTAAAAATTATCAATTTACGGATTAGTATGGTTATGGGTAGAATTTCAATAAAAATTATTTTTAGCTTTGTGTCCTTTAATCATCAAATCCGTGTGCAAAAAATCAAAGAATCAAAAAAAATTATTTATAAAAAAACAAAAATATTTACCAAGAAAATATGTTTTTACAGAGACCATAGTAAGGTTCTTGTGACCTTATCATATGTACCTTAATAGGAGTATTTGTATAAAGTAGTTTTAAAAAGAATAAATTAAATTGCTTGAAAAGGATTTGTTTTTTTGATCTTACTAACAGCATGTTATTTGATAATTTTTTACAGCCTATAATGGAATAATTACCACAATATCATGAAATTAAAATCAACAGTTTGTTAGAAAATATTTTGTTAATCGAATTCTTGGTATCCTCAAATATATTAAAGGACTTTACAAAATTTGTATGGCCAAAAATTATGCTTAGCAAATTGCATTGCTGATTGGATTTTTGGGTATAAGCAAAAATAATAAAAACAATATTTAGTTTTAAATTCACTTTAAAGGTGTAAATGTATGTGTGAATTCATTATTCTTAACAATGCCCAACCATCACAATTATAGTAAAATTAAATTTATAATTATTTCCAGCATGTGGCTTGGTTTTCTTTCCTTCTGCTGAAAACAACTACCAAGAACTGTCAAAAACCTATATATGTGTATATAATCTATTAAAACAACCATTTAATTTACCAATACCATTTAATTTACCAATACCAGAAAATTTATTGCCAGCTTATCAATACATAGAGCATTAAGTGGAAATACATACAACAATTGAAAAAATATTTAAGTGAATGGAAATAATAAAAACTATTTAAATTAATGTATGGACATGCACATAAACAGATAGCGATATATACTGACACCTTAGCGAATGCCATATATCGAAACGTTCACGGTAATAAATTTTTTAATTTAAGCAACTGTATATTGAATAAAATGGGCAATCGTGCTGTATTAAATAAATTGTTTTAAATGTGGTAATGATAAAAATTTATTATTTAAAATTGCCAAAAATACATATGTGGGCCTTTTATTTTAAAGCACACATTCAGGAAAATACTTATTGCTGGATATATAATATTAAAAGTTAAAAAAAAATTATACCATCTTGGTATCAACATATCAAAACACGTTTTGCTAACTATTAAGAAATCTATTAATAAAACATGGACGTTATGCTAATTTGGTTTTTTAAATTTGTCACCACAAATACTAGCATACAAAAAAGTTAAGTAATTTTCTGTTAACTTTTTTAACAAACATATAAATAATTTCTTTATACTGGCCATACAGGCTGGAGCGCTGAACGGCTGCATTAATAAATATATTAATCGAATGCTTAAAAGTTAATTACCTTAGAAATTTATATATCTTAAAAACAAATGGTACATAAGTACGTACATACTGAAAAGTTTTTATACTTATCGTGTTTTCAAATTCAGTATTTGTGAACTAAGGCCACTGTTATAAAAACAAGGCGCTCGTAAAGGCAACAGCTGCACAGAACTTAAAGTAAATTTTTAGTTTAGATTTTTTTAAAAAGGCAAATGAAAGGAGGGCTATTATTTATATTTTGGAAAAAGGAAATACTAACATACATTTTTAAATAAAAATGGCTTTACTGTTTTTTGAGTCGAAATATTCCCTGGATGGTACCATTTTTTATATTAGATTTTACATTATTTTTGAAATACTTCCAAACATGTTTTTTGAACAATTAAACTGCTTCTTTGGGGTACGTAAGAAATTGCACTGTTTACCTTTATTATTCCAAATCAAGATGAAGTTATTGGATGCCAAGTCAGAACTGTACCCTGAATGAGCCATTATCTTGAAGTCTTGACTGCTCAAAAGTTCGCATGCATGAAGAGATATGTGTGAGTTTGAATATTATCATGATGACGAATAGTGTGTCTTCAGGGATTAACTTTAAGAATTTCTGTGAAGACTTCCAGACTTCTGCGAAATCGAAAGTTCTACGTTGCTCAATCATAACAATTGTCATATGACCCAATTCAACGAAAACCTTTTCTTAAAATTTCCTTATTTTACCAAATAGATTTTTTTCTGAACTCAGTGTAAACAACACATATATCACTTTCCAGCAAAAAAAAAATGAAGTAGTTCAATAATTAATGGGTGTTTTCATGGCTCCCTCTTGCACTTGTTTTCTATAATGCAGCATTATATTATGCTTGTCTTACTTTTTCTTGTTTTCTCTGGAAAATTTTTGCAAATAATTTTTCTTTCCAAAAATTCTTAGAAATTAAATTAAAAATGAACCTAAGCCGGAAATCAATTTTAGTTCATTAATAATGTCCGCGGTTTATCTCCTTATTTCTTAAAAATTGAATTAAAAAAACATTTTTACCATTTGGAATCATAAAATATTTATATTTGAAGGAATCGAACACAATTAAAGCGGATAAAAACGTTTTGATTGTGTTAAATTCACTGAATTTTTTTTTTTTTTTGTATATCTAAATTCTTTGCGCAATTCACATTTTCTTTCTTGTGCAGGGATCTTTAATGGGCACCTATCACGGTGTAAAATAAAACTTTTAAACAAAAAACCAAAAAACTTGTACGATGCTGCTTGAATATTTAATTCAAAATTTTTAATTATCACAGTTTAAAAATAATCTAAGATAAATTGTCATTTAGTTTTTTTAACAATCGTAAAATTAGCACAAACCCACAGAAGCATTATTCGCAACTTATAAACTATTTATGTAGTAAAATCTTGAAAGTCAATTTCATCCTACTTCTACCACTCATATTGAAATTAAACTTTATATGTGTACACACATTATGTATGTGGCTTGAATAAAAAATTTAAATAGACAAGAGTTTTTATCTTTTATCTTTATAACTACAATAATAATAGTCTTTAAATATTTAATGATTCAATTAAAAGTAAACTGGTTAATCACAGAGAATAAGACCAGAGAAAGAGGTTCTCTCAATGTTAAAAATATTTATTAATTATCTGCTATTTTTTACAAATTTGGTGTGGGTTAATTAGAAAGCAACTATAACACTGTAGTTTTTTTAAGTTTAAAAGGGCTTTCATACTTTGAGAGTATAGTTCACAGTTAAGTAAAACATGAACGAAAATGAAATGGAAAAGGCTGCGCATATACATTTTATAATAACAAAAGTAAGAGTATTTCCTCACATCGTGTTTTCTTCAAACTAAGAAGTAAATAAGTTTAGCTATTTGTTGTATAAGTACTTACCTTTGCATTTAATTAATTAATTGAAAAATACACTCAACTACATAAATTTATTTTTTTAAAAACATATATTAAGAAATTTGTAATAAGTTTGTAGTATTTTACACGAGTTTTTTTGAATATATTTTAAATTAAATTGAATAACACTCTGAATGGAAAAAAAACTGGAATATAAAGCAAGCTTTTATGCATATGTTTATTAATCTTATTGTTCATATTTCTGACTAAGTTACTTAAATTCTTAAACTACTGTTAAGTACGAATAAAAGAAGACAAATGTTGCTGATTTATCAGCAGAAACCAGTGACTTTATGCATCCCCACAGGAAATAATCGAGAGATGTCATTTCGCACGACCTTGGAGTCAAATTGACAGGCCTATCGCCAAATTTTGATTTCAATAACTCGACGGTTACGGTCGCCGTATGACAAGTAGCGCCATCTTGTCGAAACCAAATTTCGGCCGGACCAGAGTCATCCATATTTTTAAACAAAATGATGGTGCGGTAACGATCTCTATTGACCGTAGCTTAAATCCGGCCTCATTTTTGAAAAAATATAGTCCGATAATGCCACTAATGTAAACCGAACCAAACGGTGCATTTTCTGAATGCAATGGAGTCTGTAGTTTATGTCGTGTATTGGCCTCATTCCTTATGGGACAATTTTGCTTATTAACAAAACCGTTAAAAAAAAACTCTGATCGCTGAACACAATTTGGCGATAAAAAACGGGTCAATTACTTACTACTCTAGAGCCCTATCGGCAAGAAAATGACGCATATAATGGACTCGTGGCTTTAATTCCTGCACTAGCTCGATATTATGTGGGTGAAGGCCAAGATCTTTGCGCAAAATTGTTCACGTTGTGGATGAACAGACCCCAAACTCGTGCGACCGACGACGAAGCGATAAACTTGGATCTTCTTCCACACTTTCGTTTATAGCAGCGATATTCTTTCCAGCATGCACATTCCTTCCACGTGTTGGTTTTACTGCATACTCTGGAGAGTGTGTAGTTCGAAATCTATCCAGAGTTCGAGGAATGGATTGTTCAAGCCGACGATTATGTGCACCATAAAAGTCAGAAAATATTAAGAAAACATTTTTCATTAAAATTTAATTTTTAGTACTACTTTTTAAGATTTAAAGCTCGTTGCTTTGACTGTGATTTTTTTATTCTTTTTATTTTTTACTTAAATTATTTTAGCATTATTCGGTTTAGTTTCACGAATAATTTAAAAAGTTACTTAAAAAGATTATTATAGATAAAAAATCATTAACCAAAGCTGCTTATTATATTAAAAGATTTTTGTCCAACAAAAAAGCAGACAAAAATCTAAATTAAAAACATACGAATGTGTAAAATTAATATATCACATTAGTTGAAGAGGACCTTTAAAAACATTACCCTTCTATGTTTGAAAGACTTGATTTTTGACTTTTTTATTATTCGGCTAAAACTGTAAAATTGTGCGAGAAAAAATATAGTACAAAGCATGATTTTATCACAGGTAGAACTTTTTGATAAATTATAAAAAAAAAAAACACACAACAAATAGAATAGTCAAGGATTTCTTTCGTTATAAGCTATTAATCAATTATTTCGTATGTATGAACACCTAAGTATTTTACTTTTTCTCAACTATACTTCTTCCTATATTTGCTCTAATTTTAAAAATAAGTCCCAGTGGTAGATTCTGCATAACATAAACAGATCGCACCTTACTATTAGTATTATCTTAGGTTAAATTGCTCTATAAGATTCGCAACAGTTTTTGCGGACAGAGCTTAAAAGCACTATCGTCATATCTGTACAGTCTTAATTTACCTGTATCCATGGTAGAGTCATGCAAAATAAAATACATTTTTGTTGTACACCGTGAAAAGCCTTGGCATAATACTCGCTCATAGCTCATATATTCGCATGAGAAAAACTATTGCTCACAAGCAAGAAGCACATACTCCCGAAAAATATATTTTTATTTTATCATTTAACAAAAGAATATATATAAAAATATAACCAGGTCTTGTAATTAAGTATTAACTTAAGAATTTGATGTTGTTCTTTATCTAAACTGTTTTTGTGCAAACCCTGTTCGTAAATACGTGAAATTGTAATTTTTAAAAGTGTTTTAGCAGCGTGTAGTTATTTTGAATATACTGAATACTACCTCAAATTTTTGTTTTTCATATCTTTTAAAGTTAATCCCTCAAGCAAATTGGTAACGTTCCTTTACTGTTAATAGCAATTTTACAACAACATAAAAGAGAATGGGTCTCAATACAGCTGCCACATTCACTCAATTTTCTAAAATAACATAAGCTCTTACATTTTTAAACACATAGTTGTTGGCAAGGAAATAAAAGACGTTTTAAATTATATTGATTTGTTTTTATTTGTTTATTTATTAATTTTTTGTGCTTTTTTAATTCAACATTTTAAAAGAATGATTGCTACTGATTAAAATATATTAAACAAAATGTTAAGATTACCTTTTCCAAAAATAAAATTTTTGTGTGCGAAAATTATTTTCAATCCGTTGTCTATAGATCCAAAGGTTTGACAAATCGCTTCTTGCTATTTAATGAAGAATTTTATATAAAACACATGCAAACATGTTTAATAGACATAATTATGTAGGCATTTGTCTGGTGAGTTTATGTAAAGACATGATGAAACTGTAAAACATCTGAAAAATTTATCAGAAGTTATTAAGAAGAAAATATATGTTTTTTTTTTCTTATAAATATGTAAAAGGTATTATCAAAGGATATCAAATTCGTGAGAAAAATTACAAACATTACACATAAACGTATGTGTTTTTTTTTTTGCTTCGTTTTTTTCCTTCATCAAATAAACTATTTGATTGAAATATAATATAGTCAGCTTTTGTTTGAAATTGAGATAACTTTGATAATTTTTTATTTTTTATACTGTATATTGTGTATTTTCTTAAATCAATGCAGGGTTATTAACAGGTCAAGCAAAATGGAATAATCTTTCTTTTGTCTTTTTATTAAAAAGTGAGAGAAAAAAGTAATTAGAACGAAATATGAATTGAGTGTTTTTAAGGTCCTTTAGAACTTTTAAAGCGGTTAGAATAAAACTTATAAAAAGGTTAATAGTCAAACAAACTGCCATAATTCAAAAATTTTTTTACATTTATTATCGATATGCTCAAGCAAAACGAAACGAGTAAGCCGATGCATGAACAACGCTACTAAATTACATAGATAAATTATATAAATCATCCCTCTATTGACCAAAATTATATTCAGTAACAGGCTTATTTTTAACTTAACGGTATTGCCAAAAAAACAATGTGACACACGTGGTGTAAAACTAATCTACATCGTATTCTACAGGGCACATAATGTCCAGAAAAATATAACGTTCTGTGCACTATTCCCTCTGGTGATATAACTAGATCTAATTTCCTTCAACCATTAAGAAAGCACCAATTAAAATTTAAATGACATAGGATCATTTTTATAAACACACGTACCAATAACAAAAAATAGCTATAAAAATGCAAAGCAAATACAAGAAACATTCATAAAGAAAGAAAACGGCAAAGAAAACGCCGATCTCAAAACACGACACATAACATAACTTAAGTTCTCTGTAAATAGGCAATGTCTCTCAACAACAGTGCTGTAAAAAAAAACCACAACAGCTATGAAGTCACACTTTATTTTTTTACATTCATTACAGCTGACACAGCAACAAAAATTCTTCGCCTTTGTCTTTAGCGGTTTAATAATTTTTACGTATACATAAAAATTTCATCAACTATTGTAACACCCTTTTATTTATAAAACTTGTTATTATAACGGTCATAATACTAGATATTATGTCTAACTGTCAAGCGTTTGTATATAACGGTTGAAAAGATAGACCCATATAGATTAATTTATTTCAATTATGGTGACACCCTTCAATTAGTGGATTTATTTTTGTTGCTCTTTCTTAAGTTGTTAACAAATTTGAAAGCGGTGTACTTTAAGGTTTATAGTATACTTATATAAAATGTATGTTGTATTGGGACACCCATTTAATTTTAAAAATTTAGAACGGTTTTTAAATAAGACCAAGCTATACGCATATCCATGCAAATCAGGAAAAAAATAACAAAATTGACTTAAAAATGACTGATCGTGGTGGACACAAACAATAGAGAGCAATATTCAGACGAATTGAAAACCTTCTTCGTTTTTTTATGTGGATTGAAAACTAAGGCTTGTTAAAAAAATTTAAAAAAAATTTATTCTTAAGGTTACTAACCTCAGGAAAAATTTTTCTATCGGAAGAAAAGGATCAATCTATACATTTAAAAAAAAAGTAACGGGGTCATTTTTGTACATGATTTTTTTTTTTTTTTTTTTTAATTTTTATGTCGATATAGATAGTAATCGATATGTCTATCTGTATGTTTGTTCGTTTGTCTGTGTTCGCATAACGTAAAAACTGCTGGATGGATTTGAATTTTTGTGTTGAGGTCCCCTAGAACTTTGGTTCAAGTACAGTCTAATTTTTCATATAAGTATGCCATTTCGAAACTAATGATAAAAATGTGAAAGAACCTAATTTTACCGGTACTAAAACAGTTGTCAGTACATTTTATTTTTGTAGACGAAAAATTTTCAACACTCTTTACTGAACTCTACAACAAGTAGAGACTGAGTAGAGTTGAGGCTGCTGTAGTCAAAGTGGTAAGCACGTTAACTACAAACCTGGTTGTCCAGGGTTCAACCACTACGGCAAAATGTTTTTTTCTGTTTAATGGTATAAATACGAAGTAAAATAACTGATAAAAAGGCTAGATATAGATAATCTTTTTCTTTTCACCACCTGTTTTATCTCTCATCTATCCCTTTCCTAAAGAATGTAGCACGGTTGCGAAAATAACTAAATAAGCAGTATTGCCTGTAGTGCTGCTTGTCTTTCTACAAAAAAAAAGTGTTAAGGAACACATCTTTCTATATTTTAATTCTAATAAGATTAATAATGATACGCGAACGAAGTCGTGGGCACTTCCCGTAGGTAATTAAGATAAGATAAGCAGAATTAAACCTGTTGGAATACTACTTTTCATTATTCAATGAAATAATATATTTATGATTTAAAACTCAAAAAAATTGTCGAATGCAAATTTGCTAGGGAAAGAGATGTATGCTCATAAATTTTTGAAAGCCAAGCTAGGAGCTAAAAATGCATAATTTATGTGGTTGAGAAATTGATGACAGTGCCGACGATATAAATAGCGATGCAAAAAGGCCTGAAAAATCAACACAAAATATGTCTAGAGTACTGTTAATAAAAAGATATTTTTTCTTCTCCTTAAACTTTGCTTTTTTATTAATTTTTTTAATTATTTTCATAAAATAAATATTTTTCTTTAAGAATATTTCCTAGAACTCGAACAATTAGTAATTTGAAGATTCTATTTGATACAAAACCAAGTTGGCTAAGAAATGAAATAAAAACGGCAGTTTCTCTTAAATTATAGTTTAAAAACTAAGCAAGCAAAAATAAATTAAATATATAATATGTCATAAAAGATAAGCAAATCAGTATCCAAACAATTATTTTAGTTTTAATAAAATTTGTACTGTAATAAATGAGTAAATATATGTACACATATTTTAATTTTTATATTATTTAGGAATTAGTGTTTTATGATAATAATGCTGAATGAAATGCAGCATTTTCTAGGTCGCTACATCTGTCATCAGCATATTTCGCAGCTATCTAATTTAAAATACGTATATTGCTAACATCATCTATCTAACAAAATAAGCTGATAAATACATATAACGAATGTTAAATTAATTTAATTTCAATTCGATAATACGAAGTCCATACTCCTTCGTTACTTTTAGTTTATAGCTAAATGAGAACTTAAAATGATAATACAAGACGAAAATGTTGCTGTTGCTGGTAGGATTTTTTTAGACCCTTTACTTAGTTTATTATTCCATTTGTAATTTTTGCCATCCATTTATAACCCCATTAATTATATATATTTTGAGGATTAATGCATTTCGAGCTAGAGAAAATTTAAATACGACAATTGATCACACATAGTTGCGAAAATCTTGCTTTTAAAAATCAGCAAGATCGGTCCCTATCCTTTGAATCAGTAGTTAACCATGATCTAAAAATGGTAGCGAAAAGGCCACAGAGACGTGCTTTCACCCCAATAATCAATATCAGTTAATATGAGAATTTTGATCGGGATAATTAACACAATATTTTAAAGTTTAATTAATTAAATTTAATATTCTTATGCTTTAAATTTAATTAAAAAGTTTAGTGTTAGTATATTTAAAACGCAATATAAGCAAATTTCAAATGTTACACAGTTAATAGGCCAACATCTGCTTTACTTTTGAGTGATTTTATTTTACAATTTTGGTTTAAATTTGTATCAGCGTTTAATAACAGTATTTAAAAAAAAAGTAATTATTTTAAAGCCCTAATGTGTTGTTAAAAATTTTGTTTAATGACTTAAGCCATTTTTATCAATCTAAAACCTACAAACACTAACGTTAGTTTTTTCTATGTTTTTTGGTTTGTTTTTCCCCTAAGTGATTCTATTCCTAAAATTAATGTAAAACACATGCGGTAAAAGTGTGTCTATCTAAACATCAATTAAATGTTATCTTTTTAGAAAATAATGTTGTTATATACTTGACTGCTATAGTTAGAGATTTTTTATTTTGTGTTAAATTAATGTTCTTTTGGCCATATCATTGCAAAATTTTCTAACAAATTTAAGAAAAACTTGCCATTATTAAATACATAGCCACGCACATACAGGCTTCAAACGGTCTCTTTTTTACTCTGTTAAGCCTGATGAGTTTGTAATATCATCAAAGTGTTACAATACACACACTTATATTGTTGTTGTAGTCGGTCTTATCATATTAATTGCTTTGGGGAATTGTTTTTGAACTCACTCTCACACATACAGAAGTTGAAGAAGCATATACAAAAATATTAACATTACCACACAAACACACATATAGAAATAAGTACAAGTACACTTTGTTTAGTTCATTTCATTTTATTTCAAGTTTAGTTATATTCATTGTATTATGTTCACTTAACTTATTTTTGCCTATCAGTGCTCCAGCAGACATTAAACACATTCTTTTTTATATACAGGCCAACAAATTTTTGTGAGTGTGGTTTCTTAAATCCTTTGCTAATTTAATAGCTGATATTTTACTTCTGCTAGTGCTGTTATTATAATTGCAGAAATTCAAAAGTAATGTAATTAAGAAATGTAAATAGTAATATACATATAGCATGCGTTTGTTCGATTGTGTGTGCATATAAAGATATGGTGCGAGTAATAATATTCATAAGCAAAAGTCTCGTTAGACGAACAATAAAGTATCTACTCGGTGTTTTTTTATACAAAGTTGTTATATGAAAATTCAAAAAAAAAAAAAAAATGCGTGAAAGGAATCCAACTATTTTATAAAGTTAATTTTGAATTATAAAAAGAAAAATATGTATTGATTTTCAATAATGTCAAAGGTAAAGTCGTTAAATAATCCAGCACAGCTTAATGTTTAAAAGCTTTTGAAGAGCTCTTTCAGGAAATACTTTGATTTAAAAAAATGCTTAATCCATTAAAAGGCAATGAAATTTTTATGTAAAATTTTTTGTTTCTTATTCCTTAATTATCTGTCACTCCAATAAATGGTTTGTTGATTGGAGTGAAGGGCATATTACATTCGGCATATCCGAATATAGCTTTCCTACTTATTTCATATTTATTGATTGGTAATAACTTCTAAAAGACTTTCTTATTTTTCTTTCTGTATAAATATCATAAATTGGCAACCGAATTAAATTTAAGTTATATTCTAAGGTGCAGTAATTAATAATTTGAGTTAGACTGCATTACTGATTACTGAAAAAATTTAGAAAACCATTATTGCTAAGTACCTAATGATAAATTGTTTTTCCTCTTTGACAAATAAAACAAGTTCTTTTGATTTCAAGCACCACTGTGAGACACATTATAAATTCTCTATATTTCCTACTACTCTGTAGCTACCTCTGGCTACAACCTATCCTAGCGGTCCTTTTTCTTACGCTACACTACTGTCCTAGCAAAAAATTATACATTAGCTTATAAAATACTCGTCATATAATGACTTGCCTTTGTGAATGCCATATTTTGTTAGTGGCTTTCATTACGCTAGTTCGCAAAAGTTCTTTAGTTCTTTAACTTAAAAGAAAATTCTTTAAAAAACGTTTATTTCATTAGATTGCTAGTCGAGTTGGGAAAATTTTTGCTGAGGTGTTAGGCCGCCGAGACACGAATCTACTCGATACATTTAGTCAAGAAAGTCGTCGCTCCCTTTTTAATCTAATAGCCTCAACAGACATCTCCCATTGACTGTTTTGGTGCTGCTTCTCTAATATTATTAAATAAACTTCTTCATAAATTTATCTGTCATGGCTTCACAAAATAATTGTCTTTTCTTTTCCTGGAGGTTTATACTGTTGCTTCTCATTTGAAAAGAAACCTATCGCCCACAAAATGAATTTCCTCATTAGATCAATACAATTAAGGTAATTAAGCTCTTTGGTAAGTTACTGAAGAATGCTTTATTGCACTTATGAAGCTCATTGCTAAAGTACTCTGCATTAATGAAATATGTAAAACGTTTCATTAATTTAGTTTCTTTATTATAAGTTCTATATAGTTAAGGACAATATTCTGAAGACTTGAAAATTACATGGTTGAAAACCTCTTCATTGACTTTGAATAGTTCAAACAATAATTAAAATCTTTAGCTCATTTTTCAAGATATGAATCGCTTGCAGAAAAGTCTCGACATAACGTATTTTTAAATTTCTGTAAACTAAATAAACTGAGTATATCTTTATTTCATCATTCATATCCGAAATTAGTGATGACTATTTAAAATTTTTTTCCACAATGAAAATTATGGAAACACATTCAATGGCTGCTTAAATACTTCAATATGCCGTCACTTCTATGCGATTCGATTTGACCTCGTGTAATCATGTTTGTCTTTAACAGAAGTAATTAACACACACGCATCTAGAAATCTTTAATTATATGGGCACTCGTATGTATTTGGATGTGTAAATGCGTTTATCATAGAGTAAGCAAACAAAGTTTTGTAATTTTTTTTTGTATGTTTAAATCGGAATTTTTATTAACTAATGAATACTTGTTTGGATTAAATCTTTATGAAAGAAAAGAAAAAATTATGCAGTTACACGTGTAGACTCGAATCAAATATAATAATTTTTGCCTTCTTGATTTTGTACTGTCGCGTGACTAATGAGATGCGTAAAAAAGAATAAGAATAAAATATAACAACATTATCTATATTAACATGAAAGTTAATATATTTGGTCAATGTTAATGATATTTAAGTTACGGATTAAATAAAGTACGTTAAACACCAAGACCTATTAAATTAATAAGAATTGAAGGCTGATTTGGCTAAACTAATTTTCTTCTTAAATGTAAATTTAAATTAGAGCAAACTTACACCATGATATTTTCATTGAAACTAGTTGCATGAATTTTTTTTACTGGCAAGAGATGTAAAGAAGAGAGCGGAGTAAGCAAAATGGCATGGCTTAAATTCCAAAGGGGAATTTTTTGTTTGCTTTATGTACGTACGTTATGTAAGTTTTGTTATTTGTGTTTTATTTAAATGAACACAAAAACTACAACATAAAATATAAAATCAAAAGTGAAATGCACACACCCTTATGGCATCAAAAATTAAATTTAATAGCGCACTCGCTAAAGCTTTGAAAGAAATGAAAATGCATAGAATAAATCTTGAGTAGAAATTTAACAAGGCTGATCTGGTAATGCTACAATGAAAGTGAGAATACTCGTACTAGCCATTTTTCGAAGCAAGCTTTTAAGTTCTTAAATTATTTATAAAGAATAAGAGAAAAATGGGTACAAAGTTTTGGGGAAAAATTGTTTAAGTTTCTCTTATAAGTTTCTCTGCCACTAAAATTATATTGATCCGACGAAAGCTTAATTTTTATTTTAGGCAAATTAGCAGACGAAAGATTAAGTTGGGTAGCGTTTCGGTTTTGCTCGTATAGGGAATACAGTGGAAAGTGGTGAATATAATTTGGTGGCATGCCATAGTGTCCACGGCTTTGGAAAACGCCGTTATGTCCGTGGACATTGTGTCGTCTTAAGTGTGCACATCGTGTCACTTATACAAGTTGTGATTATGTCTGCATTTGTAAATGATAAAGCCAAAGTGTGTTTTTGCTCACATACATATTTTGGAATGATTCTTAGGTTATCAAAGATTTTCTACACAGTAGGCCTTCGGCTGGGCTCCAGGATATTCTACTTTATGGTATAAGCAACACCGGCTTCGCTTACTTAACATTTCCTGCATAGCTGGATGCAAAATAAAATTTTATAAAATCTTGTTTTTTGTGCTCTTTTGTTTTTTCCCCTTTCCTACATAAAATAGTCGATAAATTTAATGCTGAAAAGAGAAACTTTGAGGGCCGTAACTCCGAAACTAAGTGTTAGCTTCAAATAAGATTTAAACCGATATATGAATTTTTATTTAGACTGAAAAGTCAGTTTATAGATTCATTACATCTAAATAAAATTTTGCAGACGCAAAGCAAAGGTATTTCTAAATAAAACTGAGAACGGTAGCGATTTACGCTAAGGGGGTGCTTTTTAGTAGGCCCCCAGTTTTAGGTATCTCGGTAATACAATTTTTTTTTAAATATCATAAAAATTTATCTTTCACTTAAATTTTTAGGTTTCCTAAATTTTATTAGACCTTAAAAATCTATAATTTTTGTTCTCATTTAAAAATTTAGTAACAGAAATATGATTAGGTATTAAAAATTTAATTTCATTTTTCTCAGATTTCAATAAATAAAAGTTTTTGAATTATTTTTGTTTTCAAAACTCCTTATTAGTTCATTAGCTCATCCTTCGGCAATAGTAGCACATTTTTCGTCACCTTTAAAAAATGTTTTTTATTTTAAAATTTATGTGTAAAATTTTAATTTTTATTATGTATGTCAAAAGCATTTACAAAAGTATTGCAGTCGATTTTTATGAAATCCACAATCGAAACTCGGGTCTTTTTTACGAATCTTTTTTCTGTGTGTATAAGAAAAAATGTATTATTTCTAAAAAATGGAATTTGTTATAATAAAAAAATCTTTCATAATTTTGTTATTATTTTCATTTTTTATAAAACTTAATTTTTCTGATATCTGTTTCTAGTTTATTATTTTTCCTTTTTTTTTTTGTTTTTAGAGAGTTTTATTTATACAACTTTCTTTGAATTACTACATTTTGTGGCAACATGTATTTTTGCAATTTCGGCCAAAATTCAGTCTTGTAAATTTTTCCGATGATTTTGTGAATACTAAGATTTCAATATTTGGTTATTTTATTATTTTTAATTTTTTAAAATTTTTTTTTAAGATTTTCGCTTCTTATCTAAAAATCGTATTTTTAAAAAATTTGACACTTATGATGCATTTCGTGCAATTTTATTTGACCTTGAACAAAACTTGGATTTTTTAATGTACTGTATGTTCAAATAACCGTAGAAAAACTAGTTGTAATAAACCGTACTTAAGGTTTAAAAAACAAAATCTAAATATTTTTTTATGCAGGAATACTATTACTAAACAAATAAACTTTGGTTAGATTGTTATGAGAGTAATAGATATTTGTAAAACAAAATCCATGTATATTTTTATTTTTTCTTTTAGATTAATAACCCTGTATAAGCTACATCCATTTTAAATAACGGATATGTCGTACATGCGTACGATTACATGTTTGCTTTGTATTATTTGTGGCAAAGAATTTATTAATTTTTTTTGGTATTTATTAATACTGTTTGTGGATAAATTCTGTTTTTTAACAGGAGACACATTTTTTCGTACCATTAAGTTTTTTAACAAAAAGAATTGACACTTTTGAATTGTGGTTTTCATATGTGAAATAACTAAAACCAAAAAATCTGCTAAGCTTAAAATTTTTTATATTTTTCCTTGAAGCTATAAATGCAAACTTCTGGTATTTCTATAGATATGAAAATGCATTCATGAAGTGCACACGAGAATATCAATTGTTAGCTGCTACTAAATGAATAAAAGTTTTTCAATATTTGGCTCAAATGAACAGATTTGCGGTAACTTTATTTCAGATTCGTTTAAAGCATGTGAGATTAAGTTTTTTTTATAAATCATTTAAAATTTACTTTTTCGGCTTTAGTTCATTTTTTAATTTAAATTTTATAAAGAAAAATTATTTTTCAAATGTATGCGGACCTATCCAAAGAAAAAAAAAACAAAAATTGGACGCTGGCAGATTTTTTTTGTTTAAAATAAATTTTAAGTTAATTAATAAAATATTATTTATAAATTTAATTAATTTATTTATTAAAGCCCGGAATTTTTTCTTAGGTTAAACAATTTTTAACGAAATAAGCTTTAGTTCATTTATATGTTTCCTCAAATGATTAAAGAGTACTGATTATATGTTATTCACATTTCCTAAAATTTAGCTTTATTTTAAACAAAAAGAAAAATAATTTTTCTTTCTTTTATTAAAAAACTTTCATTTAATTGATTACATCTTTTATATTTATTACAGGTTTGGCACTTGAAAACAATAATTGCAAAAGCAACAGCAAATGGGAAATCAAAAATTCAAGAACAAACAAGTACAAAAAACTAATAAACCATAACAATATATTTTCAGAATCCTTAGAGAAGCAAAAGAAAAGCCCGTAAAAAAGTCGTAATTATAAAATTGAACAACTAAAATAAATCTGATGTCCTAAACACACAGAAAAAAATATATAAAAATAAAAAAAAACAAATAACAATGACAAAATGGAAATTAATACAAAGTGGTAAAGAAACAAATAAAAAACCCTAAAAAATAATGTCTTTAACTTAAAAAAAGAACCAAGTTAAAGATGGTTCAATCAGCAGTTCTAAATAGATAAGCCATCAACAAAACAACAATGTTATAGACTTTGTTAAAAACTTTTGTTAAACTTTTCTGTTAAGCATAGATCATTTCACATTCCCTCTTCCTGGATTAAGCACGAACAAAACAAACAAAGATTGGCATAAGGTAACAAAAAAATATTTCGAAGAAAGTAACAAACAATTAATACTTTTTAATAAAATTAAAAATTTTAATGAGCCCATAACCTTTAATACTATTTTAAACAATAAAAGACAACAAGAGCGGTTACGTGAAGTGGAAATATTAAAGAAAATAAAAAAAGCTATTGATTCATAGAAAAAGCAAGGGCCATAAGACAATGTTAAATTTAGAACTTAAAAAAGAAATTTAAAATAGATACTCCACTTAATAATGAATAGTAATAAAACTTTATACAACTTTAAGAGGACAATAACACTAAACTTGAAGTAAAGAAATTCGCCAATAAAATAAATTCACCAAGAAAAAGAAATAAAGAAGTCCCGCATATAAAAATATTTAACCGTCCCTCTTAAAAAAGTATCATCAGCATAAACAAAATATTATCATTTCAACAAAAAAACTTTAATAAAAATCTTGCAAACTCATAATTGAAATAATAAAACTGGAAACAGAAAAAAGAAAAGAATTTAACGTAAAGTTAAAAACAGTATTAAGAAAAGAAAATTGTCATAAAAATTTCCACATTCCTTAGACAAACAACACCATTTTTTTTTTTGTGGATTAGTCTCAGGCAAAACGACTCCTTGAAAATCTAAAAAATAAATCTGGGGGTTACTAAAATAAATATTTTATTTATTCCATATATCTCTATAAAATAGAGAACCAAAATAAATGAAGGAAAAGAGAAAATTAAATCAAAATAAATTCATTTTAATAACAAAAATAATTAAAATTACTAAGAACTTTTAATATACATTTTTTTACTCAAGCTAAGATAGTAAAATATATTTTTTAGTTAATTTTTTTACATTAGATTTTAGAAAGTGTTTTTAGAGTTTTATGTGCTATGTATGTGTGTTGAACCAACAAAACAAAACTGGATTACTGTACATTTATTTTAAAAACATTAATATGAAATGACCGATAACAACTTTAATATGAGAAATCGTGAAAATAAATTACATATAAAATAAAATGTTTTAACTTTTCAAAACTTATAATAAAAGTTTAGATTTAAAACACAACAAAATGCATTTGCAACACAGGAATTCATGGCATTATATTGTAGCTGCTGTGTTCTATATGAGCATGGGTAAGTAAATATTTTTTTACTTGTATTCGCATGTATTTTAAATTCTAAAATAATTAAGTGGGTAACAGTGCTTTTTTAGATTTCCGATTTAATAGCTTTAACAGCTGTCTGGTGGTGAGCTTGATGTGTTATTTTATGAACATAAACAGACTATCAAATAATGAAAAATAAGTAAATTGCATACTTTTTTTATAACTGTTAAGGGTTTTAGAGATGTGCAAAATAAACGAATAATGATTTTGAATTGATTTGTTTATATAAAAAGCTATGTTTATTTCTTTTTAATATTTAGCAAAATTTTATTTTAAATTTTGATGATAAAAAATTTCTTTCGGAATTGAAAAAAAATATTTTTTGTTTATTTAAAAAAATGCGGAGAGGTTTTGAGAGTAAGGGCAGTCGTAGTCCTTAAAATGTATGATATCACTACAGTACGTTCATAAATAATAGCACATTTGCTAATCTGTAAATTAATTATTCATAAAATTTTAACAGAGCATGCTATAATTTTCATCTCTTTGTGTAAACTTTATTAATATGTTCTATTTTCAAAATTGAGCTCATTTTACATAAAACTCTCAGGAATTACGAATACCGTTATCAAAATTGATTACATTTTTATATGTAGCATATTTAAGCGTTCAAATTGTATAGCACAAATGCAAAAAATTCTTTGTATAAAAAAAAACTACCGTTTTAAAACAACATATTGCATTCAGTTTTATTAAAAATATTAGTTATAAGCAAAATGCCACGCGGAAAAGTACTTAGCGAATTTGAAAAAGGTTAAATTTTAACATTGACAGAAATGGCTGCGTCGAAAGCTGAAATTGCAATTCAAATCTGCAGAAGTCGAAAGGTTGTTTATAATTATTTGGCAAATATTGAAAATTATGGCAAAAATAAAAGCAGTGGTAGAAAAAAAAAGTTGAATGAACGCGAGCGCAGCAAGCAACAGTACCAAAAGCTGTAACCAACTTGCTGCATGCGTTTCCAACAAAGTGTACAAAACGACCATTTGGAATGTTCTAAACTCTTCCAAACATATTCAAAGGCAGAGAATGAAAAAAGCTCCTCGCGTTTTGAAACGTCATATCAATGCAGGTTTGGAGTTTTGTAAAAATAATATGCATACAAATTGGTCAAATGTAAGTTATTTAACACCTTTGAGTTATAAAATGGTTAACTTATTTATTTCTTTTTAAAGATAATTTTTTCAGATGAAAAAAAATTTAATTTAGATGGCATTGACGGCAATAATAGTTACTGGCGTGACTTACGAAAAGAACCCCAATGTTTCTCACGAAGAAACTTTGGTGGTGGTTCTGTTATGATTTGGGGTGCATTTACTGAAGAATGCTGTTTGGAGTTGCAAATCGCACCAACCAAAATGAATAGTGAAAAATATTGTGAATTGCTTAAGTGCAGTTTATTGCCATTTTTACATAATAATATAAATAAGAAATATATTTTCCAGCAAGACAATGCAGCCTGCCATGCCAGCAAATTTACAAAAGAATGGTTAAGCTCAAATAATGTTGATGTTTTGGAATGGCCTTCTTGATCTCCAGATATGAACCCTATAGAAAACATATGGGGAATTCTCGTCAGGAGAATTTATGCTGGCAATTGTCAATTCATGAGTGTTAATGAGCTCAAAAATTCAATTTTCACGGAATGGGAGGCACTGGATCAGGCTCTTCTGAAAAAATTAACAAGTTCTATGAAAAACAGAATATTTAATTGCATCAAATCGAAAGGTGGTCTAATAAATTATTAAAAGGTTTTCTTTTATTGTTTTTGTTAAATAAATAAATGAAGTTGTTGTTTAGTCTTTGTTATACAAAGAATTTTTTGCATTTGTGCTATACAATTTGAACGCCTAAATATGCTAAATATATAAATGTAAGCAATTTTGATAACGGTATTTGTAATTCCTGAGAGTTTTGTGAAAAATGAGCTCAATTTTGAAAAGAGAACATATTAATAAATTTTACACAAAGAGATGAAAATTATAGCATGCCTTTTTAAATTTTATGAATTATTAATTTACAGATTAGCAAATGTGCTATTATTTATGAACGTACTGTATAAAATTTAAGATTGCTTCTGTTGCACAAAAACGTTTCGCATTTTGCGCCATTTTTCTAGCGATATTTTGTAAATTTCCCCACTTTTGGAAACACCAACGATGGTAACACGACGTCACAAGATTTTTTCCAATCATGTATTAACTGCAGAAATGGGTGAGATTAATTTTAACATCCAAATCAAAGTTACTATCCAATTCAAAGTTGTTATTAGGATAATATCAAGTGGTAAGAAAATCCATTTTCAGGAGCTTGCAGATTACTGCTTAGACACTGCAAAACTATACGTTACACTATATGAGTGACATCCTTTGATACCTGCAAAGCATAAGCATTTAATACACGGCATTAGGCTTTTAGCCGATTTGGAAGGGGTCTTAACAGAAACAAAAAAATTGGAGGGATAAAGAGGTTTGGAGGGATACCTCCGCGTACCCATTAAGATTAAAAAATTTAATTTAAACGGTATTATGATGTGTGTATTCCATTTCAATTAATATTTACGTTGTTTTAAAATAAATATTTTTTGTCACCGCTTACAAAATAGGGCGAAGGAGATATGGAATTTTAAAGCCTTCCTGGTACATGTTTTAATTTTTGAATTTTCGGTTAGCTTTAAAATTGCATTTGCTTAACAAAAGTATGGAAAACTTAGTGGTATGTCTTAGTGTCACAGGACATAATGTCTATGGGATTTATACCGCACTCAAAAGTGACATAATATTAATGAACATTATGACCTAGTGCCGATGGACATTGTGTCGTTTCTAGTGTGCATAGAGTCACTTTTGAAAAAAGCGTAATGTCCGCTCTAATATTAGCAACGGTTTCATTTACCAAACCACGGCTTCGCTTACCAAAGATTTTCTGCAAGCCTGCTTATAAAAGCGTTGCACCTTTCGAACATATTATACTTTACAATAAATCTATAAAATTCTTTGACGTTATGACTCTAGGCTGATAGACATTATACCCTTGATAGTTATGACATGTCACCGGAAACTTAAGAGATAGGAAAAGTTCTTCTAAAGAAAAATTTGTTCTCTTTGGTCCGATCTTATTTTCTGCCATTAACAGCATACAACCATAGCATATATTTTTGCCAAGTTTCGTTGAATTTCGGTGAATTAACAAATTTTTTAAAACCAATATAAGCAAAAACAAAAGTAATCGTTAAAATACCCTTACGGCCTCGTAAGCGTCAATTGAAAGTACGGCCATCCATTTCGTGGCACATGGAATGTTGGTTAACATATTCCCAGAATTGTTTTCAAAAAACTGTGTTAAAAAATATAAATTGATATTTATGCTACATTTCATAAAAGACTGGCTCAGCGGTGATGCCATAAAAGTAATTATTTGTCTTAAAAAAGATATGCGATAGAATGTTAAAGTAAATGGATAATTAATTCACTGAAATAAATCCAGCTGAATCTCGGTTTCAACAGTATGAAGCCACATTATACAACACAATCGATTGAATTAAGTTATTAATTACATAATAATAGATTAAGTATTGGTGCTGGTAATTGATTACTAAGATCGTGCGAATAAGTAATTTTTTAAAGATAAACCAAAAACAAGTAAAGACTTGATACAAAACAATTGGTTAGTTGCTATTCCAGAAATGGAGCTTTTTTTAATGGTTGCCTTGTCGATAATGATTTTTTATGGTTTGATTTATCAGGCCTACTAGCAATTAGAGATGATGCTGAATAAATGCGTTTATTTAAGTCAGAATAGGAATCACTCTGCGACCTAAAATCCTTTCTTTCTCTAAGCGAGGGACCGGCGAACTTACGTCTGGTAGGGTTAAACTTCATAGATAATATCAAAGAAAAACTTTAGTTAATAATTAACTAATAAAAACAATTTATTTGCAATGTCTTAACAACAGGTAACAGAAAATGTATTATTTAAATGGAATAATTTCTATTTTTTCATATATCGTTAAAGCTTTTTAATAATAGTTTATTGAAGTCTAAATAGTCATACTGTAGAAAATGACAGATTTTTTAAATTTTTATTTATCGGAAAACATCATCCATGAAAACAATTTGAAGTTCGTTTTACAACATTACATTGATAACTGCTGACATTTCATTTCTTGACTTTTTATACTGCTAGTTAGGCCGCCATATACTTTGTGGTCTAAACATATGAACAACGATGTTTCTCCTAAATATTGATAACGAAACAAATTGAAAAAAAAAAAAAATGTTTTTCTATATTAATTTATTTTTTTAACAAAAAAAAAAGTTCTGTTTTAAAAAAATTTAACCAAAGATTGCATTTCTATTTTTACTTGTTATTTAAATGTGCCTTTATAAAGTTTTTATAAATTGAACCATTTATTTGTTTTAATAGTCATTGTTTGGCATTTTGGTTCCGGTTTAATAAGTATAAATACACAACTAAAATTATAAAAGAATACCACGTAAAGCTATTACACTTGTGTATACCAATTATGTACTTGTACAATAAAATGCCATTAAAACCACAAGTAGTGTTGACACGCACATTAGAGATCTCTGCATACAACAAGAGCAGCAAAAATTATAATAAAAACAACATTGTCAATGACAGTGTAAATAAAATGTTTAAATTTAAAAACAAATAGAAATAATAGCGAAATTGCTTTAACCAACACCAACACAAGCGCAATGTTAAATTTTAAAATGTTTTATGCTTAAAATTCTATTTAATTATAACAAATAATACACACACATACGTATATAATAATCCATATTACCAGCTCTAATGGAAGTAAATCCAGCAAACAATTTTGCTTGGTTTAATTTTTCCAGTGATAAGCTTTGATATTTTTTAACAAACATAAAAGCTGTGTGCTGTGTGTTTAAGAATTATAATTAATCAATAAAATAAAAAGCCAACGGAATACAAAACAATTTTCGCTAAAAACTATATAAGCAATGTAGGTTAAAAAAGATTTTTAATACTTAATTTACGTGCCTTCTTAAAATTTTAAATTCTGTTAAATTGTGAATGTGGGCTAGCACAGTCTTTGACTAAACTTCACCACAAAAAGTGGAAAAAGTGTATAACTAATTTTGTCATTCCATCTGTAATCTATACGATATCTATTCCCGACCCCATAGAGTATATATATATATATTTTCTGGCTTCTTATACATAGCAAAGTCGATTGACCGAAGTCAGTCTGTCCGTCCGTGTTAGTGTTAAAATCAAGTGTGCCGAGGCGCTAGATCAGCTCGAAAAAATGTAAATACATCAATTAATAAGACATAGTGTAAAAAGAGGTGCTTTTGCTAATTTTGTTACATCATTTGGATCAATGAAATATCTCTAATTTAAAAAAAAATATATATATATATGGGATGATAGAGAAAAGTGAAAGTGAAAAAAATTAGCTCTCGCTCATATTCCCGTGGGTCGGGCCTTTGAACTTTTCAATTTTTTATTTAAATATCTGTAAGGAAATACTACAATTTTTTAGAAATGCTTAGCCAATTAAGAGCCGATGACATTTTTGTGGGAAATTTATATATATGCAGTTCTTAATTTTTTCCATATTTTTTAAGTCTCTGTCACCCCAATATTTGCATTTTCAATTTACATATATGGTAGTCTTTCTAATTTCTCATAGAATACTTAAAATGAATGACTAAAAATCTACACAAAAGTCTAGTTAAACCCATTAAACATTCTTGTTTATTAAACTGTTGATTTTTAAACTTTTGCATCAAAATGAGTAAAGTTTTCTTATGGAGCAGTTAATAAAAAACTTTTACCTAAAATGATCTGTTCTGATATACAAAACAAGGAAATATATGCCCAGAAAATACATCTTGCAGTAGCTGGAATATGTTAGCGGCTTTATCGTACTGTCTAGTAAGTTTATACGTCGTCTACATTATTATCATTCAATTAAGGCAGAAAAACTTTTTTATTATGTCGGAAAATCGAGCATCAATTGCTTGTAAACAAAATGTATTTTCGAAAAAGTTTTAAACAATTTCGCTTTTAGCCTTAAATTCGTATAATGAGAAATGCATATTATATTAACTGCATTCACTGATAATGAAACTAAGTTTCACTGCGGTAGTTAGAAAGATTTTCATGCTATTTTAATATGAATTTCAAAACAAGGCAACAAAAAATATTTAATTTGAATTTTTGAAAATCAATCATAAGGATTTAAATCAAATAAAAATTAAAATCAAAAATTTCAAAACATTGGAAAATATAATTTTTTTTTATTATTATCTTCTGCCTCCACTTTATCAAATTTCTATTAAATATATCGGGAAATTTCTCTCGTACAGAAGAGACTTAAAAGTTACGTCTATAGTAAAGAGGCTTTTAAATGCTTATAAATATAAATATTTTGAAAAGTGTGTTTGTTATTGCATGTACTTCTGTGGGTTAGTGTTAACATATGTACTAAAACAATTTACCAATGTCCTCAATTACTATCAAGAGAATTGTTCAACATGTCATATAATACTGTTTTTGTTTTTTTTTACTACAATTAATTCTTAGGTAGTTTGAGTACTTTTATAATTTAGTAAAATATTTATGGGTCAAGTAGTTTAACTAACAATACATGGAAATTAAAAAAAAATATTTCAAAAGAAATATTGCTCATTTTTACTTGGAATGTGGATTAAAATGACTTGTTACAAAAATTTCTTTTAAAATTGTAAAAAAAAATATATTTTTCACTATAATCGCCAAGTTTAATTAGGATAAATAATTTTTTGTTAGTAAAAAGTTTTAAAATAAACGTTTCAAGTTGTTCTTGTTCTTCATTTTAACTTAGTTTTTATGGGAAATCTTACAAATGTTTTTATTCGCTTTAATTCATTTCTCTTAAGAATGTACTATTAGCTTTAATTAAAAAAATATATATTTTATTAACTTCGTCTATCCTAAATTATTAAAGAAATGTCTTGGTACAGTTGAAGTTGAAAGTTGATCTTTGAACTTTTAAAAAGAAAAATTTTAATAAAATTGTTAAATTTATTTTCGATTTTTCTTATTTAAATTATATTTCATAATTTTAAAAATTAAAATTAAAGTTTCGGTGACTTAATTACACCCTCCACTACAGTTGGCCATTCCGTTTATAATTTCTAAATATTCATATTCGACCCCATAGGAATTTCCGTCTATTTGTCCGCATTCGGGTTGAAATCAGTTTTGCCATGACCACAAATTAGACTCTTTTTTCCTTGCGTTTTTCAGATTTAACGTGATTTATGTGTGGGTTTTTGTTATTTTTTGCTTTGTTTTATTGAAAATCCAAATATCCTTTTATGGAGGATCGCTAAACCATTAAAATAATAAAAATTAGATTTTGCAAAAAAATTAGAAAAATTGTAATAAAAATTAAAAAATTTCATTAAAAAAAAATTTGGATTAGCCATCCTTTTTTTCACTAAATTACAAACATTGCACGAAAATTTTTTTTTATATAATTACTAGTTAAACTGTTTTAGTATCATAACAGGTGAACTAAATTATTTTTTGCTTAACTTTAAATCCAATTTATTTTTTAATTTTTTTCTCTTTGAGAACAAAATATTATTTACAAATTTATGCGGACGTTTTCTTAAGAAAAAACTAGACACCAGCAGAATGTAATACTGCATTTTCTGGATCTGGAGTATTCTTCGCATCTATGTACCCTTAGTACATTCCTAGCAAAAAACTAGACATTACCTTAAAAAGTACTTTAAAAAGTACTTGCCATGTAATGACTTACCTTTGTGATTGCCAAATTTTGTTACTCGCTTACAAAACATATTACATTAGTTCGCAAATAAAGGAAGTAGTGATTGAACTATTTCTTTAGGTTTAAAAAGAATACCTTACAATTCGTACTACTGATTATTATTATTTTCTTCAATAGTCAATGTAACTAATTCTCAGTATTTGTTTATAAATGTCTAATGGCTTGTTAAAATCATTGGGTTGGTTTGGTTGGGTTTCCACACTCGATTAACTTTTTTAAATTTTTTTGCTGGGTTGTTGTAAATAAGAATACAAGCAGTATCAATAATTAATCAATATTAATTTGGTTAGACAAAGTCCACACACAACCCAAAGCATTTCTTCGCTGTTCTCTCTGTAACTCGTCTTGTACATTTGTTATTGCTTTGTTGTTTTTGCTTTATTTATTTTTAAACATTCTTTCTTCTTTCTCCATAACATAATATATGCTGTTTTAGTTTTGTTTGTTTTAGTTCGATTTCGTCTGAACAAATTATATTGATTGATAATGGACACTTCTTGTATTTTCATTTACAAGGTTAGTAGGTTAAATATATTAGGTTTACAATGAACACAACTTTAGGTAGATAGATACGAAGAATGCTGATTAAGGATGTAATGATCGTGCAAATGCAGCATTATATTCCGCTGGTGTATATTTTTTTTTTTTTTTTTAACGTCAGCACACATTTGAAAATAATATTTCTTTTTTAAAAAATTATTTAGAAAGTTTAACTGAAATACATTTAAGCCAAAAATTTTAATTCGTTTGTTATTTTACCAAACCATTTATTTTCACGAACATTTTTAAGTTTTAAAATTTTCCAAAAAAAGTTTTACTAGGACAAGAAAAACTACAAAATATCGACAACTTGAAAGTTAAAAAAAAACTCCAATTTCACATGAAAAATATATATAAACAGTGTTATGTTAATTTTTATGGTTTCCTTTCATGATTTCATCTCAATAAATTCTTTACTGAAGGAAACTGCAGATTAAGCCCCAAGATATCAAATGAACAACTTAAATATAAAATTAAATTAAAGTTCCTCCAAATATTTTATATATATATCAAACATATGCACATTGCAGCAAAAAAAAAAAAACATTATTTTAAGAAAATAAATGCCCAATTCTTTTAGCGAAGGGTGTATAAAATTTCGAACATATCACTTCTACTGCATAAAATTAACACTTAGATTATTAGCTCGCTAAAATATGAATTAATAATAATTCTTTAAAAAAAAAGAACCAACTTTAAAATATATTTCGTCTAACTGTCTTTAATGCTTCAATATACAGGATATTAAATTAACTATTGGGACAATTTTTACATCTCTAAAATTTATATTTTTATAGCGAACCTAGCACTATAGCTCCTTCTTAATTTTAAATGTCTGTCTAAAACTGTTGACCAGTTTGGCAAGAAACATTGAAATAAATCAACTGTTTTAATACCCTTTAATTTATAATTTAAAAAATTTAATTTTTGTATTTATTGTAGTGAAACTTAGTTTTATTATCATATATATATATATATATATATATATATATATATATATATATATATATATATATATATATATATCATGCATTTTGTATGGTATGAATTTAAGGCTGGAAGCGAAATTGCTCAACACTTCTTCTTTGTTTATAAGCAATTGCTGCTCAATGTTTCGTCATAATAAAAGAGTTTTTCTGCCTTAATTGGATGATACTAATGTGGACGACGTTTAAACTTACTAGAAAAAAGTATAAAACCGCTTTAGTATTCCAACTACTAAAAGAAGCAGGGCATACATTTCCTTGTTTTGTATATCAGAACAGATCATTTTAGGTAAAAGTTTTTTATAAACTGCTGCATAAGAATGCTTCACTTATTTTGATGCAAAAGTTTAAAAAAGCAACAGTTTAAGAAACAAGAAAGTTTATTCGGTTTAACTAGACTTTTGTGTAGATTTTTAGTTATTCGTTATAAGTCTTCTATACCCTTCACCATATAGGTAAATTAAAAGGCAAATATTGGGGAGACAGAGACTTACAATATATGAAAAAAATTAAGTACTGCATATATATAATTTTCCATAAAAATTCCATCGGCTCGTAATTGGGTAAGCATATTTTAAAAATTTTAGTATTTTCTTAAAGATGTCTTTGAAAGCTTTAAAATCATACCCATATTAATATTTTAAAAAATTTGAAAGGTTCAGAGGCTCGTAACTTGGGAAATATGTGCTCGTCCAATATTTATTTGTTTTTTTTTTTTTTTTTTTTTTTTTTTGATTACAGTTACTTCATTGTTGATATCGAAAAATTAGAGGTAGACGTGGTGTTTTGCCCGCTGCGTCGAAGCAAAGGGACCGATCTTGCTGACTTTCAATATCACCTCTTTCGACACTATGTCTGATCGACTGTCGTATTAAAATTTTTTTCTAGTTAATCCAGTGCCTTGGCAAACTGGATTTCAGCATAACACGGATGGGCAGACGAACATCGCTCAACCGACTTCGCTATGCATAAGGACTCAGAATTTATATAATTTATAGGATCGGAAATGGATGTCTTAGAAATTACAAAGGGAATGATATAATTATATACCCTTTTCTACTTTTTTTCTTATTAAAAGTCCATATTTTGAAAATTTGGTAAAACTCTTTTTCTCTTTTGATCTTTTCTTTCGTGCAGTTTTAAATAATTTACGCAATTAATTTTTTTTTTGCCTTTATTATTTGGAAAAAATCTTTAGTTTATTTAAAATATTTGTGAAAAATTTCCGGAAGAGCTAAATAAACGGTAGCGAAATGGCCATCGAGACGTTCTTTCACCCTCAATAATCAATCCCGGCAATTTATTAATTTAATCGGGATAAAAAACACGATATTTCCTTTTTAAATCAATTAATTTAAATAAACTTAATTTTCTTTATTCTCTTTTTTTAAGTTTTTAACAACACTGTACAAGAATTCTGAAAACTTTTTTAATGTATGCTTTTTGCTTTAATTATGAGTAAGTATTATTTGCAACATTGTTATTTCCAGGAAAAAGTATATTTTTTTATACATTATTCAACTTTTCTCAACTTTTTCCTTCTCACCAATACAATAACATTTTTATTTTTGGACATTACTGATCTACATATATCGTTAAATAGCTGTGGGCTGACAAACAACTAATGCATCATTGTCATTTTAAAATAATCAGGCGCTAAAGAGTTTTTCGTCAACCAAAAAACATTTATACCCATTTAAAATGGGGAGCAACAAATAATAAGAAGAAAATATGTAGAGTAAACTGGAAAAGTCTTTCAGAGAAAAAAGTGTTTGCTCCTATTAAAATTTTATTTGTTTTCAAATTTTCATCTTCTTTTTAATAAAGTTGTATACGATTTAATAACATAAATGGAAATTTTTTTTTAATTTATTCTTAAATTAAATATACAAAAGAGAACTAAAAATTTAATTAAACTTTTACCTAAAAACAATTATAATCTTGTTATTTCTATGAATCTGAATACAATTTTTTTATTTCAGATCATTGTTTCCTTATTTCTGCTTCTTTACTACGAAAATACAATTATCAAAAAGTTTTAAAAAATAATTGATTTAGTTTTATTTTCCCATATCCCTTTTAGTTCATTACGTACCTACATTTTTAAGAGAAGTTAAAAATAATTTTCACTAAATCCTTAGAACTTCTTCAAGTCACGTTTTAAATGAAAAAGATTTAAAGCCTTATTTCCCCACAAAAGTAATTAAAAATTAAAAAAAACACACACAATAATAACTGCAATGGAAAGCTATTATTTATGTATGTGTACTTCTAACTAAACGAATGTTAAAGGTGGGTTAAAATTAAATAGCTCTGCTTTTAAATTATTTAGCTATTTAAGACTACTGCGCAAAATACCAATTTAAAAAAAATGCAGTCATTGAACGGCATCGCTGTCATTGAAGGAATCGTTTTATTAAATTTAAGCTTTCAAAAATTATTTATTGGCGAGTAAATCTAAGGACTTTTCTCTAATTCTTCAAGCGCCGTATAAAAGTTTGTGCATCATAATTAGATGTTTGCCAAACTTTTACAAAAAACAAGTTTTTTTTTAGATATTCATCTTAAAAATTAAAGCTTGCATACAAAGTGTTTGAATAGCTTTCATAAAGCTAACACAAAAACAAACCGCCGCCAGTGTTATATTTGTCTCATAAAATTGATGAAGTAAAAATTGTAAAATACCAGCAAAAATTAACTTTAACATATTCATAAACTATAAAATGGAAAAAGTGTGGATGGATGTTTCAAAATTATATGTATGTATGTGGCATGTGAAATAGTTATGAATTGAAAAAGTTCATAAATAAACAAAATTCCATATTTTTTGTTTCTGCCATCACAATGAAGCATGTTCTTTTATACGGTCCAATTTTCTTTATTTTTTTCAGTAAACAAGAGCGAATGAATACAAAAAAAAAATAATATTTATTTTTTAACACTCTTCTTTTTTGTATTTTTGAGCAAATAAAGTGTAGTAGTGAAATATAATATGAACACAAACATAATAAAATAATAAAAACAAATAAATTAAGAATTTGAATTTGTTACAATAAAGCACTGAACCAAAATAACAAGCAAATAGTAAACGGAAATGGAAATGGCATTTATTTGTTTCTTTTTTCCGTATACATTGGAGGCTTCTTTGTTATTTGGTTACTGTTTTAGTTATAAAAATAACAACAAAAACAAAAACTATATTTGTCGTTATACCCAATAGACATTTAAGCTCATGTTTATGATTGCTTAAGTCATGTGATTGCTTAAGTCATATCATGGCGCAATAATACCGCCTTGAGTCATATCATATGAGTCATATCATATTTTTATTTTGGGGAAATGTGAAAGTGCTATTGGCGTTAAAATTCATATATTTATTTTTTTAGATAAGTTAGGGTTTAAGAGATTATTACACAGCTTCATATGAGTGAAATATTTCTAAAGTGAGGTTAAGCGTGCAACGAAAGAGGCCAGACATTTCTCAGACTCTAACCAATAGTAAGCGATCTTTTTTCTTATTTAAATTTATATATTTGAGTCCATTTTCATTCTCCCATTACCAGAGCAGCAAATTTTAGTTGAGCTTGTCTTTTGACCTTAAAAAATCTGTTACTATCATAATTGGCTTCTAATGGAAGAGGTGATGCATGTACTGGGGAAATGTTTGTTTAGATTCAAATCAGTTCAGTAGTTATTAGTCTTTTCGCATTGAAAACTAGCAAATATAATTCTTATGTTTTTTTTAACTTTTCTTGAGTTTAGCAGGATTTGAACTCACGATATATTTTTATACCAAACATACAGCTAACTAGCCTTATTCTGTAAAACGGTAAAGCTAAATTTCCTTCACTAAAAATCTCTTTAGCGATTATTGGATACAAATGCTATTCTGTAACACTTTAGATTAAATTTAGTTCTTTCTTAACAAAAAAGAGCACGGATAATTATTATTATTATTTTTGTTATTTAAATCAAAGCTAAGGTTTGAACTAAGATTTTCTACTGTATCTACAAATAAATAATTTTCTTTTTTCTTCTTGTTCCAAAGGCCTTCCGCAAAATTTTCCTAATCCTTCGCGGCTATTGCTTTTTATATTTTTATTTTATTTAAGACTTCAATGAGGTTTTAGAAACTTCTGGTTACTAATATAGGCATCTTTAAAAAATTATTGAATACTCCTATTCCAGAGCATTTATTTTTCTTTTTATTAAGATTGGTTCTAATGGAATGCAGAGTAACGATCTTTGTTTTTCTTAACCAATTAGAGCCGGGTATTATAAAACTTTTTGCTAATTTTTTCTCTTATTCTGTTTTCCAAAAACAATAAATAAGAGGCGGAAAGTACCAACTAAATTAACTCTTTATCTAGGGTACAATCTAATTCTTTTAACCGACAACAATTTCTTCTGACTTTGTTCTTACAAATATTTTTAAAAATTATTTACTTGTGCTCATATAACAATCTACTTGGAATATTGTAGTATTGCAGCAGCTACTAAAATGACCTGATGCATCAATCATAATACTAAGCAGCTTATTATAAATAATTAAATAGTTATGTGATAATTATGACATATATTGTGATTTATGGACTGTTTTCGATTAAAGACAGTGGAGCAAAGCTTTATGTTCAAAAACCTTCTAGTAATCTATTAAGGTTTGTGTATTATCTCATACATTTTAATTATTTAAGATAAAAAAAATTACTTATCGCATTGGAGTGTCAATTCAAAATTTTTCAATTTTCACCTTTTTACAGAAATAGAAGCACTGTTGTCATATTCACCGACAGTCAAAATCTTACATCATTTTCTCTACTCTCATGCCGAAATAAATAAAAAAATAAAGTTGTATCCTTTTTCTCAATTTAAATGTAGCTTCTCCAGAATCAAATAAAAATTAATACCTTGAATTGTAAGCAATATTCATATCACTACCGTTGTATACTTCTCACAGATTTTTTAATAATGCCATCATTTCTATTGACTTTCATTGCAAATATTAAAACGAAATGAGTTGACTATTTTAAAGGAAACAGCGTAATATATTAAGTATGAATTTCTAAACTGATAGTTAATTCTGTTAACTATTTAATAACATCACGTACACGCTAGGGAACGATGTGTTTAGGACTTATCTGGATGATATCATAGTAAGAAAATTACCGGCTTTCTTTTTAATCTCTTCTCAAACAGTCCTATAAGGTATCTTTGCTTTTAAATTATTAATATTGTAAGAGGCGGTTAACATCAGATAAAATCAATATCCTGGAACGTCGAGATTTTAAAAGGGAAGCACTGTTTTATTAAATACAAATTTCTTTACTATTTCGATAGTATTTGAATTGTCTATCCGTTAAATTTCTTTCATAAAATTATTTTTAATATATTTTGTAACACTAACCTGTATGTTGGGTATTAAAATTTATTCATATTAATGCTTACAAAAAACAGTAAATAAATAAAGCCATTAAAATATGCACATTGAGATACATAAAAAGGAAATAAAATTGATAAAGCGCGAGAGGACAGAAAAAAAGGACAAAATACAGATTTCTATGTGTGTTTACAAGAGTAAATATGTTTTTTATTAATGAATACATAGAACGAAAGTATAACTTTATGAAAGAAAAATAGAATATAAAAATATTTCGAAAACTAATAAAAAATATTTGCTTAATTTAACCTTCCACGTCCATATTCCGTAAACTTTATTGAAACAGTTCAAGTGAAAGAAATGTAGAAATTAAAAGAATTATAAGAGAATTAAATAAATTTTTTAATAATATTTTTCTTCTATTTAGAGAATAATCTTCTTTTATTTTATTGATTAAAATTGTTAAGGGAAGCAAAAAATTTGTAACTTAAATATTGATAAATAATGTTTAATAATAAAAAAATTAAAGCAGCTTTGATATATTTATGCCAAAAGAATTTGACTCTTCGCTTCTAAAAGGCGACATTGCTCTTATATAGAAGAAGGTAAAAACATCATAGAATCTGATTTTATCAATATGTAAATGCTTACAAAATCATTAAACATTTTTGTTAAAAAAATCAATTTCGCAAAAATTTAAATTAAGGCTTTTTAAAAGAGAACAACGTTAAATAACATATTCCAGAGGGCCGCGCATGTCACTAGAAATATCTAACAGCATGAGTTTTTGTTTGAAAGCAATGATATTCTTCTCTTGTCCACAAATGTACGTACAATGCAATTATAGAGGGCTCAATGTATAAATTGTGTATTTCAAGGTTTGTACCAAAATATTTTTGCAAACAAGTAAATTTAAATCTACCTACCCTTGAAAAGATTTTGTCATGTCAATAAATATTCGAATTTGTACAGACCACATAAATAAAAGATAAATTCTATAATGTAAAATGATAAAATCTATTTATCGTGATTGTGACTTGTCTGTATGTCATCATGATCTCCCCTTTTGTCTTTAATCTATTGTTTCTAAACACAGGCACCTTAAAAATAAATTTTCCTCTCCTAATCAGGACTTCAGGAAGCTTAAACTGCTGTTTACAATTTTTTGCTGTTTTTTAAACAACGTATTCATCAAAACTACTCAGCCAGAAATATTTATAATACAGTTCACCACAGGTGGAAAATGGGATATCTAAGTTTGTCGTTTCGTTTGTAATTTAAACAATACCCATTTCCGACTCCTTAAACTAAATATATTCGGAAATCATATGCATAGCATAGTGGATTGAATGATATCCGTCTGTCCGTCCGTGTTGGGGTTGAAATCAAGTTTGCTAAGACCTTAGATGAGCTAGAGAAAATTTAAATACGTACATCAATCAAAAATTTTGCTATTGATAATCAGAGAGATCAAACAATATACTTCGAAGCAGCGGGCTCAACGATACGGTTGCCTCTAATTTTTCCATATCATGTGAAAAAATCTAGTTTAGTAAATAAGCTAAAAAAAATACAAAGAAACAAATAATTGGGGCGATAGAAAATAACAAAATAAGAAAAGAAAACAACATCAATTGAAAAAATTTTTTATTTGTTTTTTTTCAAAATATTTAACCTATTAAGAGCGAACGACATTTTTAGTTAAAATTTTTGTTTCAATAGTAAAAGATTTTGCATAGCCGAATATAGCACTCTTCCCTTTTTACTCAAAGCTTCGATGGTAAACTGTTCCCTTGTTAAGCTAACGTTCCTTGTATTTTTTTATCTTACATATCACTATTAGTGCTTGAAAGAATAGTTTGTTTTCCTGTATTTAATTAAATATTTGTATAGGACAAAAACTTTAACTTTTAGGCTTGGTACTTGAGATACAAATTTTACTTTGGTAAACAAAGTGTTCAATACTAAAATTTTATATAAATTTTAAAGAAATATATTTTGTTTATTTCATTTCAAATATTTGAAAGTAACATTAAAAAAAAAACAAATTGACAACAAAAACTTCAAGTGAAAGTAGAACATGATGCTGTAATTTTATCAGAGCTTATGAGAATAAACAAATTAATTTTAAATGCTAATAAAACTAAATTCATAAGATTTAAGGCTTACGTTACAAAAAATGAAGAGCCTTGGTGTGTACATATTGATGGTCATTTAATAAATGAATCGAAAAATGTTAAGTACCTCGGCATTAACTTAAACTATAGTCTACTGTGGCAAAATCACATCAGCCACCTGAAGTCTAAAACATCATCAGGAATTGGTGTTTTATATAAATTTAAAAATAAACTTAATGTTCATACGAAAATGTTACTTTACCAATTGTTAATTCATTCGCACTTAACTTACCTTCCAGTAATTTGTGGTAGTAAAGGGAGTTCTGTCTTTAGATCACTGCAATCAGCACAAAATAAGGCATTGAGCAATAGATTTATTTAAAAATTATGCAAAAACCACACTTCCGGTAAAAGGTCTTTTTAAGCAGCAACTGTTACTTTATGTGCTTAAATATATAAGAGGTATTGGGTCACATATCATTCAAATTAGTAATAATATATTACGCACACAAAGAACTACAAGACAGGCTATGGATTTAAATTTAGGTAGATGCAGACTTGAGCTAACCAAACAACGAGTTTCTTTTTTTGGACCTAATAAATACAACTAGTTACTTAATCGATTAAAAACTATATCTGTTTTATCAACTTTTAAAAGTAGTCTAAGGGAATTTTTGTTGCAAAATGTTGAGGTAGTTTTTGCATCTTGAAAGCTAACACACTTATTTCTCCTTACGTTAAAAATGTGTCAAGTATTATAAGAATATATATGAAGCTTAAAATGTAAATATTTTATGATGCCTACTGGCCTCTACAAAGCCATAATTGGCGCTGGGGCAAAAATGTTATTATTTGTTAAAACTAATGAAATGAAATAAAAAAACCATTTAAAAAAAAAATACGATATATACTGTCGCTTTAATCATTAAAGAAAGTATTGCAATAAAAATTAATATAAATTTTCTTAACAAAATCGCTACATTGAAATAAACAATAAACTAAATGTGCCGCACTAACATAAAGAAAAAAAAAGAGAAAAAAACTGTAGCGAAACTAATTTATTTATATGATTTTTTGAGAGAATATTTATTTTACTTTTCGTTGGCATTACATCAATGTCCATTTAAGTAGTCCCTTTTGTCATATAAAATTGCCATAAATTCCTCTAAACAAATTTTTGTTAAGTTGGTATTGTTTTTAAGAACGTAAAAATATAGATGGTGTGTTTTGTTGTTGATGCTAGTGTTGCCTCTGCTGGTAACATCCTGTAACAGAAGGACCATCTAATATACAACGTTGGTAGTTTGCAATAACCTCTGATCTCTCATAACTAAATATTATAAGCATTTGCTGTATCTGACACTTCAATTCCCATGCACGCCATATACATAGAAAAAGATGGTTAAAATGAAAAAACAAACAAAAAATTATGAAATATTTTGTTTTTTGTGCTTTTGGTATGCTGCAACAAAACAAAGTCATTTGGAAGCATTCTTAATTAATAAATTTACATTCGAGCCACCCAGACCGTACGCCACAAAATTCATGTCCAAAAAGGAATAAACAAGTTTTATTTGGAAAGATTTTTTAGGATCGTTCTAACAAAAGTTATTGTATTTTAGCGTATGACCCTAAAACATATGAATAAATATAAATAAATGGTCACTGAAAGTTAAAAAAACTTTGTGAATAAAAAAAAATGTATTCGAGATAATTTGTTATCGTGAATAATTAAAATAATAATTTTCGTATCGTTATCTTACGCAATAATTGTATAACCCTTTTAAAGAAATTTTGTTTTAATTTTTATTATTTAAAATTAAGGAATGTAATCATTAGTTGTCACAATAAAACTAAAATTATCTAATCTTAATAAAATATGGTAAATATTATTCTGACATAATATAAGGCCATTATGATGATGATAATGATGCAAACATAATTCATGATAGTCATATATACTCATAAATTAATTTTTATTTTAAATATTTATATTAATGTATGTAAAATAAAATCAAATCATTGTGACATTAATTTGAATTTAATGAAGGCATTTAAGTGAGAGTGTTATTGTATAGCTTTTAAGTATTATTCAAGGCAAATTGATACCGAAAAGGGCAATAGTTAATGCGGTCAATAGATGATTGCCTTTGTTTAATGAGCTTTCTTTTTTGACATTTGACGTAAATCTTGCAAAAACAAAATGCTTGCTTAAGCTTGCACAGTCAGATGTTATGGGTTTAGCCTTGGTTATATTCTTCTTTTACTTAAGAACTTGAAAATTGTAGAAAAAAAAAATTTATTATATGTGTTGTGTAAGAAGATGACTAACAAAGCTGGTTGAAAAATCGGAGAAAATTTAAAGAATAAATAAGAAAATTTAAACAAAAGAATTTATACCGAAGGAATGTATAAATATATTTATTAATGGTAGATCAATTCAAAATAAAGACGTGCTACAGACCTCAATCCTGATTGAAAGTGGTTTTAGTTCTGCAAATGGGTTCTCTAAAAAACGAAATGTATCACAGGAATTTTTAATTTCAAAGTGGAATTTATTTTCTTTTAAATTATAATATTATACTATTCATTACAAAAAAGGGAAAAAGGACATATCTAAGTATGTCATTCCATTTATAATTTTTACAATATCCATTTCTGACCTCATAAAGTATATATATTTTGAGTTCTTATGCATAGCGATGTCGATCGAGCAATGTCCATCTGTCCGTTCGTGTTAGTGTTGAAATCAATTTGCTAATAGCAATGGTTTAAAAACTTTGCTACGGAAAATTAGCAACATCGATCCATGTCCTTCGAGGCAGCAAGAAAAACACCACGCCTGCCTCTTACTTTTCCATATATTTATTTTTTTCAACCTTCGTTTATACTCCTAAAGATTGTTGTGTTTATGAATAAAATCAATGAAAAAGGTAAGAAAAATTACTGAGCTTTTCACCTGATTGAACAACCTTTTCATTCAATAAGCTGAAACAAAACCCTAAGCACAATTTAATTTGTTGGTAAAATAAACCTTTTAAACAGAAAAACTTTATAGTAATAAAGAATTTCTTATACCAGTTTTTATTTTAACTATTTCCAATCTGCAGTGTGATACATGTGGTTATAGATATGTATATGTTGAAGGGTATATAAAATTCGGCATAGCAGAACATAGACTTTTGCTTCATCAACTTTCGTTTGCATTCTAGTAGGTGGTTGCTTTTACCAGTTATTAATCTCTTGCTAATTATTCACCGCAATTATGTTACCGTAAGCAAAACATACTATTTTTACGCTTCTTTTAAAACAGAATAACTTATGTAGGTTTAACATATAAGGTGAAAAATCGGCATAGCCGAATATTGCTGTTTTCCTTGGTAATTTTTTATGCTTGCATCGCGTACTGCTATACGGTTGAATTGATTTTAATGAAATTTAAAATGTTTGTCCTCATAGTAAAAAAGAGTATTTACATAAAAATTGTCAAAAATAAAATCTATACTTCCAGCTCGATTTTACTTTTTAATAAAATCTTCTTAACAAAACTGATTTCACTACGTTAGAGTTAAAGAGGAAAATTTCATCAATATTTGAAATCAGAGCAGGTGTCCCACAAGGTAACGCTCTTAGTCCTGTGCTGTACACACTCTTTACAGCTGATATGCCTTTGTCTAAAAACGTAGCCACCCATGAACCCCCCGAAATGGCATCAAGAATAGTACAAAACGAAATAAACAACTTGGAAATTTGACTAAAAAAATGAAATATAAAAGTAAACGCGCAAAAATCTACTCATGTTACATACTCGTTAAGAAGAAACGACTGTCCACCCTTATCAATCAACAATACCTAAATACCAAACACAGATAGTGTCAAATACCTTGGGATGCACTTGGATCGCCGTCTTACGTGGAAAAAACACATAAAGGCTAAAAAATAACAATTAAATTAAAAAAACAGAAAAATTTTCTGCATAATGGGCGCGCGATCCAAACTTAATCTTGATAACAAGCTTAAATTATATAAAACAATTTTAAAACCCGTGTGGACGTATGGAATCCAACTTTGGGGTACAGTGCTACCAATCAAAAACACTTCGACTTATCTCTCAAGCACCATGGCTTATAACAAATGAAGCCATACAAAACGACCTCCAAATTCCAACTATAAAAGAGTTAATAAGATCACAAAGTGAAAGATATCTGAACCGCTTAAGTAATCGTGTAAATCCATTAGCAATATCCTTACTTGGTGATACAAATGCAATAAAAAGACTTAAACGACACCATATTTTAGATCTTCCATTTCGTAGTTAAAGACTTCACTACCTAAGTAGCTAAATTATTGTTAAGTAAAAATCCAGTGTATACATGTCAAAGTTGTATGTCAAATGTCATTGTAAAAACTGTAAATATTTGTACATAATAGTTTAAGTTTATTTAAAATTTAAATTTAATACCTATTATTTAATGTTAAAATGTATGTATTAATAATGATTGTAATGATGATTAGTTAAAAAGATTAATATCATACATCAATGTTAGATTATTTTCAACAAACTTGCTTATTATCAAATAGTTGATAGATTGTAATTTAAATAATATATATATATATATATATATATATATATATATATATATATATATATATATATATATGTATATATATATATATATATATATATATATATATATATATATATATATATATATATATATATATATATATATATACACATATATATATATTTAAACAGCGGTCCAGGTCGATTTACAATATTCATTTGATTTTGAATTTTAAATTTACAGGGGCTTTAAGTTTCTGTGAAGGGATTTATAGTTGAATTTTTATATGCAAACAGATGGTACCTCTGTTTTCGCTTACATTGTTATGAAGATTTAGTGAGGGAACAAAAATATAGTTAAAAATGAACTAATAATTTCATAAGAAACTAAGAAGAATCGTTATAGTATTTGAAACGTTGATCAAACTCTTTATTTGAGTATCGTTCGTCACAGAGTGGATAGATTGGAACTGTTAGGCGACGTCTCTTTTAAGAATTTTAAAATTTTATCACTAAAATTACTTTTTCGATTACAAGGTATAATAAGCAAGGCTGTCATTTATTTTACGCTTCTTAGATGGACTCTTAAATTGAACCGAGGCAATGTAGGGTACAATAAGCTGGTATTTAATACGTAAAAACTAGTTTTGTGTACGAAATCGAACAAAATCTTTAGAAACTAAAAAGCTTCCATCAGAGTGGTAGCTACAGAACTACATGACTGCTATTCGCTAAGAAAATAAACTTTTGCAGAGTTAGTAGCCAGCAATATGGCTGTACATATACATATACATTTGATTTGCTTTGAAAAAAAAACTTGTATTATTAGTTTTTTCTATTTCTTGCCTCTCAGACATGTCGCTTCAATTTTAGTTTTTGTTAACAAAAAAAAAAAAAAAAAAATAACTTAATATTTGTATATAGTAAGTTTACTAACCCAAATTATAAGTTTGTTTATACAGGTTTATTTGCTACATTATTATTTCTGCTGAAGTACTTTTTGTTCGTTTAAACATCTTTGATGTCAAATGAATAAAACAAAAAAAAAAAAAAAAATGTTTCTATTTTATAACTTTTTTTACATTAATTTTCTTTTTCATTTCAAATGATAAAAACTGTGTTATTTAGCTTCTAACATATTCCTTACATTTTAAGAATTTTGTAATTTAGTTTTTGTAAGGTTTTTATTTTTTTTAACAAACACATCTAAAGAAATAACAAATTTGTTCAAAACACCATTAAAGTTTGATTGAATGTAAATGTGCTAAAAATAGGAATATATACCTGAAGCTGTTTAAAAATTTTGTCAGAGATGCACATTTGTGTTTTTGTTGGTATTTTTAGTTTCTCGCAGTGAATTGCAACAAATTTATATTAAAAGTGAGAATGAAAGACCGTGTCGTTTAATTCAAAATGTATACAAAAAGTTTATATAAATTATTTATACATAAGTAGATAAAAGGAAAGAAATACTTGTTCAGCGAACGGTTTTTAAAGGAATGATACAATATACATACAGAATATTTTAGCCCAATATTTTGACAATTGGAAAACATAGAATTAGAAAACATTGCTTATTACATTTAGATTGAATTAGGGTGACAAAATCTTCAACAATCTCCCCCACACTCCAAATGTATAGAAAATTGATTTTAAATATATGACATTTAACAACCTACAACCAATATTGTGTTTCTGCTTCGTTAGAACCTTAGTTAAAATATCAGCTGCATTTTGATCCGATGCAACATACTGGACGTCGATTAACTTTTTCTCATACTTTTCTCGAATATAATGGTACCGTATATCGATGTGCTTACTCTTCTTTTGAACAGTTGTATTCTTTACTATAAATGCTGCAGATCGATTATCACACAATATAGGAGTCGGATTCTTAATATATTGTTTAAACCCCATCTCGTTTATAAGACCACGAATAAAAACGACATCTTTGGTTCCTTGATATAAAGCAATATATTCGGCATCCATTGTGCTGAGGGCTACAACAGGTTGTTTGCGTGACTCCCAAGCAACAGGACCACCTGCCATCAACACTACATGACCAGAGTATGATTTTCTGTCATATATATCGCTCCCCCAGTCAGAATCTGTAAAGCATATAAGATTTTCTAAATTAGCAGAATATGTAATTTTACCCACAGGATTCTTCTTCAGATATCGTAACACGTATTTTGCAGCTTGAAAATGCTCCTTGTGTGGATGAGAGTTAAATTGGGATAACTTAGAGATTACATGTATTAGGTCAGGTCTAGAAATCACGACTGAATACATTAGAGCCCTAATAAGACTTTGATATCTTTTTGTATCCAGTTTCTCACAATTGTTTTCACACTTCGTAAGCTTTGTTCCACTTGCCCAGGGTGTTGCTGCTGGTTTGCATTCTGTCATACCCCACTTTTTCAGAATTTCCTCAGTATATTACTTTTGAATTAATGGTTATGTCGGCCCGCGGACCATCGCGATTGATTTCCATTCCAAGATAAAATGTTATATGTCAATTGCCTCTACTGAACTATTTACACTTTCGATAATTTGTTTCATATGTAATTCACTTGAACATGCCGCTAACATGTCATCGACATATAAAGCAATTATAATTATATTATTTTCGTTTCTTTTCAAATATACGCAAGTTTTAGATTTACATCTCAACAAACCAATTTCCATTAAAAAATCAATTATTCGTTTGTTCCATTCACGGCCGGCTTGTTTTAAACCATATAGGACCTTTTTTAATTTGCAAAGTTTGTTGGGATACCTTTTGCTTTCAAACATTGGCGGTTGTGCCGTATACACCTTATCTTCCAAGTGACCGTTTAAATACGCTGCTGCTATATCAACATGATTAACAAGCAATTTATGTTGTGCAGATAAAGCTAATAACAATCTTATTGTTGAATGCTTGTTGTTTGTTTTACTAGAAAATTTTTATAAAAATTTAAATAAAGTTTTTGATGCAATATTTCTAGATGTATTTCTGCATTAAACAAGTTAAATTTTATACATTTTTTTTATTATATAAAGTTTATTTTTATTTTATTTATTATTTATATTTATTTTTTTATTATAAAGGATACTACTCCATATAAAAAGGGTTCTCAAATAGTCAGATAATTTTATTTTAATACGTAGAGCTTAGTAAACAATTTCGTCTTGGTAAATTTATTTGCATCAAGATTTACACAACTAGAAAATATTTGTGATTAATTAGAAAATATTTTTGTAAATAAATCATTCCCAAACTTCTACTATTCTGTTTGACTTTTTTAAATTATAGAATTATGTCCTTGACTAAAATTATTTACTAAGAGATTTCTTTTAAATTCCTATTAAAGAGAATTTTTGAAGAATATTTTAAGAAAGATTTTTTTAATGCGGTAAAAGAGATGTCGAGATAATATATGTGTAACTGAACTTACAGAATTTTTAAAGGTCGTTTGGAATCTGAAATCACTCCTTATAAATTTATTCAAAGTCGGTTTAACTTATGTAATGCTGATTTAATATTTCTTTCGTAATAGAATTTTTAAATAGTCGTATGTAGATGATATAACTATCAAAAAATTTAAAAAAATTTTTGACTTGTCAATTACTTTTTTGTAAGTTCCTACTTAAGTATTCACAGAATGATACAATTAAAAGAGCTCTAATTACTAAAAGCGATTTTATGCTTTATTTCCGAATATATAAACTTATTTGTTTGAGTGTGTCCATCTGCTATACTAACCAGTTGAATTAATTTACAGAAATTAAAAACACAGAATTAACATTTCATATGTGCTAAACAATTTCAACTGTGATGGCTCAAACTTCGAAAATTTTCAGTGAATTTTTTCACAATATTTTAGATAAATCCTATTATTCGAGTTTTATTTATATTTTTTTTTATTTTGTTGACAGATAGACCTTGAAAGTAATTATACCATTTGAATTAAAAAATTATCGCAGCTTTTAAGGATAGTGTACAGGCGCCTTTGGTAATTTATATATTGTCTCTTCTTATTTGCTGAATATTTTTTTACGTGTTTAAAAGTTTTTTAATTTTATCTGTTTTTACTTACGCAAAAATATTAATATCCATTTGGTTTCTATCAACATTCTTCGTGTCGTCATATTAATTATATAAGTTATTTATGGGCCACAAATCTTCCACAAAAGATAAAGACTGCAGTAAAAGAAATGATAATAATAGTTAACTTTAATTTAGCTTATTATATGACGATGAAATTGAAAAATGAGTTATATTATTTTATTTTTAATACAATACGAGGGTTTTATGTTCTATTGACTATCAATATAAACTTAGAATGAGGTATAAAATATTAATAAAGATAGCTAAATTTATGTCTATATATTTGGTTAGGTAAAATTATTATAGTTAATTCTTTAAATAAAATTATTGCTATAATATTTATATCAAACCTACCTAAAAGTTATAACTTTTTTTCGGACTGCTGTGTCTTTAAATAAAGGTAGAATACGTAAAGTTAGCTTCAAGTCATTAGAGTTCCTACATATTAATTTTCAAAGTTATTAGTAAAGATTTCAATTCCTATTTAGGTTGAACAAAAAACTTCGAGAGCCAAGAGATTTAACAAAATAGTATTCTTCAGTCTATATAACTAGTTTTAGGTAGAAAAAATTTTTTAAAGAAAACCTAAAACTATTTTGGAATAATCTTACCATTGTAGTTTAGGACTTTTTTGAAAAATAAATGGCAATAACATCATGATTTTTATCAATAGGTAGTAAAATGTATAAAGTTTTTAGCAAAATATGAAACTTCTACAATTTTAAAATAAACTGAGTCTGGTATTTAAAGATTTTTTTTGTAAAAATATTATTTATACAGGAAAAGTTTCAGCCAGCAGCTCTTATATGTTGGTTTCAAAGAGATATAATTAATTATTAACGAAATATGATTCAGGAGAACACGATTAGAATCATTTGCCGAATTAAAAAAATTCAGGCTCTTATTAAAACAAAAACTTTTCTCACCATTTTTAGAAAAATATTTCTTAATTTTTTCTCTAATATCAATTTAAAAAAAATATTATAATAAAAATAATAATAATGATAATAATAATAATAATAATAATAATAATAATAATAATAATAATAATAAAATTAATAATAATAATAATAATAATTAAACAAGCAAGAGTGCTATATTCCGCTATGCCGAATATTATATACCCTTCTCCAGTGATGCAAATCTAGTTTAATAAAGTAACTCCAATAAAAAGCAAAAAAAAATCTTTTGAGTGATAGAGAAATAAGAAATAATAAAAAAAATAATTACTATATATAATTTTACATAAAACTGTAATCACGTCAGATCTTTAGAGGTAAAGAATTTTTCAAAAAACTAGCATTTTCTGAAAGATCTTTTTAAGAGCTTTTAAATGATGCCCATATTGACATCTTAAAAACTATAGTGCACTATCGTACTTTTCTATGAAAAGTTCAAAGGCCCATAACTTTAAAAATATAGGCTTTTTTCACTGAACGTTTTTTTTTTCTTATTTCTTAATTCCGTATTTGTCCATATATTTGTTTTTTTTATTGGATTAACTTTATTGTTCCAAATGATATGGAAAAATTAGAGGCACGCATTTTGCCCGTGGCTCCGAAGGACTTCTTGCTGAATTTCATTAGCAGGATTTTAAAAGCTATGTAATTTCTCTAGCTAATATAGTACCTTGGCAAAGTTGATTTCAACACTAAAACGGACGAAGAGACGGACATTACTTAATCGACTTCGATATGCTTAAGAACTCAAAATTATGTACTTTTTGGGGTAGAAAATGAATATTATTGATATTTTAAAGGGAGTGATGAAATTATTTATTATGTTCGTAAATTTCAGTTATAAGTGGCTCAGTTAATCATGCTCGTATAAAAAAAAAATATTTTTTGTATGACAAATTTTTACGCCAAAAAAATCTTTTTACATCATAAACGAAATGATTGATATGTGCGGTCAAAATAATCAAATATTTGAACAAAAAAGCATAACCCCAACTTAAAAATATATATTTATTGAATTTTTTTCTTGATCAAATAATAAATATCAAATCTTAAATTTTATATTTTATATTAAGAAGGATCTTATATTTCTTTAAAAATATTTAAGCAGAACAAACAATTTTGCATTTATTTAGCAGTTAAGTTTTTTGGTCAAATACTTGACAAATTTGACCGTACCTTTAGAAGAAGAACATGTTGGAAGCTAAAATTTTACTCTTCAGCCATTGTTATGAAAACGTGCACGTAAAAATAAAATTTTTAATGTCATCATTACATACATTTAAATAACTACGAAATACTCATAATACTAAAAAAAGGAATATAATGCTAACAGTACTTGTTCTTTCATGTTTACCTATTTCTATCTTCAAACGTTTTGAATTGAGACTATAAAGGACAGTGTAGCCAGATAAGGGGATTTCTCTTCAAATTGGGATTTTCAACATAACTTTTGGACAGAGATTCGTCGGGAGGGATTTTTTTCATTCCTAGGTTTTTTATTAGCAGCACTAGTTTGATTATTTGGCATTGATTTTTATATTTTGAATTAGTTTTCTACTAGTCTACTTGACAACAAACTAGAGACAAAAAACACAAAATATATTTTCTCAACCTTAGCTTAAACCATAAATTCTCATAAGCGCATGTCGGCTTATGAAAACTCATGCTCTAACAAAATATCCAAAACTCTTTCTTCAATTGAATTTTATGCTTTAAACGAAAATGTATATCCCTACAATAAAAAAAATAAATTTGAATTTTTGGTAAGTTTTCATTTTAGCTAACGATATACTTTGAATTTTAATACACGATTTTTAGCTTGTGAAAAATTAAAAAATATATTCCTTATTTCTGTATCATATAGACTTTTATATTACTCAGTTCAAAATATTACAATTCTTGACATTTTGTATATGTATGTATACGGAAACAACTAATAAAATCTTTTTATAAAAATGTGTATTTTAAATGGTTGTTTTTTGTGGTCAACATTGGAGATTTTCGTTTACAGATGGGGATTTTTTGAGATATCGTTTATAGAATTGGGGGCAAGAGCCAGAATTTTTCTGGCAACACTATTATAGGAACCTTTTAATTCATTTCTTATTATATTTTTACAGACAGAAGAATTATGTACTGTTTATGAAAAAGAAAGAAGCTGTAGTTGTTTAAGAAAACCTTACGCGATGTATTGATACTTGGATACTTATTTTCAGATTCAATTGATGTAGGTTATTATTTTAGGAAGTAATTAAATACTTCTCTATAAGTAAATGGCTTTTTTCAAAACACAATCATTTTACATATTAAAATAACGCTACATTAAGACCATTTTTATAACAGTCAGAATTAGCGTTAAGTCTTCTCTAAAACTTAACTGATACTGAAATACGAATTTTTATGTAGTCATTACCGATTCATTTCCCAAATGCATTTACCGCTCAAAAATCAGCATAATAGCAAATAAATTGAATTAACAATCAAATGTGTTGATAAGTAAGGACCTGGTGGATTTAAGATGTAAAGAAATCTTTATTGTATAAAATTATTTGTAAATATTCACAATATTTTTATTTTATTTCAAACCTTTTTACCAACACATTTCCCAAAATATAATACATTCATAAAATGGAATAATTTATGGTAATGCGGATAACATTAGTAGCATGAGTTCGTAGAAAAGAATTATTCTAAATTAATATATTTAGAAACAAAAAAATGCTTATTAGATATTTATGCATACTTGAATTTATGTTGAAATTTACTAAAAATAAAAAGAAAAATAAAACCTCAAAAAAGTATCCTTCGATTTTTTGGTATTTATTTTTTTCCTTTATTATTGTTTATTTACATTACTCCTGGGAATTTTGTAAAGAATGTAGAAATTATGGGTAAATTCTTTAAAAATCTTAGAAAATAACAAAGGTTCAAATAAAAAATTTAATATTCAAATTATTTACATTCCAAATATTTATTCTTTCGGCACATCACAGACATAGAGAAGGCAAAAAAGGGTTTTCCTTTATTGAAGTAAATACGTATAAAATCTCTGCAATTACTTTTTTCATATCAGACACGACAGCCTCAAGAATAAAAGTTCTATAACAAACCACAATTTATGGGATGCTACCTTGTGCCTTACTTCTCAAATAAATAACAAATTTATTTATTTTAATATTTTAAAATTATTTTTAGAAGCAAATCTATGTAGGATAAAATTAAATAATGTCCTTACTTGTGGCCGCAAGATTCCAAGCATTTAATTCTTTTAGGGAAAGTAACCAGTCAGCATAATATGAAATTAGCCACAGAAGTTGAAGCAGTTTGAATTCTTGTTCAAGCTAGTAAGCCCACCATCATAAAAAATTTTTATTCAACACATCCGAAATTTTTTAATAAAATAAGCAACTTTCGGAATTTTTTTTCGTATCCTTTCAAAAACTTATAAAGGCAACATTTGTTAAATCGTTTACAATTTTTTAAATTGTATATCGGTAAAAAGATCAGGTGGCAAAGTACGAAGCGATTTAATAGCCATCAATGTAGAGTCATAACTGACACAGATATAGATTTTATATTACAGTATTCCATGTAAGAAAATTGTTTTTATAAATTGGCTTGAAGAAAATCTTTGGTAAGCGAGTCGGTGTTAGTTATATCTATAAAATTCTTAAATATCCTTAAGCCCAGCCAAAGGCCGTCTATGCAAAAAACTTTTCGAAAGCGAAGCCGTTGGTGTTATAAGTGACGCTACGATACTATAACGTTTTTCATGACTTTTGATTGCGACATAAAGTTCATGGGCATTTTTTCCTTAAACAGTATGACCTGCTTTTATGCTTTTATTTTTCTGGTTGAGGGATACATTTTTTTCGATTCCTTGTTATACTCATTATTATGAGCAACCATAATTATAAAAATCTAAGCGTCCTTATATGTTTATGATATATATGCCATTAAGAAGTTTAAACTATTAAAAATAAGAGATAGGGCTGTGTTGACATTTATAAACCCTATAGCACAGAATTGTTGTTGTTTTCGTTGTTTTGTGAAAGTGCGATTTTTTAGAAATCTTTTTTATTATTAAAACTTTAACGCTTTTTTTCTTTTTGTATTTTGTTTTGCAATGAAATTTTAAATTTTTTATTGCAAGTGAAATTTTTGGATAAATTATAATTTATTGTAAAATTTTCCTAAAAATAATTATTTTTGTAAAGTTTTTCATCGCTAAGTAAATTTCAATTTTATGCTTATCTACAGTTTTAAAAGAAATTTCAAATTTTTTATTGCGAAACTTAATCTCTGGTGAAATTTTGATAAAAACTTGTTATTTATATTTCGGTTTTTAACACACCAAACAACAATATCCAATAAAAAAGGACAATTGAATCTGAAAAAGGTAAGGAAAATAAAGGCGCAGGCCTTTTTCTCCATTATTTATGTACTGATTTTGCTTAAATGCAATAGAACCTCTTTCGGGACTATGAGACAACAGTGGTCACAAGTTTTTTGAAGGTCACCTTGTGACATTGCAAAACTAATTTTAACGCGATTATAAACACAGGGACATCACTAAATCGACTTAATACGACTCTTGTCAATAAAATATAAAAATATATAAGCTAAATGTGAACAAGTCAATAATAACACCAGTAGAGAGGAAAAGGAAATTGAGAAAACATAATATTCTCTCATGGGCATATGTATGCCATCTGCAAACAATAAATTTATTAATGTCATTTTTATTTTTTTTTTCTTATATATCATACTTTAAATGAATTTATCACCAATATGATGACAGTTGCTTTAATTCACCTGTCATTTATACTAAATTGTTGATGAAAAGAAATAAGCAAACACCCAGCAAAAAAAGAAGAAAAAAAAACACCAATAATAAAATATAAAATTAAAATGAAGCAAAACGATACAAGTATTAAGTGTAATGGATAGATGTCAAAGGAGAGAGAAATAAATGGTAAAATATATGCATACATACGTATTTTAATCAAATAAGTAAATGTTACAAAATAAACAACAAAATTATTGACTTTATCTTTTACCAGCAATTTATACGGGAACTTAAAGAACAGCAACTTCTTAGGTTACCCGTATATAAATGCTATCATATATTCTCGAACGAGTTAATGCCATTTTTCAACAATTTATTTAAACGCTATTTACCAACAACAAAAAATATTATCGTTGTCAAACACCAGCAAGTTTTAGAAAAAATGTACAGTGTGTTTTATTTTAGTCGTTTTGTAACCCATTTTTCGCTGCACATAGTTTCTGTTGACCAATTTGCATAACTGTTTATTTTTTAATTAATTCGACATTCATTTAGAAAATATTTAGCTTTAGTTACGATTCTTAATTTAATTTAATGTAATTTAATTTAATTTTCTGTTACTTTTAATTACCATATTGAATGAATCAAGTTTTGCGCACTGTACCGGTGTGTTAAAAATTGTATTATTCTTATTTCACATATTCGAGTAAACTCAAGACAACATAAGCTTCAAGGCCTAGTAAAGCGAGTGCCTATAACTTGAAAGCAAGCCGAATGAGTTCATTTCTTAAGTACATTTTGTTTCCACTGGCAAGATTTACGAAAAAAAAAAACAATGTTTTCTTAAAAAGTTACGACGTCTGGAAATGCTAGCAATTATAGTAACCGGTCGGCGAAGAATGGTTTAAGTTGATTGTTGACATATCGACACATCCTTTGGCTATATAACTATATAATGTCAGTAATAATCGATCGATCTATTATTAATTTTCCAACGTAGTTTGTGTGTTAGCTGCGGATACAAATGAAGTGATATTTCTTAATTTTACAATGTGGCTCTTAAGAGATGTGTACTCGATATCCTTCATTTCTACTGCACTGCAAAATTAAAATAATCGAACCTTTGAAATATTGCTGGTATAAAAAAGAGATGAAAAAATTTCCATATTATAATTTTACCTAAAAACGGTGTTTCTCATGTACATGTAAAGCCAAGAGTGTTTTTGAAATTAGTAAAATTCTGTAGCCGCTCATTTTGTTAAAAAAATTTAACAACTAACTAGTGGCGCCACAATTGTACCCTAAAGTAGTCATCATTTACTAAGGTTGATTGGCTGAATTCTCACGAAATAAAAATTGTTTGTTAATTAAAAATTAAGTAAGACTAGCAAAACTAAATATGGGTGCAAAACTTTAGAGGAAAAAAATATGTCGTGTAGAACTTACCTAATCAAACTTGCGCAATAACAGCAACTAGGGTTGTTTTTCTTTTATATTTAACTAAAAAACTAAACACTTAAAAATTCACCCTTTAGTATGTATTTAAAGCAATGTATATTTAAGAAAAGAAAAATTACCTTTACTGGGGACAGTTAACAAAATATGCTAATGTCCATTTTCGTACAAAAATAAATAGTGATAAGAGAAATGTGTATTTGAGAAAGCAAGAAGGCAACAGTATTTGCCCATGTATCTTTCTAATGTTCGTCAACTTTTTTAAAAGTCTTTCTTTTAATTTCCTTTAAACATTATATTTTATATTGTATTAAGATTTTTTTTTACTTTTTTTCTGTTCTATTTTAATTTAGATAAAAGTTACTTTAATGTTTTCATCGTAAATGTCAGAAAGTTCAAAGGCAAATGATAAATGGTATTATGTGTCAATTACATACCAGCATATACATATTTCAAAAAATAACGCAATGATATTAATGATATATTAAGGCTTTAGATGTTGTTAGAATTTTACTTGAACTTCAATGGAATCATTCGTACAGATACATTTTTTATTTACTTTTAAGGTAAAACTTATAAATAATGTAATAAAAGGTTTTTAGTCGTTATCTGTAAAACAAACTATGAAACAAAATAAGTGCCTCAACTCCTAGACCAAATATTCTTTTAAAGAAATATTTTTAATAATTTTAAAAATTCCAGGTTGAAATGGGGAATGAACATCTATGTCTTATTTCGCCAATTCGATAGCTGACGGAAACATTCACCTATATATCTTACTAGAAAATACCTTGTGTTTGCGTTTATATCATTACTTGGTGAGATTTGATAAACCTTTTTTTCCTCTGTAGATTAAGTACTGTTATAGAGTAAAAATAAACCATAAAATAAATTTCTTTATATACCATAACTCAGTCAAGTGATTGTTTATGATTAGTTTTAATAGAAAAATTGTTCCGTGTTTTTTACTAAAAATTGAGTGATTTAATAACGCTGAATTTACACAATCATATTTATTTATAACTAGACTTTAAATCAGTATTAATACTTTCTAGGAAATTTTAAGTTAATATTTTAACACTTTTTTCCCGTTTCCTTGCTGCCCAAAACTTAGCTTAGAATAAAGGCGTTCGTCTTTCTCATTATTTCTCCTGAATTCTACTACCAGTATTTGTTCAACACTAATGATTTTTATTCATTCACTATTCTATTTTTATCACAATATTCTGTGCTAACGGTAGCTGATGTTAAATGTTTACACATGATATACGCTGCCGTCTAAACATATTTGTCAAACCAGGAATGTATATAATCCTTTACCTTCCTCTCGGATATAAAGAAACTAGAATTTTTTAAACCCTGGCTTGGACTGTTTCGCCTTGGTCAACTCTTGGAATATCTTTAAACTGACTGACAAAAAGACCGCTTTGTTTCTTTGTGTTGCATAAGTCGTTTATACTTATGTTGCCATTTCCTTAAGTAATAATGCGATATATTGAGTTTCTTGGGAGAACATATTAAGTTGGAAAATTTTTGCCACTCGCATTCAGGGGTTTCTTCTGACTGTGTATATTTGTTAATATGTGCTCTTACTTGATGAATAATTAAAAATGAGCTGTTTATATTGAAAGTGGCATAAGTCATTAAAAAAATACTAAATATTAAGAGCTGCTACCGTTTTATGTTGACCGAAGTTTTTATTAGGCAAAAAATAAGCATTCTGAGATAACAAGTGAAAGTACGTCTTCACAAGATTTAGCCTTAACACTTTTTAAGCCTTTGAAACACAACCCTTTATATAGAGTATTAGCTTAAAAGCAAAGTGGCTTCTGCCACTTTCAATTTAAACGGCTAAAATACTTTTTAAATTTTTTAAACTTATTAAAAATTTTCTGATAAAGGCTTTACATTTACTAATATTTTTTGCGTGGCAATGTTGCAAAAAAAACGTGTAAGGAAGTTGCCAAATTAAAAATTTATATTGTTTAGTTTTGAAGTTATGACAACGATGAAATGCGTTGATAAAAAATTTATTTTTGTGGGTAAACATACAGAAATATCTCTTGTAAGAAAAAAGTTATCTTCAAAATGGACAACTCAACTATTGGGTAACTTTTTAATTTCCGTTTTTTATAAGTTTCTGTTATTTACGGTTGTTCGTTATAAGTTTTATTAAAATTTTTCTTAATTACAATTCATTTAGCGAACCAAAAAATTTTCATTCATTTTAATTAACATATGTCATTTTTTTTTACATAATAGCGAATAAAGCTTAAGGGAAAAGTGTCTATGTGTACTATTAGGTATAATATTCAATATTTTTTGTTTGCAAAAAGCTGCATTAGAATAAAAAATTTTTACGTTACACGAATTTGGGTAAACAGCTAAATATTATGCTAATTCCAAATAACTATTTAGTTATAACTTTCCGTTTTTAAGCTGCAGGCGAATAGTACTACAAATACCACAAATGCGTAATTTATTTTGAATGTATTAATGAGCTTATTCAAGTGCATATATAATGAATAGTGTAATGTAATGCCTGTTGTTTTGTATTATAAATAAATTATGAAATAATTACACACACAGTTGTTGGGGGCTTTTTTATTCAAATTTATTTTATATAAGTAAAAAAATAAATTATGATATTAATAAAAAAAAATGAGTTAAAGTATAAGAAATTTTGTATTATAAATTTGGAGCATTGCTAATGCAATTATATTATGAAAATAAAAAGTAGTTTAGGGACCGGTATAATAGGTATTTCTAAACGCGGTCGCCTACATAGATTTTTAATCCCAAATTTATGAAAATGTTTTGAATATAATCTCAGAGTAAAAATAAACTGTTATATATCAAAATTTATAAAATAATGAATTTAAGTTTTTACGAACTAGTTAAGTACATACGCTTTTTCTAATACCAAATATAAAGTTATAAGTGACTAGCGAATGTGTACCAGGCAAACTCAGAATTTTAAATAAAGTCGAAGTTGTCTTTGTCAACTCAACCCTTTTAGTTTTATCTGTTTGTTAAAAAAATAAAAACTATCTGGCCTTTTTCTTATTAAATATTAAATTAAAATAATATATGTAAAATAGTGTCACCATCGGTACATTTTTTAAGTAAATGTAAATATAGCAATAAATTCTTTGTTAAAATTCCATTGCCTGCCCTTAATTATTTAAGATATAAAGCCTAAAAATCATAAATTAATTGTTCACACATAATTATTGCGTAACTTTTAAATGTCTGCTAACTGTCTTTATAAAACTACAGCCAAATTAGTTAAAATTACATCTCTATAGGAACATACTTTATATTTTAACTTTATTTTTAATTTTTGGTGTAGCATTTTAGCGCTAGTATAAATAAACTTTATTTGACGAACAGTCAATTAAAGTATCAGTTTAATTTAACTTATATACGCCTGTTCGTCTGCCGATTCGTGTTAGTGCTGAAATCAAGTTTGCCGAAGCACTAGATCAGCTAGAGAAAATATAAATAAGCCAATCGATCAGACATAGTATCGAGAGTGATGCCATTGGAAATCAGCATAATCGGTCTATGTCCTTCGAGACATCGGAAAAAACACCAAGCATACCTCTAATTTGTTCACATTTGGAACAATGAAGTAACTAATAAAAAAAACAAATATATGAGGCGATAGAGAATAAAAAAATGCCGATGACCATTTTCTGTAAAATTTCTTATAGCACTAAATTTTTTTCTTATTTTTTATTTCTCTGTCACTCCAATATATGTTTTTTACTTCACTAAACTAGTTTTACATAGATGGTGAAGAGTATATAAAATTCGGCATAGCAAAGCACTGTTATATGTTATACCTTATTTTTAAAATATCTTATTAACATGGAAGCAGTTAATTTATTGAAATATTAACGTTGTTGTATACTAATCAATCTGTTAGAAAATTACGAAAATAACGTACGACTGTAACAAAAAAAAAAAAAGGAAAAAAAATTAGGATAAATCTGTTCCGTTAGCTGAAGCTATTTGTGAATTGAACATTGATGCCAGCAGGTGGATGATTTCTGGCGCTGTTTCAGACGAATATAAGTAAAACTTGCAGTAATGAAAAAAAACAATTTTTTGTTTAGAAAAATATCGAACAGTGCAAGATGTTGGTTCAGGTATTTTTAAACTAGACTGGATCACTTTTAGGCTATTTAATGCAATAAAACGAAAATTAATCCCTTGAGCCTGACTTAGTACGTAGGACTGTTGCAACGACCAAGACATCTTTGTGCTTAAAGAATCATTGCATATAGAATGGTGTGGGCCCAGTAATGGAATTGAAAATTATCACAAAGATAGTAGTGTCTAGTTAAAATTGATTGCATTTTGAATTATAAACAAAAATCTTTAAATTTTAGAAAAATAATTTTCAAGATCTGATATTGACCGAAAAAATACGCTCGCTGACCTTTCACCTTGCATTTTCGGTTAAAATTATAGCATGTGCAATAGTCACCCATTAAGACATTTTGAAATCTTCAAAAGTGTTTTATTTCAGTATTTTCATAATTAGGAACATATTTAAAGACATGCCACAATATGTTCATTTTGTTTCAACTTTATCTTATTAGCATAATTATAACGATATTTTAACTTTTCAACTGTGCAATGTATTTTTGGATATAATTATTTTCTTTGAAACGTTAATCATCATCACCGTCTCTGAACATTTTCGCAAAATTGTTACCAAATAAGGAAAAAATTAAAAATTTTTAAATTGGATTTTATTTTGAATTTTAATAACCTGCCATTCAAAAGGTATACACATATATATGTATGTATAAATGTATCAGAAACATACGAAATCTCAATGAATATAAAATTACTAAGGTTCACTATCGAATATAAAATTTTGCATGAAGCTTCACAATTAAATTTGCTTGTATATTTTTGCGAGATAAAAGCTAAATTGGTTAACGTCTGGCAATGAAGGGAACATTGGAGTAGAGAACAAAACACAGCCAAAGAATACAAAAAAAAAAAAACATATAACATTGGAAAACATTGAAATAATTTGCATTTATCACAGATAAGCATTAGTAAATTCCTACCAATTGCAAAACCATTATTTGAAGAAGAAAAAAAATCATGTTTGCCTATTCTTGTTACTTGAACAAGAAATTAGTGAACCATGGCAAAAGATAACCTCTACTCATTGCTAGCAAAATGGCAATTAAGTGATGGCGGTAGAATGCGATAAGGCAAATTGTGTGCAATATGGTAGCAACATATAAAGGAATCATGTCAAACTTATATCCATGTGTTACCGCCAATTCAGTGGTTGACATCATCAGATGCTGTTGGTTAAGGTGGTGAATGTAATAGTGGTAACGTTGACAAATTATGTTAAATCTATTATTTTTGCTTCACTAAATGCATTTCTTAACTCTATTTTCTTCATTATAAAATAGTAACGTAAACTAATTTTATTTTCGTTTTTGTAAAGACGCATGGAAAATTTTACGTCATAGAATTATAAAATGCAACTTAACAGCAGTGTCAGGCTTAAATAAATAAAGTAACGAAGTCTAATGGAATTGACTTGTGAACAGAAAATATTTAGCAGATAAAATTCCATAAATTGTGCATATGTAAGTACTAATTACTTATTTGTGAAAGTTCTCGTACTTGTTCGAAACATTTCCAAACACAAAATGTCGTATCACAAAATAAGCAGAAAAAGGGTGGAGGTAAAATATTGTAAAACTATAAAGCTTGATGAGGGCCTTCTCAGTACACTTACTGGTTGATATTAGATTGTTGTCATGAATGGTAATGAGCAATACAGTCTATTTTGGCCTATGATAAAATCAGGGATTACAGAATTAGTAAAATTGTACTCTTTACGCAAAGTTAAAACCTGAGAGGCATAAATTGTTTTGTATAATTTATGATTTTTTATGCCAATTTTTGAATTGCAATTTTAACAAAAATACTTCAAATATCCATTATATTTTATTTGTAATAATTTAAAATAACAAAGTTTGCTAAGAAAAGCAGCCAATCTGTGTTACAACTTGGATTAATTCTTAAACAATATATACATTTATGAATGCCAGCAGAATAATTGATTTTTTTGTTAAATTAATATAAAAGCAATTTTACGAAATAGTTATTTTACCATTACTAAATTACCTGAAGTTAAATTAGCAAACAGGCGAATATTTTCTACAATATATTCGTTATAACATCTGCCTATTTTAACCAGCTACAATACCTATAGTGCATTTTACTATTCTGGTTTTATGTTTTTCAACTGGTTAAAATAATTTAATAACAAAATTGAAGACTTTGCCATTCAGTAATACTTTTTCAAAAATATTCGCTGTTTAAAAGCAGCTGTTATTGATAGCAAGTTGCTCATCGTTAATAAAACGACTTTACTTTTAATAAAATACGTAATAAAACATAAAATACATAAATACATTTAATAAAAAAAAAACTTTAAATTCTTTGTAAAACGAAAATCAGTTTTGATTAAATTTAGCCGATAAAAAGATTTAAATGTCTTGTGTATGAATAAACAAATTGCAAAAATTTTCTTTTATTGAATTCGTGCAATTAAAATTTCGTTCAATTTATCTTGGCTTAATATTAATAGCTTGAAGGCTCTAGAAGTTTCATGCGTCATATACCGTCGAAATAAACTCATATTAATCTTCTAGTTACTAAAGCGTTTTCAAATGTATTATAGCTAAATTCACTTTAATTGTAAAAAAAAAGTTGCATTCGTCATTACGGTCATTGTCATGGGTTTAAGATCGTAGTAAAATCTTAATTTTTTTTTAAGAAATTCACCAATTTATTTTTTTTATTACTAGACCTTGAAACAAGCACCGACGAAACTTAGCTATTCAAAGAAATTGTATTATAATAATTTTTGACAACAAGAATACGACAAATATAAAAACAATTTTCTGCTGTTTTTTATTTTACAACTCCATTGTTTATGAAAATTCCTATGTTTGCCTACGAGAACCACATTTTTCTTTCTCGAAATTAAAACAAAACAAAACTTGTGCAATCATAATTTCGCCCTGGATAAAACCGAATAAAAAATAAGTTTAAAGCAAAAATTTAGAGATGAAAAAAGTCGAAATTCGTTAAAAAGTTTTATTTTCTAAATGCAAAATAAATTTCAATTTATTGCTTGAAATAGAAGATTATAAGATAAACTTAAAACCCATTTGAAAACCACATGCAGACATTTTTCTCCTTTAAAGAAATCACAAACAACTTGCTGTTGCAGTTTCTTTTAGAAAAACAAAATAAACATAGAAAAATTTCTTTTTGCTTCACATTTCTTCTGCTCATAACAAATAAAATAAATTATTTGAAGTAGTCATAAATAAAATGCATACAAAAAAGAAAACACTTAAAATTTGCGCAGACTTTAAGCAAATATCCACAATGTAATAAAAAAATAATTTTTTGTCTTAAGAAAATACACACATACAATTTAGGTCAAATAGCATATTTGGCCAACAAACTCTGCTTGAATAAACAGACAACAGAGAGCAATGTAAAACTAAAAATCACACACAGAACAAACATGGTATTAGTGCAAGCAAGAGAAGAATAATATATAAACACACATACATTTATATGTAATATAAATACAAGTTTAAGCGTAAACATAAGTGTGTAAGTAAAGTTTTCTGGCCGAGGTTACTGTGTTAAAGGACAAAATTCTCGAAAATTAGTTTAAAAAAGCAAAAAAATTAATATTACAAGCACTAATAAATAAATAAGAACAAATGCATAAATGAAGTTTAGAAAAAACTAAAATAAAGAAATCTGCTAACAAGTATACGAGAAGCCAGATGTGCTTAATTAAAAAAAAAAAAAAACACTTTAAATTCTACCTTGATCTGTGCCCTTAAATTTATAATATCCACCGTTTTAAGGCACTAGAAGATTTTTTTTTTAACTTGTCAAAGAAACAAAAAATAATAAAAGAAATCTTTTTAGCACGCTAAATTAAATTTTAATTCATTTACTAAATAACATAAAGTAAAAATTATGTTGTTTGAACCCTTTTGTACATTAGGTTTTTTTTGCAAGATAAATTACAACAACAAAATATATTGATTTTAAAAGGTGTCTATATTGTGTTCAAATATCTTTATTGAACTGAAAAAGCGACAACTACAGTAAAAAATATGAAAACTATGACTAAGTAATTAAGCAAAACCTATTTTGATCAAAAACAAATATAATATTGTAAAGTTATTAATTATTGAAAACATACACATATTCAATAGTCTAAAGATAGAAGGTACTTTCTGCAATTAAGGCCTTCTGTGCATTCAATAAATAATAAATGCGGCTTTTTGGACAAGTTGCACATCTCTTGTCTGCTTTAAAGTGGTTTTGTATAATAGCACTCTTACTTGTTTCTAATAAATTTAGGAAATCAAATTATAAAATTAAAAAATTAAAAAAAATGAACGAACTTAAGCCATATTATTCTTTTGCTATAATAATTTATAAAATTAAAAATAATTAATTTATTTCACAACCAGACCATAGACTGAATATCCAAGTTTGCAGATCTACTTAGGATATTAACTCTTTTACTGTACCTCTTAAAATACTTAAGTTTTTTGCATTAAAGGACCTAAAACTGCTAAAAATATAAAATGCATAAAAAAATCTGAATTAGTTAAATGAAATATACTAGTTTCAAATTATAGAGTATCCATGCAGCAGAAATAAATTGGGTGTGTCATGAACACAAGAATCATAAAAGTTTCTTTGTTAAAAATTTTATTTTTTAAGCTTTATTTTAGTCACGATAAGCAAAGTCTTTTTATTAGGCACATTATTCGCGACAAAGTTGTTTTAAAAGAAATTAATTACTAATTTTGCTGGTATCTACATTTATTGCCATTTTAGCTGGTATCTACACTTTACTGTTCTCTTTACAATGTATCACAATTAATAATGGATTTAAACAAAAAAAAAAAAAAAAAAAAAAAAAAAAAAAATAATAGTGAATTATTTATAGCAAAAAAATAATACAAATTAAAGTCAATCTAAAAATCTTATAAAGTTCTAAGCAGCAAGTGGAAAAAAATAAAGTGGCTGTTATGTAGAAACAAATTATATATTTTGTTCGTGTGCATTGAAAGTATTATTGAAAACAAACAATATTAGTAAAAAAAAAATACAAGTATATAAAGAAGTTTCAGATTCCCTTTATTCAGATTCAGGCATTACTGATCATATAACTTTATTTTAATTCTTAACTTTTTGTTCCTTATTTCAACAAAAATCTCTATATTTTTTGTCCTAGAAAATTTATCACAAAATTGTAATAAATAGTTCTGGTTTTACTAAATATCTCATATATATTGCTTAATCTGCTACAAAGAAAATGTTTACTTACCATGACAACAAATAATAAATTAATAAAGCTTAACTTCTTGCAAGTAATGATGAATTGAAGTCTCTGCCATCTATTTTTATTTGTTATTCCCTTAACATTTGTGATTTATTGATTTATTGTTGAGGTACGTACGCTGTCCATTGCCTCACTTTATTTAAGCTTCTTTCATACATTTAATTTAATTTGGTTTTATTTTGTTTATTTTTCCATATTCTTGTTTGGATACAATTTTTATTCGTTTTTAATTATTCTCTTTTTTAAATACCACAACACATTGATTTTTACTGTACGAGGAAAGTTAAAGAATTATATTTTTCCTATGATTTTTTTTTTTTTTCAAAAAGGAATTAACTTTTTGTTGTAATATGGAAAACAAGCAAGCAAAAAAAATAAATGAATTTAATGAGTTTTAATTTTTTGTAAAGTTTACAATTTTTGAGAATTTTATGTCTTTAAAGTCGATAAGTTTTCAGTGAAATTTGGAATTTCAGCCTTAAACTTAGATCTTTCAGTTAATTAGTTTTTTTGCGAAACTAGTGTTGAATATAGTAGTGTGTTATGTGTTTCCTGCAAACTTTCCATTTCTTGTGACATTCGTAGTGTTCTAACAATATCTTGGACAATTTTGCATACAACTGTGTAAAGGATGTGACAATTGTGTCGACAGGAATTGTTTTTCAAATATGTATTAATTAAATATCGGCTGTTTCCCATTTGAACCAGGATGAATTGACGAGCGATTCAGTTTAAGAATATAATATATTAGAATAGAGTAGAATGGAATATAATTGAAAAAAAAAAAATAACAAAGAATTAAGAAGAACATAATATTATAGAATGAAATTTCTCTAAACCTAATGAAAAACTGAACATGAAAAGGTTTTTTTTTTTGGCGGAAAGTTGTCAGTAATTGGTAATTAAGTAAAATGTTTTTAAGTTTTTTTTTTTTTTTTTGTTAGTTAAAAAAATTTAGAGATTTAAACTGTTGTTATCTTCGCCATCTGAACTTTAATAGGACATTAATTTTCAATAAAAATCGTATCGTCGTAAAAGATTTTACACATGCAAACGAAATAACTGCTTCTGCTCACACCATACTCTAACAAAAGAAAAAACTTAAATAGAAATGAAAATTAAAGAAAAGCCTAAACCCACCTCGCAAATATCAGCATTTAATGGCATGATGGTAGTGGCATACATTTTTATTGTATTCAAAGGAACACATATGAACTGCTACACATCTTTTATGTGGTGATTTGTGCTTAAACACCTTTAAGGCTAAAAATCTATCGTTATGTGTTTACTTAACTGCTATAGCAAAAGAAAATCCAAGAAAAATATAACACTTATTCATGTGGCTTTATTGTTAACGATTAATTGTACAGATGCTTTTATTTCACGAGTACAATGTTAAAAGAAGTCAATTGATTTTTTTTGTTTATAAAAGAAACAATCGTGTTGACATTGTAAAGTCTAACTCATGCAATTGAGGAAAATTTTAAGGGCTCCTTTGTGTGCTAAAAGCAATCAATAGTGATTGACTTAGCGAAAAAAACAAAAAAACTCAAATAACTATAGATTTTTTTCTTGCTTAAAATCAGGTTATTGAAGTAGATGTACCTCTTGAGTTGTATTATTTTTGAAGTTAAAAGTAATTTTATTGCAAATGTTTTTATGTGGTTGACCTTTTTACGACAACTCCTTTCACCAAATTTTATCCTCAAGATGGCAAATCGTTATTTGTTTTTCTTCTTGTTGTTTGGCTTAGATTTTTACTTTTCAGTAAAAATGTAATAAAAGAGTGATGTTGTTATAGACAATATACTTTATCGGCCATTTCTAACTAGAAACATAATATTTGAGGGCATGGAAGCAAATACATATTATATTAATTAATTAAATGTACTAATGTAAAGTTGTTTTCCAAAATTATTTATGAGTGAACATATTTTTATGTCAAAAATTGTGTATTCAGGTCATATGCTTAAAAAGAACGGTATTTATTTAAAGGGACTGCTTTAAATAGAAGCACAAGGATTATAATAAGATAGCTGTTGAAGGCTATTGGATTTCAAGCTTTTTTATAAACTATGTTTTTAAGTTCCATAGAATTTAAAAAAACAACACGAAACCTTAATTTTTTTCCAAAAATTTGTTGGATTAAAGTGCATACGTTTTTGGGAAATATTGGGAGTATGTTTTGAATTACAAGAAAAATGTTGACTATTAAGATGTCAATTGCTGTAAGTTTATCGGCAAAACTCAGTTAATTAATATGGCCGGCATAAATAATTTTTATTATTTAATCACATTAACTTGGGGGCCAATTGAAAACCTATCGCCAATCTTCAATTTCTATATTGAATTGCAAGTCGCAGCTTCTCGCCCGATTCAATGTTATTCATATTTTTAAACAAAAGACCCATAACGCAAGTTCCAGATTCATTTTTTTAAAAATGAAAAATTATGCCACCAACGGGGTGTAACGAACTTGTAGGATCTGTTGCGGACTAGTTTCACTCTATATCCATAAGCTTGTTTTTTAATAAATTTCGAAGCCAAAATAAGTCTGGATACAATTTTGCAATAAAAGATCGGGCCAGTTTTCAAGTAAGCTGAAGACGAACACATATAATGGTCTCGTGGCTTTAATTCCTGCACCAGCTAGTTCTTAGGCGGGTGTAAGTCAAGATCTTTTAATAAAATATTCTACGTAATAGAGGGACAATGGCCTAATATCTGCAACCAACAGTGAATCGATAAAATTGGAACTTCCTTAAACTTTCCTTTACGGCGCAATATTCCATTCAGTACGCACATTCTTTTGACCTGATGGTGTCATCGCATCATCTATAAAGTATTTATTATAAAATCTATCTCTAGTCCGTTGGATTTGTGTTTAGATTTACGTTTATATGTTCACGAAGTCCTCTTTAAATATGGCGAATTATTGCCAAATTTTCAAAATAAATACAAAAAATTTATCGCAGAACGACAGTAAACTCTTTCGTAATTTCACACCCGATAACAAGCTGTATTTTTCACTATTTTTGCTTAAAAAGCTTGAAAAATAAAGCTTGAATAAAATATCCAGCGGGCTATTTCAATCAGTTAAAAATTAATTAATTAATTTTTTTACAAAAAATTTTTATCAGAAATATTTATTGGTTTTTAAAGTTTACAGTCTAAATTACTGGTAGAATTCTTGCAAATAATTAATGCCGCTTTTAATTTCGTCTATATCAACTTTGCGCTTTAAAAATCCAAAGGAATGTTTCAGATGCATCTCGTGAGTACCAGTACTTAAAATTTAAAATAAAAAACTGTTTTCAAACAACAGATAGGATTTTAGTAATCGACCAAGAATTTTTTTCGTTGAAGAAAATTCAATATTAATTAAAGTGTTCCTTTCTTCACACTATCCATTTATATTCTTTAAACATTTTTCCAAATATAAATAAACCTTCGATTTATCTATAAAGACACATACAGAAACCAAAAATCAATCATTCATATTGTAAATTTTTTTCCAATTTTCTTTTATTTTTACAAAAGCTGAAATTCAAAAACTTTCATTAATCAAAAATGTTTCTTGTTATTTTTGTTATTACAGACAACAAAAAACTAAACAATTACATTCAGGAATTATATTCTTAGAAATTTTAAGGAAAATAAAGAAGATATATAAAAGAAATACCCCCAGATTTATGCAGTGTTAATAAATTAAATTTTTTCGACAGCCAATGCAGTTATCTGTGCTATAATATGAATCAATATAAGCGTGTGAAAAGTATCTAGTAAAAATTAATAAATAAACAGCTTTGACTAAACTATTAGTAACTCCTCTTTATTTAGAACTGCTTATTTTTTTCGAATTAATTGTTCACATAAAAATATCACAGAATTTTTTAAAAACTTTGCATCATTAGCAACAGTATTATTGTCGAGGATGGAAAGCGTGTTATTTATTATCATTACGCTTACAGTAAAAAAGAAAGAATTTTTTTTCTAATTATGGTACAAATTAATGTAGCTCTATTCAACTAAAAATAAGCATTTAGGACAAATAGAATAATTTTAAGTAAAAACCAAAATTATTACTTGGGAGTAAACCAGCATCCTTACGCATAATATTAGTAGCTAAAGCAGCTTCTCAGAAAACATTTTAAATTGTATTTTCGGTACGCTTTTATTGTTTCTATGAAAATATTATCTTCAGTGCAAAACTAAAATTGTTCATCCTGTTATGAAATACTTACAGTTAGTTGACATTTTTTCATTAATAAAACAAGCCAAAAGCTTTCATAATGTAAGATGGAAGAAGAAACTTATTAATTAAATCGATTTCGCCGCAAATCATTGACGGAATTTTCTGGCGAAAAAAACTCCTTATAATAATATTTAATTTTTGTTGTTGTAAAAGATTTTTTTTTTTAACTACAATAATTTTGAAGAATTGATAATAGTAAATTCAAACATTTATAAATATTGTACTAAAAAAATTATATATAAAAACAAAACTATAAACAAAAAATTCGTTTAAAATTTCATTTATATTCATACAAAAATTTTATTAATTTACTTTAATGTTATAATTATAATATCACTTTTATGTGTATTTAGTTAGAAAGAAAGATAATACATTTTAATTGATACAGTTAATTTATTAATTAAAAAATTTTGTAATTTTCTTTAAAAAAAATATATGATGGGGAGAATTATAAATTTAATTAAAATTCAATCTTTAAACAGATAAAACTTTTAATATGTGCAAAACCTTTTTTCTGCATTCAAAATTATACACAAACATTGCAAACGTTATTTAAAAAAAAAAAAACAACAAAATTGAAAGATATCTTGATAGATAAATTTGTAAAAATGAAAGAGTCAAAATTTAGAATTTATTTCTAATCTACAAATTAATGAACTAATAAAAGATATTCAGATCTTAATTCGTTTTAATTTGATTGTTCCTGTTTAATTAATTGTGTACTTTGCACTTACGAACAAAAACAATACAAAACTAAGTGACACAATCTGTTCCATTGTTTTTGTTTTGCTCACTACAAAGCTGAAACAAAACTGTTATAAAAATATCAAATGTTTTTCTAATAAACATTACAAGAAAAAATATTATGTTTTATTTTATGCATAAACAAAGACAATAAATGGAGTTTATAGTTATACTTTTCCACAATCCTAAAAATTACTTTAATTTTTCTTTAGTAGATTTTGTATATTTATTATTTTTCAGAAGAAGGTAAAAAAATACTTTCTTTGAAATGTCACTTAAATTTTCATATAATAATTATTTTATTATTAATCGGGTCTATTTAACAGTGGCTGAAAGAGATAACTAGTATTACGTATCAGAAAAAGATGAAATATATATAACACTAATTTGCATTTTCATTTTTATAATTTGTATTTTCATTTTTTGTATCTTAGATAAATAGGACAGCTTTACCAATCACTTATTGAGTTTTTTAAGATTTAATTTTTTTGTAATTTTATTAAGACAACACATAATGTTTACCGAATACACTACCTAGAAGGAAATAGATATGTGGAACGGTAAAAATTGATGAAGCGATCATTAGTCTCTTAATTCTAAATAACAAATTGATATAAAATAAGATTTTTTGTTTTTAGCATTATCATGACTAATTAGTCAGGGGTCCCATATAGTTTTAATAAGAAATCGGCATATTGGCAACGAAAAAATTGGCAGTTTAAAATACCCATTTTAAATGGTTAAAAAGAATTTATTACCAAAAAAATAACAAAACAGAGCAATTTTTTTTTTAATAAGAGAAGTAGCACTTCAGGCAATAATGCCTATTTAGTTATTTTCGTAACCGTGCTACATTCTTAAGGAAAGGGATAGATGAGAGATAAAACAGGTGGTGAAAAGAGAAAGATAGATATAGCCATTTTATTAGTTATTTTACTTCGCCGACGGATATGCTATGAAGAAGTACCGACGAAGGAGGCTGTATATTTAATGTTAATTCTGAATATGTATTTATACCATTAAACAGAAAAAACATTTTTATTTTTTGGTTGCCACAGGGGTTGAACCCTGGCCAACCAGGCTTGTAGCAACGTGTTTACCGCTTTGACTACAGCAGCCTCAATTTAGTTTTAAATAATGTTTACAACACGGAATATAATACAAAATAAAAAATAACTCTGTTACAAATAAATTGCTTTGGTCGAACTTAGTGGAAATAATCCAATATTTTCATTTATTGTTTGTCATTAGTGTTACTTGATGCAGTTCTATAAAATATCCCATAAAGTTAACTTTAATGGAATCACTTCCATTGAACTTGGGCCCAAGAGAAAGATTCCCCAGCGATTCTTTTCATCCATTTTCTTGTTTAATCATTCATAGTACGAAATTCGGTGTTAAAAAAATGTATTTTGCTGCAGTTTGTAGACAATTCATAAAGTTGCCCAGGGTTGCATAGAAAGTTTCTTCATTTTCATTTCTATGAATTCAAAATCATGCTAATCGTTTAGAAAGAAATGGCTAGATAGCAAAAATTTTTGATCTACCATTTCAATATTATTTGACAATTTTTATTATTATATTATCAGTTAATTTTTTTTTAAATATCACAAAACTAACATTAAACAACTTTGTTTTAAAGCAATGTGGTGTGAAGGAATTGATCAGATAACTTTTTATTTGGACTTACGTTATGATATGATACAATTTTCTAGGGTACGACAAACTTAAATTTTTTTTTTTTAATTTAACAAATATTCTAGTGATGGCCAAAAGTAATATTGTAGGAATTTACCGATAAAATCGGCATTTTTGGAGCAAAGATCGGCAAATCGGCACAAATTAGTTGTCAAAATGCCGATAGTTGTCAAAAGCATATTACTAGAAAATTTTGTTCAGTAATTTTGCTTTACTTTTATATTTTTTTTTTTCTCCGATCCCGCTAGTTTGAAAGAGAGTATTTGCTGGGAGCAACTAATTTTTTCTTATCACATCTACTTATAAATTTCAATTTAAGTCCCAAAAATGTGTACGTTTTTAGGTTTTTAACTTGTATTTGCATGTGTAAAACTAAGTTAATGCTAAAAATTTCATATTGCAATATTATGTATTACTCTATATGTTTCACACGTGTGAAAAATAAAACCATACTAAAATTTTCTAATCAAATGGAAAGTAAAAAAACCTAAGCAGTAAAAACAAAAGTTAAAAAAGAACTTTGAAATATATAATAGAAATCTCATAATTTTGAGATATTTTTTAAACTCCAAATAATGGAAACTTATAGACTTTTGCTAGTTAATATCACTTTTACTTAGTAGTTATATAGACAGATATTTCAGTCTTAGCTATTAACATGATAAATGTACCTACAAGTTTATATACGTAGAGTACTGAGTAACGTTCCAGTTATTCGATGACTTAAATGTCATGATCTGTTTAAAAAATAAACAAAAAATTTGTAAGTATCATTTGTAAAATGCAAAGTGGGGTCTCCAGCATTTTTTAATTAATTAACCGATATGTTTTTTAAAGTATCTGTTTAGCAGTGTAACAAAAATAGAACAAAAGTTTTTCTACAATATCTTAAACTAAAAATCCTTTTAGAAAACTATACAAATTAGTAAAAAACATTATTTAACTAAAATTATTATCCTAATCATGAATATTCTCACTGAAAAAAAATTTCTCGAGAAAATATTCCTCCAATTATAAATCACGTAGGAACAAAAAATAAAAAGTGGCATCACCGTAATTTGTAGGAAGCTATTTTTCTTCTTTACATATAATTTCTCTTTCATAATTAATAATACCCACTTGTTTCCCCTATTTTTTCACTTTCCGCAGGCAATAAAAAGGGGAACAAATTTATAATTGGAGAAAAGGGAAAAGTGAAAAAAACTCTCACGGAATTTCTGTTTATAACTGGACTGTGATCAAAAATTCTCTCTTAAATTTTAAAGAACACAGAAAAAATCTTGATCTGAATTAGCAAAATGTAAAGAGGCATTTTTGGATCGGTACATCAGTTATTAACATAAGATTGTATAATTTGTAAACAAAACTGTACAGAAATTTTTTAAGTTAAAGAAAAAAAAATATTTACGTAGTTTTTTGAAAAAAAAAAAAAAAATACTTAAAATTATATAATTTCAAAATCCAATTACAAGCTTTGAACACGAAAAAAGATAACGCCAAGGAGGTTATATTGGTTACTGAAGATCTTAACATTATATCAAGTTTTCCTATTTCTAGTTGAGAGGATATTAGTTACTAAATCTTACTTTTATATCTAATTGGATAACCTTAAGATTACTATTTTTTCTTAAGTACATAAATTAAGTCTCATAGTGTGTATTAAAAATCATTTATAATAAACTCTATATTCTTAATTGAAATACATTATGATAAATAACTATAAACTAAGTAATAAAAAAAAAAAAAATCTTGAAACATAAAATAAAAAAACTTCTAAATGATGTATAATGCAGTAAGTCATCAATTTATAGTAAACCAAGTTATGTATGTTTATACGTAAATTGAATATGATAATAAATAAAGAAAAACTAACAAGTGAATTAAAATGTTTGATTGACTACTATTCTAAATAAAGAGCGAATAAGAAACACCTTCGCACATTCAACAAAAGTGATAAAAACTAAAACAATAAACGAAAGATAGTAAATATTTTATAATCAACACATACCTATAACTGAGCATTGCTAAGAAAGTATTTGTGTACTAAAAAATAAAATAATGGTGCAAAGAATTTTACAATATAAACTTGTTTATGTACGCTTGATTTTGTAAGTATAATCGTACATAGAAAAACGAGAATTCTGTTTTATAGCCTTCATCATCAAGTGTGTAAAGAAATGTTCAAGAGTGTTTATTTTATAACTAAACTTGCCACATAATCACGCAGACCATATATTCCATTTGTTCAAGTTTTTATTATATTTCCTTTATGAAATTAAATGAAAATAATTTCCAATTGGAAAATAAATGCTTACGACAAACAGTTAATACTACATTTACGCATGAAAGGAAACTCTTGGAAATTTTATGTGTGTATGATCCACAAATATATCAATAAAATAAATCATTAACTTTTGATTTCTTATAAAAAATATCGCTGCGTGTCGTCGAAGCGAAAAAAAAATAAAAGATTAAATTAAATTTTTAAGCGTTTTATATATAAGCACAACCAATAGCATTAAGTAGATCGCTAAGAATTAATTGCTTTTTATAAATGGTTAGTTTATTACAAGGGCTGCTATATATATTTCTGTCCTGGCAACACTGAGTGCTGCCAAGTGCAATCTAACATTTCCATTGGAAAGCTTGTCTTTTTTAAGCATAATCGTACTCAAAACGTTTTGACGTACGACCATTATTTGTTTTGTTTACAGTGACTTGAAAAAATTAATATAGAAAAAAATGGAATTAACTCGTGAACATTTTCGTGCCATCATTTTTCACAACTTTCGACTTGGATTATCACGACAAGAGTGCATTGATGAACTTAAATCTTTGTATGGCGATGAAGCACCATCCTATAGCACTGTGAAAAATTGGTATAATGAATTTAATCGTGGCTGAAGATCGCTCAAAGACGAATTCCGTGCAGGTCGTCCAAAAACGGCTGTTGTGCCCAAGAACATTGATGCCGTGCGTGAACTCATAATGCAAGATCGACATGCGACATACCGGGAGATAGAGACATCCTTGGACATTTCTTTCACCAGCATACATTCGATACTGCATGAACATCTGGCCGTAAAACAGGTTTGCTCTCGTTGGATCCCGCACAATTTTAAAGTCGCTCAAAAAAAGGCTCGTGTCGATTGGTGCAAAGAAATGTTGCAAAAATACGATTGCGGTGCTTCAAAAGACGTTTGTAAGATCGTCACAGGTGACAAATCATGGATCTATGCGTATGAGCCTGAAACGAAACAACAATCGACCGTGTGAGTCTTCAAAGGCAAGCAAAATCCCACGAAAGTTGTTCATGGAAGAAGCGCTTCGAAGCAAATGGTCGCCTGTTTCTTCGGCAAAACTGGTCCGCTTGAGCAACGTAGAACGGTCACTTCTGAAGTCATTGGAGAAATTCGAAAAACCAACAAGAGAAGACGAATCATTGTTCACCATGACAATGCGAGCTCTCATACATCGGCTCAAACCAGAGCGTTTTTGACCGGCCAAAACATCGAATTAATGGGTCATCCGCCGTACAGCCCTAACTTGGCACCTAATTCCTTCTTCTTGATTCCGCACATCCAGAAAAAAATGCGTGGTCAACGATTTTCGTCGCCAGAAGAAGCTGTTGAAGTGTTCAAAAACCATGTTTTAGAGGTGTCTCAATCGGAGCGGAAAAAGTGCTTCGACAACTGGTTTGAGCGCATGCAAAAGTGTATAAATCATGCTGGAGAATACTTTGAAAAACAATAAAACCAGTTTTGATTATAAATATTCGCATTTTAACTATTAGGCCAGAAATATATAGAGCAACTCTCGTATCTTCCATATTCTGCTTTTTCTCAAAGCATTTCAAACTTATGCTCTTTGTTTTAATTTATTGTATATTTAGTGTTCACGAGCAAAGAAAAAAAAAAAAATACAAATACAAAACTAAGTAACACAATCCATACCATTGCTTACTACAAAGCCAAAACTATCGGTCTGTACTCTGTTTATAAGTAAATTACAAGACCTCAAATATTTTCTTTTTAATGAAGATTGCAAGAGATAACCAGCAATATATACCAGAAAGAGATAAAATGTTATAAGTTCCTTCTTATCTTTATAACTAAATTTTATCTACTCAATCGAGTAAACTTATGAAACTAAGCAATTTTTGAAACAACTAAATGCTTTTTTCGTGTTACATATTACATAAAACTTATTTAAGTTAAAAAAACTAAGTGAGAAAAACTGAGAATTTCACAGGTGACCAAATACCTGACTGATACGAAAAATTAAAGTAAATTATAGTTAACGGTTATATAGACCATAAAACTTTGTCGTAAAATCTGTGTTAATATTGATATGCTGTGGATTATAACAAATGCTCAGAGATTACTCTAATCCCTTGATACTTATAAACACCCAATAAAAAAAATTCAGGTGATAATTAAATGACTTTCAAATTTTGTTTGTTTGTATATTTCTAAATACCCCCTTGCAGTTATTGATGGTGGTGCTTTTATTTTTACTACTTCCAAATTGTGGCTTTGCCATGTCTAGTCTTCCAACTGGATAGTTATCAAACTGGAAAATAAATAACGAAATATTCATGCTTTAATATAACGTCACAAAGAATAAGTGTAAGACAAAGGAGATAGTTAGGACATCTTTTGTAAAGTTTTCTCATTGAATTTGGGAGGATTTATGCTTGTAACTTAAAAACAATATTTATCGTCATTTTAAGAGCTTGATAAAATCATACCAGCAGTTTTTATTTATAGATTCTGTACGAAAGGGTGGAACAAGACTGTATTAATTTCGCAACAATCTCTGCATGGCTCTAATTTTATAAATATAGCTGGCTTATAATATGAACTTACACAGAGAATGTAATAATAGAAAAAAATAGTATAAATAATAACTTAAAAAATTAAAGGTCAGACACTTTAAATTCTTAGAAAAAAATAAAAATAAAATCAAGAACGAAAATTTATTTTTTAAGCAAAAACAGAAGTATAAGACAAGTTACAAAGATAACAGTGAAGAAACACTTAAGTTTGTGTGTCGACTTCATCTAACCAAATTAATATTGATATGAATATTTCTCGTATTCTTATTTACAAAATTAGTTAGTTAAATGGATGATGTTAACAATGTATACAACCTAAGGTAGATAGATGTGAAGAATGCTAGTGAACGTTGTAGCGATACATTTCAGTTTTCTGGTGTCTAATTTTACTTGTTTTCTTTGAAAAACGTCCGCATACATTTGTATATCAATATTTATTTTCTAACAAAAGGGTTTTAGAAATTATAAAATGAACTTAAGCTAAAAATAAATTTTTAATTCATTTATGTCTACAGTTCAACTCCTAATTTCAAAAAAGTAAAATAAAATCAAGAACTTTAACGTCAAATATACGGAGCTCTTCAAGTGTGAGTTGTACCTGCACATGATTGATTATTTTTCCAATTTAAAATAATAGTTTTTTTCAGTTTTTAAAATGAATTGTTTGAAAGTCTGCAGTAATCTTATGTTGATCTCACCACAACTCTTTTATTCCCTGATATGCTTATAACAATCAATAAAATTAAACAAAAATAATAATAATAAATATATTAAATTTCAATTTAAGCCACAGGTGGTTGTGTTACACATACATTTTGTACCCTAAAAAGACCCTTCATTATCCACTGTAACGTAATATGTTTTAAGACACTAATATAAATTATGTATACAATGTATACATTTTATAAAACATGTACATGTGGCGTATGAGTAATATAAACTTTTGCTGTTTATCATACATATGTGTTCATACATCTTATACCTGTTTCTTTAATGTTACAAAAAACAGAAACTTTTCGATTTATGTCTTTGAAAGTTTTATTTAAATACCTTCTTTTAAAAAAAATTTTAAATACCTTTTAAACTTTTTTTCAACAAGTTGTAATAAGGTTTATTTGAAGGATAAAGAAAATATTTAACGAAACAACTGACATAATTAAAAATAATTAAGTAACAACAACTTTTTGATGAGTGAAGGGACGAGAAAATAAAAGTGTTGTAAAATTATAAAATATGTAAATAATTAGAATAATGAACTTCAAGCATATGATTTAAAATAATTGTTGATATTTGGGATTGTTGAATTAATTGTTGAATCGATGATTGAAATTTTTATTTAGGTTTTCATTAAGTTGATTTAAAAATACTCTTTGGCTTACTAAAACTCTTAGAAGGCAACTAAATTGTGTTTTTTGGAATTGATTAACTTACTAGTAGTTTCATAAATAAATAAGATGGAGCACAAAAGTACAACCCTGTTAAATCGCTCATTAAATTTTTTTCTTGTAAACATAATAAAATTTGAACTCAGTAACATAAATTAAGAACGAGAAAAAAAAACAAATAATTGTTTCAGTTGTCAAATTGCTTACATACAAGAGTTTCTTAATATTTTATTTGGTTTTTTTCAAATCGAGCGACTTATTATTCTTTTATTTTCGTACACCTTTATTTAAGTCTTGAAATGCACATTAACCGGACACTTGGTAATTTCTTTAAACTTTTACCTTTTCCCACTTTTTTTCTAAATAAATATTTTGTGAAAGAATCTACTTAAAAGCAGTTCAGCGATTAGTTTTATTAATACTGAGATGTATAAATTCATATACTAATAGTTTAAGAGACTCGTGTCTTTAATTTCAGTTTTTGAACGATATCAATCTTATTGCAAATCTGCAAAGTTTTTTATTTTTCGTAGTTCATTTGACACACAGCAAAATTTTTTGAAAATTTCTTTAGTTGCAACTTGTAATTTTGATGTCCAGGTATATGTACAGCAACATTTTTTTTAAATAAATAAAATGAGGCTGGAAATACTTTTTCTTTAAGCAACCGTTTTTTTTAATTTCTTACCTTTGCCCTTACTTTAAGTCTACTTTCAAAAGGAAACATTTTCAACAACTTCTTTTGCCTCTCGGTTGTGTTAAATTCGTAACTGCCACCCCTAACACAAAGAAAAAATTTTCGACACCATTTTTAAATAGTATCGAACTCATTACAAATCTACATTTATGTTCAGAGTTTTTTTTTTTGCTCATTCAACTCATTTTATAGCTTTGTAACTTTTCTTAAATATTTTTGTTATATAAATAATGTAAATTCTGTACAGGTTTAAAATGACCACTTTACATTTTGGTTTTAAAAAAAAAATTTTAATATTTTAGCTCTTTATTTAACTTAAATTATTCGTCCTCTTTTTGTTCTAATTATATCAGAGTTTTTTAGTTTTACAAATTTTGTTTATCGGCTTTGACCATAGCGTGATTTTATTCTTTTTTTCATAAAGCTTAAATGTCACATGAACTAACCACACAATTTTTATAGTCATTAAATATTATTAAGTGTAAACTTGTTAAAATATAAAAAAGGCCAAGCTTAAAATAATTTTTGTTTAAAAACCATTAATGGTTTTTCTATGTATGTAAAAACTATTAAAAGCTCTTTAAAAATTTTAAGGGTTTTACGTAATCGGTAAAATGAATGGTCTTAATGCTAAAATAGAACAAAAATATTCGAAAAAATTAATACAAATTTATGTAAAAGGATATTAACAAATAAAAGTTACATCGTTTTTAATTTGATCATTGATTTTAAATATATCTGCCCTTGTATACATGCACGACAAAAACTAAATTTATAAAACCATTTAATTTCATGTTATAATGTTCATTAAGCTGTCATATACTGGAGTTTTTTGCTTTAAATTTTTATTTAAGTTGCATTTTCAATTATATTTTGTTTTAATTATTGTATTTAAATAATAATTAAATGTGGTTTTTAGTCAAACAGTTGCTAATGTTTTGCAGAACTAAAAAAGACTATAATATATTTAAATCTATTTACTATAAAAAAATATTATATGATATTTTAAATTTATAAAAAAAAATTATATACACACGAGTGGCTTCATTCAAAGCTAAATATTTGGAAATTTTTTGAAACGCTTTGAAACTATAATGTGCTATAATATTTTACTTTAGAAGCTGTCAATTTATCATTAGGTAATTGTTCAGTAAGTTTTATTCCTAGTTAAATAAAGAAGCAAAAATTGTTTTCAAATGTTTTGCTAATTTTGTTTCTGGATAGCCTCATCCTTTATTAGTATTCTTTGAATCTATACACCATAATTAGTCGATGTCTTACATATTATCTACCTAACCAAGAAATTTTATGAATTTTAAAATGGTCATTTTCATCGGGGTTTCTATGATCTTTGCAGAAAAAAGAGGAATTACCTTTCTTAAGAATCTCTGGATTGCAGTCAAATCTACTACTGGCAAATCTCTATTTTTCAGCTGCTTATATTTTTGTGTAATGAGCAGATATTTCCAAACTTGCAATGACCTGTGAGAGAGTTAGTGTACATTTTAAGGTTGCTTTTACTTTGAAATATAAATGTATTACAGCGAGTTTGGTATTATTTTTAAAGTTCTAGCTATAAATATTTTATTTCGTTGCTCTTCTGCTCGCTAGCCTACCTGACTTCTTACTACTTTCTATTGCACCAATCTTAATAACAGGATATATGTTCCACAATTTAGGTGGCGTTAGCACGCCTTTAGAGTAAAAATGATGCAAATATGGAAATACCCAAAAAATACTAAGGAAATTATACTCTATTCATTGAAAACTATATTTAAAAGGAAACTATATTTAAAAGGAAATCATTGTTTATTTTATTTTTCGTGTTCTTGAAATATAAATATTTTTCGTTTACCATCCGCAAACATCAAATGAAAGCATTCTTCGGACTTTATTAAGAATTAAATTTAATACTTCAAACATAATATTAAATTAATTTAACTTAAAGGTATCGTGCTAATTATCTTGACAAAATTAATCAAATTATCGATATTGATTATTGAAAGTGAAGGCATGTTTTGATGGCCATTTCGCCACCACTTACTTAGCCCTTCAGGATGCTTCTTACTAACATTTTAAATAAATTAAAGATTTATTTTCAAACAATAAAAAACAAAATAAAAAACAAATTTTAAGCAAAAAACAAAAATAAACAACAATGATTTTTTGCAATAAATAATTCTTTTATAATCAATATTGGTTATTTTAATAAATTTGTCAAGATAATAAACACGATATTTTAAAAGTTTATTTAAATTTTATAATTATAATTTAATTTATTTAATTAAATGTTCACGTGATTTAATTAACTATAAGCAATTGATTTTCAAGTGCCCGTGCATAACAAAAAATAAATTTTCGCTGTGTTTTGTGATATTTTACTTGTTGTTTTAATTTTATTTTGTATCATGTTTTAACGGTTTGAAAGTGCCGAAAAAAGTCAGCCGTTAAAGTGGATAAGGAAAAAAAATTAGTGTAATTTATTGTTATTTTTGCTTAAACTCTGATTTTTGTCTTTATTTAAATTATTTATAAGAAGTTTCCTGAAGAGCTAATAAAAGCGGAAGCGAAATGACCATCGAAATGCGATTTCGCCCTCAATAATCTATCTGAGATTTTAATAATTTTTAAAGTTTAAAACTTAATAATGTTTATGTTATGTCGCATGCTACATTTTTTTATACCATACATATTTTGCTTTAGTACTTACTTTTGAAACACTTCTGACCGATCAAATGAAAATGACGTAGGAAAATATTGTTTTTTGATATTAAACACAAAAAGAGTCCTTGAACCTATCAATAGTTTTATTTATAAGTTTGAATAAATTCTTATTTAAGTCAATTAAAAAAAAATATTGAAAGCAAAATGGTTCCAATTGAATAATTAATTGAAACAATTATGTTAAAAGTCAAGAGCTTCAAAATCCTCCTAATCACATCATATATTTTAAGTAGTATTATGCATTTCTTTATAATTTTTATATTTGTTTAATTTATTACCTTTTAATTGTTATTCAATATTGTTCATACTTTTTACTTCATAGTTATATTTTCTCACTAGCACTGTAACTTATAAGATATTTTATCTTATAAATGAAAATAATAAAAAACAATAAAAATAATATGAAAATATATATATATATATATTGAGTGATGTGCGTCTGTCTGTCCATATCATCTGACACAAATATCAGCTATATTTGATTTTGAAGTAAATCAAAAAAACAATTATAAGAGCGATAAAGAATTAAAAAATAGAAAAAAACATTAAGTGATAAAATTGGCTGTCGCCCATATTTTCCGAGTTTTGGGCCTCGAAACTTTTATATTTTGCATTACATTTTTAAAGATATCAATGATACCCATTAATTTAAAAGCTTTTGAAGAGATCTTTTTGGAAATGTTGAAATTTTTTAAAAATGGGTAACCGGCTTTTAAAACAATTTTTGGTCCTTATGTTTTTTTTCTTATTTCTTAATTTTCTGTCACTCCAATCTTTCTTTTTTTTAATAAAATTTTTTGACTAATTTATATTTACATACTCGTATATGATAAAGAGTATTTATGATTCGAATTAGCCGAATAAAGCTATTTTATTTGTTTTATCTTATTCCTAATTTTTCGGACATTAAACATGTGTTTGTTCTTAGTATTATTTGCAACAAACTTAACACTGAAATTTAAGCTGATACTTAAAGGAATATTTTGTTAGTCAACAAACATGTTATGATGTGAGTTGTCAACCTGTCCATTACAAATATAAAAATTATATCGATCAAGTGACTATAACCTGAGTTGTAATATATTTGTGTCCGTTCCTTGCTTTTTGGAATGTTGTTCCAACCAAAGAAATAGCAGAACGATGTCAAAGGGCATAGATGCCAAAGGGCAACAACATATGCTGCTATTAAAAAATATAGACGAATTCTCTTTAAGACTCTCTTTATGAATGTATTAGGATAGCACGTTGCAGGTACATAAATAACAATAAAATAATATATTAACAAAAATTTATAATCTTGATATTTTTCAAAATATTCAAATTAAAATATTGTGGTTGTACTTGAAAATTTGAAATGTAAATAATTTATGTGTATAAAATTTTTTTTAATGTGTGTGAAAATTTGTATATTTTGTCTATAAAATTATTCACTTTTATTTTACTACAAAGTAACAAAATTTGATTTTTGTAATCTGTGAAGCCACAAGATGCTGATTTGTTGTGGCTTTTATAAAATTTATCTTAAATATATATTTTAGCATTACATGCATCTGCACTTGAAGATTTCACATTTTGCATTTGAAAGTTTAAGAAATTGAACTGCAATAGTCTTTACTTACGTTACAAAAATTTTCTAGTTTCTTTTGTAACAAATATTTCTTGATATTTTATTCAAGATACAAAGAAAATTTAAAATAATAAAGTAGCCAAAACATCAATTTAGTTACGAATGGAATATTAGAGATACGCTACATATTTCAACAAAAGTTTTAAATAAACAGATAATTCTGAGAAAATTATAGATTTATAGATTTAGTATATACTGTTTTTATGTTTTTTGAAATAAAACTGTTGTCTCTGAAAGAAATAAAATTTAATTGAAATAGTTTAACTTCGCCATAAATAGATAAAAATCGCCGAAATACATACATATGTGGTTAATGTTTTATTTAAAAAGTATCAAAAAATTAATAGACAGACAAAAGTTAAAACGTTTACTATAAAGTAGTTATAGTTTGATTACATTAATGAAAAACATATCGTATAAATTGAGATCTGATTTATAAAATATTACTTAATAATAATTTCCAGTTTAATCATATTTCTTATAAGCTGTACGCTCCGTTCTCAAGACATTTGTCAAAATCCTTTTCCTTGCACTACATTGTATGCAAATTTACAATTATAAAAACCACTTTTTTCAATTGAAATTTAAACACTTTCAGCGATGTTTTAGGGTTCATAACAGTTTTAAAGTAATCATTTACAACAACGAATATTTATTGTGATACTAAATTACATTATTTTGTAATAAAAAAGATTTTCGTAGGCCTTAAATATATTCATATTTTTTAAAAGCATCCTGCAAATTGAAAAACAATAATCTCGTTTAGCTTAAATGGTTTCAATATACATTTCAACATAATATACTTCAGTTACAAATGTTCATCCATTGACAATGACATTTAGTGTAAGCAATGTGTTTAGTTTATAAATGGATGTGGTTATATTCATTAAAAAATTGTTTACAAATGTGTACTTCATAAACAAAATACCTCTTCAGTATCTGATTTATATTCTAAGTTCAATTTATTCGTTTTGTTAACTATAGGACTTAACAAGTAAGAGAGCTATATTCGCCTCCTATACCCTCCGCCATAAGAGAATATCTTTTCTACAATTAATTTTTTTCAAAAACACTTTAAGTAAAACTTACAATTTTAACCACTTCCAGGTTCCACTTTTTCCTACAAAAGTAGGCAAAAAGATATAGAAAAGTTACAGTTGGCCGTGTTGTTTTGCCCATTGCTTCGAAGGACATGAATCGATCTTTCTTTTTTTTTTTTTTTTTTTTTAAAGAGAAGTAGAACTTCAGGCAACAATGAATATTTAATTATTCTGTTACAAGGCTACATTCTTTAGGAAAGGGATAGAGGAGAGAAAAGAACAGGTGGTGAAAGTATGGCCAATTTGTTAGTTATTTTACTTCGCCGGCGAATATGCTATGAAGAAGTACCGACGAAGGAGGATGCATGTTTTAATGTTAATTCTGAATATTTTTTTATTTTTTGGTTGTCGCAGGGGTTGAACCCTGGCCATCCAGATTTGTAGCCAACGTGCTTACCACCTTAACTACAGCAGCTGAGTTTTAATACCGAACTCTTCGAAACTATGTCTAATCGATCATTTTCTCTAGCTAATCTAGTGCCATAATATAGCCGATTTTAACACGAGCTTGACGGACTGACGGTCTACCCTCAATCGACTTCGTTATGCACCAGCACTCAGAATGTACATACTTTATAGGTTCGGAAATGGATTTTGTAGAAATTACAAACGAAACTTTTGTGGTGAAGGGTATAATGATACTTCTGCCCCATTACAATTACGTGATTTAAAAAAGTGCCTGAGAGTAGTCTCGTCGTAGGGTGCAAAAAAATAGTTCCGTTTATGTAAATTCTGATAAAAAAAAATAAAAATAATAAAAAAAAAATTAAAAATAAATAAAAAATAAATAAAAAATTAATAAAAATTTTCTAACTTTAAACATTTAAAACGATTTGCATGTGTCTATACAAACTTAATGTTATAAATTTATGTAAATGCATGCATTTTGCATGACTTAACAAGTTGTAAAATAAAATAATTTATGTGTTAAAAATTTATGCAGGCTTCTATTTATTTGCAAAAATTTCTCTTGATTTTATAAGGCTTAAAAACTGCTATAAAAAGTAAATTAATTTATAATAAATAAAAACAAAGTTGAAATATTTCATGCATTAAGAAATATATTGTGGATTTTTTATGATGTAAAGTTTATGTAAAAATGTAAGTTAAGTATTTTGTAAGTGTTAAAAATATTTTGGAATCTAAAAAATATATATGCATCAATTAACTGATTTATTTTTATGACATAAATTTACACGCTTTTTTACCACAAAAAAAAAATATTCTTTATTTGAATCAAGGTTCTCAGGGATCTGTTGAAAAAACTTTACTCAAATCCATACAGAAGTTTATGTGCGATGCGAACACAGACAGAGAGACAGAAAATAGGCGTTTTGTATTTCATATCGTTTACTATCTACAACGATATCAAAAACTTTAAAATATTTTTTGTGTACAGAATGACCCCGTTATTATGTTTTTATATGTAAAGATTTGCCATTTTGATTCTTTAAAGGTTTAACGTTTGAACCTACACTTCTTTTCGAACTTGTCCACAAGTTTTTAGCCCTTCATACCTTATAGGATTCAAAGGTTGGAAGTTATTACTTTCTTATAACAGGTCTAGACTCGTTAGACTCCACTTTGCAAAACGTTTTCAATATTCAACACCTTCGTTATAGAGAATAATCCTGTTGTGCCAAGACGCACAAATTATCTGATGAGATTTTACATAGCTTTCCCGTGCTCCAGCTTCATTAGAAATTTCTAAAAATATAAACCAATTTTAGGACTTTATTTTATTTTATTTTATTTAATGTTCTCTTTTATTTTATAAAGTTTAATTTAAAATGGTTTTTTATACTTTTTCTTGCACTCATAACAAATATAAAGATTTATATGTGAAAATAGTTCAAAAGAGTTTTGAAATTATTTCAAATAAAATGAGTTTTATACTGCAGCCTAAAATAATTTTTTTCTTCCTGTCTAGCAAATTATTAAACAATAAAATCCCACATATAAAAAAAACTTAGAAATCCTTTTAAATAAAATATAATAACAAAAGTGAAAAGTAAACTAAACTTTTAAAAATTTGTTTGGGGATTTTCTTTTATTTGTGTGTAAAAATGTTGCTTGGAATAACGATTCCCTTAAGACTAATGTTTAAATAAGAGCATGAAAACATATACACTATAAAACTATGTATATAGTGTTTACAATTCTTATATTTGATTTAAAGCATTAAAATTTCTTTCATTTAAAATTTGCATTCTTTATGACATTTATTTTATTTTCAACACTGTATGTTATTATTCTAAATCAAACACATTTAAAAAAAAATTTTTTTAATAGTTTTTTAAGGATATCGTTTTTATTTTTTAATATACGATTTATTTATCTTTTCTTTTTCTATCACATGGTAGTTTATATAATGTTTTGCTTTATAATATAATATTTCAAAACACTTAGTACTTAAAAAGTATTAAAAAATAAGATTTATTAAAAATATAAGAGTAAAAAATATAAAATTAAAAAACAAATGTTTTTAATAACAATACGGAGACAAAAATTTATAAATAAAAAATATGTATATTTTAATGAATCCAAAGACTTGGAAAAAATAAGTATTTAAAGCCAATTTAATCTTTTAATTAAAAATGAATTTTAAAAATCTTTTGGAAACAAGGTTTTGAAATTCTTCAAATACCTTAAGTTTTTAATAACAAAAACAAAATACTACTTTCCAAATTTAACCTATAAACTCTTCAATATAGATGTTTTGACATTAATTTCTGATTTCTGGTTAAGAGTTTAAAATTTTAAGAGTTTTTTATTTTAAATACTCCATGCAAACATTTCGATTTGCTTATAAAACTAAAATTTTCTTTAATTCTGTTTTGTAACAATTTTTTCTTTATATATTTGTCTGATAAAAAAATTTTATTTCACTTTAAGAAATTAAAAATTATTCATAAATTTTTAAGATTAATTTTATTTTCAAAGAATAAATTCAATATTTTTAAATATTGGATTAATTTTTCCTTCACACAAAAATTTTTAATAAATATTTATTAGATTTATAATAAAAATTTTTATAACAAAAATATTTTTTATTTCTGATATTATTATGAACTAGTAGTAACCATGACTTCTGCAGTGTGTCATTTCAAATGATCTTAAAATTCAAATTTAGAAAAACGTGTTTTCAAATTTTTATTGTTGAGTTCTTAAAAAACTGGAAAAAAAATCATCTACAAAAATAAAATGCTGACAACTATTTTAGTACCATTATACCGCTAAAAATGGGTGACTTCACATTTGTATTTTTATTTTCTCTACGAAATAACATATTTTTACGAACAAAAACTATTTTTTATTTAAACCAAGGCTCTAGGGCATTTTCTCACAAAATTTTATTCAAATCCGTCCAAGATAGGCGGACAGACAAAAATTCAAAAATTTGTATTTTTAACTCCATTTAGATTACCAACAACAAAATTTTCAAAAAAATATTTCATGTACAGAAACGATCCCTTTACAGTTTTATTATATGTATCGATGTCATAAACTTTAAGCTATAGTTACTTTAAAATCATTTATTTTCTACACTTCTTTTTTTGCATTTAGTTCACTAGATTTTTTTAATTTTTTTTTTTGAATACTGTAAAAATGCTTGTTTAATTGCCGAAATTGCTTTTCAATTAAAAAATTTGTAAAATATGATAATTTTCATCAGAATTTTTTACTTAAAAAATACTTTTACCTTTGTTGTATGTGTTTAACAACAAAATCTGCAGCATATTGTTAGCTTTCAGTTCAAACATCGCTTTAATTGATTTGTTACAAACAATTTATTTCCATTTCTACATACATACAATGCAAGTGCTTTTTGTGTATCATATACAGTACAGATGAATGAATGTGTATATTTGTATGAATGCCTATATACCTAAATAACAGCCAGGGTTTATACTGAAATGAAACAAAGTTCTAAAATTTTGTTACATTAAGAATATTTGAGAAGATAATGTACAGCCATTTATTTATATAATATTTGAAGACCATTTGCTTTTATTTGGCAATAAAAATATATTTTTAATCAATATTATTATTATTATATTATTATTATTATATTACATTATCTGCTGTGGTTTTCGTTGCCAGCTTTGCGAACTCATATAAAACATAACATTTCTTCTTACAGTCTTTGTAAAAAATCTCAATTTTAACTTCGTTCCGACGTCGTGTTTTTTCTATTATCAGCTTTGTCGAGCATTCTTTTAGGGGTGTTATTGAGCTGTGTTAAAATTTTCAGAGTCTTCATTACAAGATGTTTCTTTTTTAGTTACTCGCTTCTCCAGTCACCTCCTCACCCAAATGGCGCTAGTAAGAACGACCGGTGATGTCAGTGACGATTGTGTATACTTATGCGCAGATTCGTCTGCTTTACTCATATTCACAACTTTTCATCTTTATTTATTTCGGAAACCAGCCTACAGAAACACATGGTAGAAAATACCGCAAGTTGCACTGCCGCCTTGTTATTAAAAAGTTAACAAGATTTATGTAAAAGAAGTAAGCGCTTAGAAATCTCTTATTCTGAAAAATATGAAAATAATAAAAATTTAAAATAATACAGCGTTATGTACTAAACGATTTACTTATTTACTAGCAGTGCCTGCGAATTCCTCTGCGTGTCTTTTCTAATTTTATTGAAATTGAAATTTTGGAAAATATGTTTTTAATTATTTCATCGGAGTTCTGTAAACATTGTTAAAATTTTCTATTTACAAAAACAAAATGTGCTGACAACTCTTTTAGTGCCATTACACATTGTATCTCTACCACATTTGTATCTCTATTTTCTCTACGAAATGACTAATTTTTACATATAAAAAGAGTTTTACATTTGAACCAAGATTCTATGGGACCTCCTCACAATATTTTTTTCAAATCCATCCAGTGGTGCGATTACAGAAAGAGGGATAGACAGATAGGCAAAAATCCAAAAATTAGGTGTGTTTATACAATGTTTTTTCAATAAATTTATTTATTTGAGTAAATTTAAAACTTTTTAAATCATGGAAAACTTAAGAAAGTTCATGAAAAAAGAAATCATAAAAAACAACACCTAATGATAAAAAACGTATCCTAATCAAAAAATTTTCACTTGTTTTAAGCATTAATTTTAATTCCAAGTCGTTTTGTTAATATGAACCCATACTCTCCAATGAGAAAGTATTCATATGTTTTTCCCATAATTTAAACCAGTTCATTTTACATAGAACCTACGAATTACCCATCTCTTTTGCGTGTCTTTTCTTGCTGGGGATAAATTAAGCACATAATTCGCTTTCCTGTGGAATTTTGATATGAAAGTCAGAAAAGAAAATTTTTATAGACAGTTCTTGTTAATTCATTGTGTATGCATTTAATTTTGTTCTATTTATATGTACCTTTCTTAAACGGATTTTAACTTAAAACAGTTAGAAGCTTAACACGGAAAACGTTAAGTACCTATCGTTTTTTTTTATTATTATTTTTTTTTTTATTATAAATTGGAAACCCTGTATTTTTACTAAAAGCCTTTTACAACATGTTTAACTAACAAAGTTGCTTTGAATTCTTTCAATGACATAAAAATTTAACTTTAAAAATTTGATGCACAAAATGTGAGGCTGAAGCCTTTCATTATGTACACACTCAACAACAGACACGGTCATGTCCACATATCTTCCCATCTATTGTTACATACATATATTTTTGTCATTGGCATTTTTTTGAAAACATGCAATTGACGATGTTACAATGTGTATTTTTTCTCCTTTTTGCATTAGTTGCACTAGACGCATAATATGTGTATTTTTCGCTCAAAAATATATGCACAAAGTTAACAGATTCATAAACATGCATCTAAATGTCTTTACAAAGGCAATTTTTTAGGTTTTCTTTTGAAATACTTTGTACGAATTTATATCGGAAAAATGTTAAACATGACCCCTTTTACTCAGACATTTTTGTTTGAAGGAAAATTTAACCTTATCACATGAGAATTTGTATACATTTCTTAATGATTGTAAATTTAGTTAGTAGGCAAAAAAAATTGTTATCATGTCTTGAGGTTGTTGTCGTACTTGCCTGTTTTCTGTCCAATGTTTGTTTTCACATCAAGTTCAAAATAACTTGTTTTTGTCATTATGAATGTAAATTGTAGGAATGTAAATAAGAAATACAGTTCTATAAATCTACATTTACGAAGTTATTTTGAAAATTATATTAAATGTAATGTTTTCAATTTCATGATATTTATCATTCATTACTTTTTGTTATACTTATAAAGCTGTTATTTTAAACTAGAACTAAAGTAGCTTTTATTTAACACCTAGAAAATCAATTTGTTGCTTTTGTCATAAATTCTTGTCATTCGATCGAAAATAGCAGTGTAAAATTTTTTCATAAAAAATTAAATTGCTTTTGAAATTCACACAGTTTTTGTAGTTGTGTAACAATTTGAATGATGAAGTCGTACAGCACTGAAAATGCCGCACAGCAATTCGTTTAAGACTAGACTCAACGTCTTTCGATCAGAAATTAAAAACTTCTTAATTTATGTTATAATTTTCTTACCTTAAGCAGAGTTTTACTACTTGTAAGGGCCCTAAGATTATAAAAGTAAGAACAGCAATATAACAGTTTAATGTAACAGTATTTTAAGGTAATAAACAGTGAGCAAAAAAGAACTAAAATGTAATTTTAAATTAAAATCTTGAAACCAACGTCAAAGTGTATTTAATTATTTTTGTCGCAGTCAAATATTTCTTAATTTTAATCTAGCTTTAGATATATTGGCGAAAACCTGTATAATGCTAATAGCTAACCATGAAAACAACAAAATTAAATGAAGTCTATTAAAAAAAAAGAAAAACAAGTAAGGGTGCTATATTTATCTATGTATTATATTGCAGATTTCCTATTGAATAATCGAAATAAAATTTAGCATAAAAATTTCTTTTCTTCCAAAAAAATGTTTCTTTTTCGGAAAATTGCAAGTTTGGCTTAGGGCTGTTGTCCAAACTTAGTAAATTAAAAAGTTACTATGTAAAAGCTCAAAGTTAAAAACTCAACGACTTCTTCACCTCTTTTAAAAAATTTTTATCATAAACAACTACCACCCGCAGAAATACAATCGAAAATTAAAAAAATGTAGATGGAAAAAATAGAGGCAGGTGTAGTGTTTTGCCCGCTGCCTCGAAGGATATGGACTGAGTCTTACTGATAAGCGTATTTAAATTTTCTTTAGATCATCCATTGCCTTGGCAAAGCTGATTTTAACATTAACAATGACGGACATCGCTATGTATAAGAACTCAAAATACATTTTATCGTTTCTTTACTCCCTGAAAAATATTTAGTTTATAAAGGAGGAGGTATTCTCATTTCTACATCCGTTCTTGTATTTATTTTTGGATGGTTTATAGCTGATATAGGTTGTATTTGATGTGAGAGTCAAACAAAAATTTAAGAAAGTTATTAAGTAAAAGTTGAAGAAAATTAACATAATGATTATGTCTAAATCAAATTAAAATGAAAGCAGTGAATTTTCCTAGTGATGATGCGTGATTCTGTTAAGACGCCGTGATTAAAATTTTTGCTTTAACTTACATATTAATCATATGAAGTTTGCGCAATGCCTTAAAACAAAACCCATAACTTACTTAACTTTGAAAAAATCTTTTTTTGTGCTATTTTATATTATCCTGATTTTACTATTAAATCACCGACATTAATTATTGAGGTTGAAAGCACGTCTCGATTGCCATTTTGCTACCACTTACTTAGCTCTTTAGAAAACTTCTCACAAACATTTTAAATACATTTAAGATTTTTGTCCAAACAATAAAGTAAAGACAAAAATCAAATTTAAGCAAAAATAACAATAACCAACAATGATTTTATTTTTCTTTCGGTATACGGGTGACTTTTTTTCGGGTCTTTTATACAGTTAAAAGAGAATAAAAATAAAATATCAAAACACTGCGATAATTTTTTTCTAGGCACAGACACTTTGCAAATTATTAATTTATATTAAACAACGCAAATTTTTTATTTAATAAATTAACTTTGAAAACATCTTTTTTGGGCTATTTTATATTATCCCGATTTTCTAATTAAATCACCGACATTGGTTATTGAGGATTACAGCACGTCTCGATGGCCATTTTGCTACCGCTTATTAGCTCTTCAGGAAACTTCTCACGAACACTAAATAAATTAAAGATTTTTTTCCAAACAATAAATTAAAAGAACCCATAACACTCTTCATATTTGTTTCTCGGAAAATTCATTTCTGTTAAAGTTAAGGAAACAAAAATAAGATTTAAAGCTGCACTTGAGATCCCTTTGGTAGGTTTTCTACAAATTTCGTTTTGAATTTCTTATCATTTTTTTAACTTATAACAGTAATTTTTATATAAAAAATCAGAATATATTTATTAAAATAAGATAAACATTGCATTCTTTAAACCCATCGTGTGAATTTCGAAAGTTTTCTTGGTGTGCAGTTTTCTTAAGCTGTGGTTCCATTATGTGTACAAGTCATTGGAATGTCAAAATTGCTATCCAAATGTAATTTCCTGTGTGTGTCAAAATCAGTTCTTAACTTACGGTTTATAGTTTTCATGTTCAAACTTGCATATGTTATGTACATATGACATAACCTCTTGTCGCCGAAAAGAAAACATAAATACTAAAATCAGTGATATCAACTAATAAATCTTTTTTTGCGATAACTATTTAGAACTTCACAGTATAAGATTAAGCACAAGACTGTCTTTCCTTATAAAAATTGCTATTATATATCTTAGAGGTGCTTGGCTATGTTCGTTTTAAAAAACACAATCTCATAACTACAAGTTCTCAGGTACGTGGCGTTGTTCAAATAAAATACACCATACCAATGTATTTTCACACTTGAAATTGTTAATTGCCTTAAAAAAGTAATTAACATACAATTCTTGCTCATTGTTCATGCATGAGTATGCCAGTGTTTTTGGTAAATTGTAAAAAATAAAAACATTTTAAATATTTTCATTAGAGTCTCTGATATACTGTGGTTATATGCAGACGTATTTTCGCAAATAAACTTTGTAAACAAAAATTTAAAAACAAAAATATGCACAAACAATAAACTAATAAAACAAAATTAAAAAAAAAACAACACAAACAATAATCAATAATAAATAAACAAATTTACAGTATTTTTGTACTAACAATAATACGCAAATATGCATAATTTAAGTGAAGAAAGTGATAGCGATGAAGATGAAGGTATATGGCAAAAAATACCAAGTGTAAAAAAAAAATCTAATAAGCGACGTTTAACTAAATCCCCCAATATGCACCAACATAAAAAAATTAGTATTGATTATAAACCTAGTACCTCAAGAATAAATCAATTTCAAGTACTTACTGTAATGAAGAGGATGCTGAAAAGCAGAAAGATGAGAACGAAGATGATAAAGTTCCAAAGCCACCACCAATTTATGTTCCAGATGTATTAGATATATCAAAAATGATTAAATGTATATCCAAAGAGATTAATGATTTTAATTACAGATCTTTAAGAGACAATAACATTAGAATAATGATTAAAAGTGTTGATTCGTTTAGAAAAGTTATCAAATATTTTGAAGCAAATAATATTAGTTATCACACTTACCAACTCAGGCAGGAACGAGCCTACAGAGTTGTGATCAAAGGTATTCACCATACAACTCCAACAAAAGACATAAAGGCTGAGTTATTATCGATAGGACATAATGTTAGGGAAGTAGTTAATGTTAGAAGTCGTGTTACCAAATTGCCCTTACCAATGTTTTACGTTGACCTTGACCCCAACCCAAATAATAAAAATATTTTTAGTATAAAACATATTAATAACGCTATAGTTACAATTGAAGCCCCAAAAAAACTCAACGATTTAATACAGTGCTATCGATGTCAACAATTTGGTCACACAAAATCTTATTGTAAGCGTCCATTTAAGTGCGTAAAATGTGGCCTAGATCACCCTACAGTAGAATGTAAAAAAGATATTCAAACTCCACCAAAATGCGTAAATTGTTCCCAAAACCATACTGCAAACTACAAGGGTTGCTCAGTATATCAAAAAATTTCCCAGCAAAAACGAATCGTCTACAATAGACATAGTCAGTCAAAGTTTCCGCAGATGACACAAAATAGTCAAAATCCTCAACAAAATATGAATGATGGTGTTACATATGCACATGCTGTAATAGGAAATAAAGCCAGTGCTGAGGTGAGACTAATGGAAAGGTTAGAACGCATGATGGATAGAATGTTCGACATGATGACAAAAATAATGGAAAAGCTATGCAAATAAATTTAAGAATAGCAGCATGGAACGCTAATGGTGTTTCCAATCATATAAAGGAACTAACAATATTTCTTAAAATCAATTATTTAGATATCTTATTGATATCTGAAACACATTTTACGTCAAAAACTTATTTTAACATAAGAGGATATGATTTGATTACAGCGAATCATCCAGATGGAAAAGCCCATGCTGGATCAGCTGTACTAATAAAGTCCAATCTAAAATATGAATCTTTGCAATCAATAATCAAACCGTCTATTCAAGCTTCTGGCATCAAAATTAAATGTAATAATGTTGAAATCCCTATTTATGCTATTTACTGTCCTCCTAGACATACATTAATGCTTCAAGATTATGAAATTTTCTTTAATAAGCTTGGTCCAAAATTTTTGGTTGGAGGCGATTTTAATGCCAAACACCCTTGGTGGGGTTCTAGACTTGCCAATCCAAAAGGTAAAGAACTTTATAAATGTATAACAAAAAACGGTTATAGAGCATTGTCTACTGGAAGAGCTACATATTGGCCTTCTGATCCAAGAAAAATACCAGATTTATTGGATTTCTTCGTTTACTCGGGTATATCCAAAAATTTTCGTGATATAATTGACTCTGATGATCTAAGTTCTGATCATACGCCTATAATTTTAGTTTATAGTACAATCTTATCAACAGTTGCAAAAAGTCAAAAAATAATGTCTTCTAAAACCGATTTAGAAACTTTTCAGAATACGATGGACCAAAATTTAGAACTTAACACATCTATTAAATCTCCTGAGGAAATTGATTCAGCTATAGATAATTTTACCAAACTTATTCATAATTCTGCAGAGTTCTCTACTCCTCCTATGAATTCACGAAATGGCGAAACAATTGTTTTATCAACTGAAATAAGAGAACTCGTAACAGAAAAAAGAAGATTGAGAAGAATTTGGCATTTGAGTAGAAATCGAATTGATAAAACCAACTTTAATCGAGCTTCAAATGAACTTAAAAGACGAATAGCAGAATTTAAAAATGATAATATATCAAATTTTTTAAAGAATTTGAACAGTTTTAAGGACTTAAATTATAGCCTATGGAAAGCTACTAAATACTTGAATCATCCTGTTAAACGAAACATACCGATATTGACAGTAAATGGTACTTGGTGCAGAAATAGCAAAAATAAAGCTGATGCATTTTCCTAACACTTAGAGCACACTTTCCAACCTTTTGTAATATCTAATACAATTGCTGAATCTAAGATACTTCAATTTTTAGAATCTCCATATCAAATGGACTTCCCTATTAAATCATTTTCACCAATGGAAGTAAAAACGAAAATTTCTCAACTCAACAATAGAAAATGTCCAGGACATGATAAAATAGATCCACTAGTAGTCAAATCATTATCGAAAAAAAGCATTATATTTTTAACATTAATATTTAACTCCATTTTAAGATTATCATACTTTCCGGTTAAATGGAAATGCGCCGAAATAATAATGATTAAAAAACCCAATAAACCTGAGAACTCTGTTGCATCATACAGACCCATTAGTTTGTTGCCTATTTTTTCAAAGATATTTGAGAAGTTATTCATATCCAAATTACTACCGATTTTAAAGAAACAAGATGTTATTCCTGATTATCAATTTGGCTTTCGTCAAGGGCATGGAACTCCGGAGCAATGTCATCGGATTGTCAGAGTTATAAGCGATTCATTAGAAAGAAAAATGTACTGTGCGGCGGTGTTTTTAGACATTAAACAAGCATTTGATAGAGTATGGCATGAAGGGCTATTATACAAACTTAAACATATTCTACCAGCTCCATTTTATAGATCGAACATTTTATGTAAGAGTTGATGATGAAAAGTCTGATACCTATCAAATGTATTCAGGTGTCCCACAGGGCAGTGTCTTATGTCCCATACTATACAATATATATACCGCAGATATGCCAACGACCGATAATGTCACACTAGCCACCTATGCAGACGACACTGCCATAATTGCTGCAAATGAATGTCCAGTTAAAGCTTCAGCTATAGTCCAAAGAGAATTAAATGTTCTACAACAATGGTTCAGTAATTGGAAGATTCAAATAAATACAGAAAAATCAAGTTTTGTCACATTTACTCTGCGAAAAAGTGAGTGTCCCCCATTGTATATAAATGGTTTACAAATACCCAAAGAGAATTGTGTTAAGTATTTGGGAATGCACCTTGACAAGCGCCTAACTTGGAAAGATCACATAAAGGCTAAGAGGGATCACCTTAATATTAAAACAAGAAAAATGTACTGGTTACTAGGACGAAAATCTCAGCTTAGTTTAGAAAATAAAATTAAACTTTATAAAGTAATTTTAAAGCCAGTGTGGACCTATGGTATAGAACTGTGGGGAACGGCGAGTCACTCAAATGTTGAAATATTGCAGCGTTATCAGTCAAAAACTTTAAGAAAAATAGTCGATGCACCATGGTATATGACAAACAAACAAATTCACAAAGACCTCCAAATCCCTTCTATTATGAATGAAATAAATAGGTTTAGCTTGCGGTACATTAATCGGCTAAGTAACCACTGCAATGTATTAGCAATCACCTTATTAGATGAAACAGAAGAAGTTAAAAGACTGAATAGATTTCATATATTAGATCTCCCATATAGAAAATAAAACTCTCACGTTTTAGTTATAGAAATAGTGTAATAGGCTTATTGAAGTTTAATACATATATAATGTAATGTAATGTTATATTTAAGTTATCAAATTTACTAAATATTGCAAAAATAGATTGTAAATAAGAGAAAATAATAAGAAAAAGAAAAAAAAAATATTTTCATTAAACAAAAAAATTGTTGTAAACAAATTAAAAAATATTGTAGGCAAATTAATTTAAATTGCTGTAAACAAATTAATTTAAAAATGTAAACTTCTGAAAAACCCACATGTGATTATTAAAAACCATTATAAGCTTATAATATCCAATAAACTTTCTTTTTATTTGTGTAAAATATTTACATGTTAAATTTAAAATAATTTTTTTTTTCATTTACATAGATAAAAATACTTAAAAATAATTTTTAATTACTCGTCGCACCAAAAAAAAGTGATCATAATTTTTGAAGTACACTTTCACTAAGAGAAAAAAAAAATACTAAAAAAAGGGAATAAGGGCAATAATTCAGATTTCAATTCATTTTTTACTATGTACTTTGGCGCTGAGATTGATTGACGTGGTCGTCGAACTAGTGGAAATGTCTATATATTAAAGTTTAGCCGATTATAAAAACAAAAGTTAAAAAAATATTTTTTTTAGGATAATAGCTTTTATCATCGTAGTATTTTGAGTGGAAATTTTTAAAGTAAAAGGTAGCATCACTGAAAACATCTGTTGTCATAAGGTTTTACAGTTTAAATAGAGCGTGCTCTAAATAAAAAACTAACACAAGTTATAACAAATAGGAAAATAACGTACATATGTTATGTTTCATGAGGTTTACACTATGTGTATTGATTTACATATGGAAAATCTGACATTCCATATGACTTGTACACATAATATAAACACACCTTTAGTGCTAAAACTTCTTTGTATTTATATTTTCAAAGACACTAGATATGCATCTATCTAAATTCTAGTGCCAACAAAAATATTTTCTTTTATATCTAAATACCTTTTAATCCTTAACTGGTATTTTGATAAATTTCTTTTGTTTTCAAGTAAAATTGACAACAAAGTTAAGTAATGACTTAAAGCAATGAGTGAATACAAAGTAATAACTAAAGTCACATAATGAATAAATTTGCTTGAATGTAAAAACATACAACGGAACGATATATAATTGTTGTAAACTTAAAGTTATTTACATTTTGTACTCAACACAGTGAAAATTTTATTTAAGTTATCGCACTTGTTTATCAGTTGAGTAGCAATTACAAATTTTAAATTTCTCAGGGCACACAAAACCTTTCGATTTAACAGTAGGTTTTAAGAGTATCTTCCAAAGAAGGCTGGATTTTCTTTTAGATAACATTTTTTGGCTTTAGTGTTGTCAACCAAAGGATAGTCCTGTTGTAGTTAAAATGAAACAAAAGAGCAAGGTCTCTTTGTTGAAACATATTTATTTGTAAAAGTTGTCATGTTCTAATCCCAAATTTTTGCCACGAAAAATTAGTATTTCTTTATAATTATTTTTATGATGTTTGATAATATTCATATGCTTATCAAAATGTTATTTAAATCTTAAAAATAGTTCCTGAACTTTCCTTATAACTTATGTCATGATAACGATCCCTGTTATTATCATAATTATCACTTAGTGACTTAAAACTTTCAATCTTCGTCCCAGAATAGCGAAAATCCAATAACTTTGTAATCGGAATATAGTTTAAAGCTTAACACTCTCTCACTAACGGTATCAGTGGATGTATCGACATCCTAAATATTTATTGGAAAATACTATTCAGATAGTTCACCTTTTTGAAAAGATCACACTTAATGCATAATTATTTGCTCATATGCTTTTGTGTTAACTATTTTTTGTATAGGTTTAAGAGATTTTATAAAGAAATTATGATAAAAACATTTTGCATCCCTTTATAGCGTAATTGCGTTCTTATATTTCAACAGCTTAAACAAAAAAATAACATCATCTTGTGAAAACACAACTTTAAAAGGGGTAAATTTTTCATTTAACACTTAAAAACAAATTATTTTACATCTTTGTTTTTGTTAAAACACAAAATGAATAGAGTTCATTAAAACATGAGGAGTCTTGTAAATGATGTCTAAGACCACCAATTTTATTGCTAATGATGGTTTTTCATATAAATCACCATTAAAACACACACCATAAACAACATTAGCAAACGTGGAAACTTCAATTTTCTGTAAATAAAAACGCATGTTTGAGTGTTGTTTTGTTGAAACAGTAATCAGCAAGAAATTATAAAATGAACTATCTGAAGGAGTCTAATGTTCGGTAGCAATGAATTTAACACGCCTACTATTAACAGACTGAGAGGAAAATTTTCATTTTAACATTTTTTATTTCATGTAAGTTGTATCTATTTTTATTTGAAAGATATGTATCTGTTAAATTTTATACTTGTTAGTGGAATTTGATCTATACTTAAGTAGTGGGGTGATTTAGTTTAAGGTATGGACGCGTATTTTTCATAAAGTTTAATTAATATATAATTTACAAGGACCTTTGTCTAACGATACATAAAACAAAATATTAGCAGAGGAGCTGTTTATGTATATTCTGAAAATTGTCTCACAGAGAGTCAAAAGTGGAACACATGACGATAAACATTCTGCACGATCAAATATCTTATGGAAATAGAAATAATTTGTTTAAGATTCTATGCCGACGATAGGCCATATTAGCTCAGTAGCATGAGCTACAGTTTATTAGAAAAGGTATACGTTTTAAAACGAGTCAAAATAGAAAAGATAAAAATCAAAGATACATATGTATGTAAGTTTATAAAAGTCCTAAATTTTTTTGCACATGGGTACATTGATTTCTGTAAGATATTTTATTAACATTACTGCCAAATAAAAAATTTGTGGTTTTACCAATTCAAAATTCGAAAACATAAAAGTATATCATAAATAAGTTTATGTGATTTTAATTCGTTCTTACGAAAGAATTTTATAATTAAGATATATTTTTGACGTTATTACTTCAGCCGGAAATAGATAAAAACAAATTGCAAAGAGCACTAATTTAAATATAAAAGAAAAAAAGCAAATAAAAATGTTTCTTTGAAGCAACTGTTAAAATAAATTTAAAATTGACGCCCACTTATGCAAAAGAAGAAAAGCAATTAACTTCAATTTAGGCAGGGTAATGCGTTCGTTCTTGTTTGCCGGAAATGAAAATCTTAATTTTACGCTGATTGAAGAGCACAGTAACAAATAGGACAAAAAAGACATTTAAATTAAAAATAAAATTGTTCTATAGACCATAATACTCTATTAAATTTAATCCCTAGATGTGTTTAAAAAAATTATGATAATAGTTTCTAAAAAATCAGGTTGGCATTTTGACTTGCATCTATTATGAAAATTCAATGTTACTGCATCTGAAAAAAAAATTAACATTCTAAAATTTTTCATATTTACAATAAACAAAAAATACAATTGAAAAGGTAAAAAATAACACAAGAACATATACTTAACTTTACCGAAAAATTAAGAAGAATATACATAAATAACCCTCCGTTTTCTCTTTAAAGAAAAATCTATATTATATCTTTGATTCCACCTCTTTTTCTTACACTTTCCTTTTCAAATCAAAGCACACAAAATGAAAGGACTCAAAATATTTTAGTTTTCCAGATATAATGTAAATGCAAGCAATTACTAAAAATGTAACGACTCAGGTTTAAGGATAATTTTCATTAATTTTAATGGATGTATCCTTTTTATTCCCTTCCATAACGACAGGCTTTTACTACTTGAAAACCTAAATCAAATGTAGAGATAATATAATTACTTTGTGTATGGTTACCTTTAAAAATGCAGTTTATTCACAGAGTAACCCATATCGAGTCTGTATAGGCACAATATCATTACTGTAGAAGTATATAAATAGGTTGTTTTTGGGTACTCTAGCACTCACTCCGTATAAAAATTAATTGGCTTTTTTATTTTCACAATCGTCAGATATCATTACTAAAATTTGCTGAGTATAATTTATATTTTTAGTATAATCTTCAATTGGAACCATGTACCTATGTGTTGCAAATAAAATACCATAACTAATATGCCTAATACTTTCTCTATTTTGATAGTTAGTGCTAGAGTGACTGTCTATGTAAATTCATTTGCAACTTTATATTCATGAATGTTATGTAAATGTTAAGTCTATAAAATTTAGTGGATGGAATAATTTATTTCAAATAGTATACCACAGCAAATTCGATTTAATTTCCTCTTCTTTTAGTGTTAAATAAAACATTATGTATTCGTATTAATCAAATTTTTTATTACCTTTTAAGTTTTCTAATTGCCCTGTGTGATGCAAGATAATTTTGTTTTTTAATTATAACTTACAATAAAATAAAATCAATTTTTTTAACTGGTAAAAATTAGATTATTAATTCAAAATTTTAGAAGTTTTTCCCTATCTTTTTGTACCTTCCTTTCTTATCACGAATAGGAACTTCGCGGTAGCAGTAAAACCGCATTAAAAATAAATTCTTACTAATAATAAATATAATTTTCGTCACAAATAAACTTTTTTGCATACTGAAAGAAAGTTATTCTAAAATAATGCACAGTAAAAAGCCCAAAATGCACAGTAAATAGTAAGATTTTACTAGTTATGCAATTTATTTTTTAACCGAATCCAAAAAGAAGGATGTTATCAATTCGACGGAATATTGCTTTTTTATGTTTGTGTCTGCAGAACTGAGTCATTTCTGAACTGTTTTTGAAATGTTTTTGTAATCTGATAGATTATGCTTACAGATTGGTCCTGTTTTAAAAACAGTTCATAATCTTAAAAAGTAAAGGGTGTCCTCATAGAACATACATATTTTTAAGTGTATTGTGAACCGTAAGGCGTAATTAGTTAAAATTAAAAAAAAAAAAAAAAATGCGTACTACTATAGCTCCCAATAGCAAAAAATAGTACAAAAATAAATCTAAAAATTAAAGGGTGGCCGTAATATGACTTAAATTGACTTATGTGCGCCTGTCTCTTGATTATATAGACAAAACCTTAAGAATTGAACAGGATGTCGATTATTATTACCGTTATAAAAAGAAGTATAAACATTCAAAATAATAAATAAAACGGTGTCCCAATAGTTAATATGATTTGATGCATGGGACCAAACTTTTGAACTGTTTTAGACAGATAGTTGAAATTTACAAAGAACCTGCATTGCATTGAATTTTGAAATTAAAGGATTTAATCATATTTGATTTAAATTTATGGAGACGTATCGTTTACACCGCTATATACAAATATTTGAAGATAATTTCCACTACTTCGTCTGGTATATTAACAAATAAAAATAACCAAATTTTTAAATTGTAATACGCTAACAATAGTTTCTGTTGTTTGATGTATATGACGAAACTATTAAACAGTTAAAGACAGTTGATTGAACCTTTATTGCTAAGTCTGGTATAACAAGTAGCAAATTTGAAATTAGAAATTGAAGGGTGTCTTTATAACTGATTTAATTTTATCTACATATATGACCCTATTTTTAAAACCGTTACAGACACACTATTGAAAATTAGACAGAATTTCCATTACTATATCAAGCATAATAACAAGTATAAATATTTAAAATTAGAAATTAAAGGGTGCCCTACTGGTTGTAATTTGATATATGTAGCCAATTTTTTGAAAGTTTATAGACTAAAGCTTAGAATTAAAAAAAAAAATTTTTTTCACTGTGCTAACAATAAAAACTGTAAAAAATAAGGGGTGACCACATAACTGCTAAATTTTCATGTTTACTCTGTAGTCGTATTTTGTTCTACGACACATAAAAACTCCTGACGCATTCTATCACGAATTTATATAATATAATTAATGTAAAATTACCGTCCTAAAGATATATGACTTTAAGTTTTTCTGTTTTGAAGTCGGTTTTTTTTTTGCAAGAATTATTAGTAGCTAATGTTGACCTCAATATAAAAAAGTCTTTCAATGGCCTTCTCCATTTAACTTGAAAATAATGAACAGATTATTTTTCTTTTTGTAAGGTCCATAAAACAGCAGCTGATTTTATTATTTCACTCAAAATAAAATTTCACTTCATATTTTCTAAGGGCTAAATTAAATCACGAATGGTTTCACTGATGAATCTTATCTTAGTAATTTCATATAAACTTATTTTGACGTTCTTGAAAGACCGAATTTTTTCATAGCTGCCACGTAATATTATCATGGCATTGATTGGGTGTTATTTATGGTAAAAGACTACAATATGGACACTAAACATTAACCAGAGCAATAGAAAAAATAACCATATACAATCTTCGCTTAGTTGTCACACAAAATTTATTTAAAAAAAAAAAAAAAAAAAAAAAAAGGAAAGGAAAGGAAAGGAAAGAAAACCAAATCTTTATTTTAATTACACAACCTCCAGTAAATATTTTATTTGATCCATTCACAAAAAATTTTATAATTATAATGAAAATTTAATTATTCTCCACATTTCAATGTCATTAAAAATCCTCACAGGAAATGTGTATATTAATTTGTTTATAATTAATTATTCTCTTTAAATTTATTTTTAATAAAACCATTGAATCAAATGTAATTTGTTTTAATTTCTTCTATTTCTTTTCATATTCTTCGCCACTTTTAAATGTCTGGCGTAAAAATGTGAATGTGTAATATTTATAATGTACAGCAACCAGTCATGCCGATGTCATCAGAAATTTTGATTTAGCATTACCAGCACAATACACAAACAATAATGGCAATAGTGGTGGCAACAGTGGCAGCGACAACAGTAGCAGTAGTGGTAGTAATATAAGTAATATCAATTTAGTGTCACCATTTTTAGCATCTTCATCTGCTACAATGTTTACATCGTCGTCGATAACGACGGCGTTAGCACAAGCAGAGGCACCGTCATTAGAAACATTTGTTTCAGCGGCATCAACATCAGCGTTTGTGGAACCCTATTTAGATGGTTATGCCACAACAAATGTTACATCACAAATTGGTACACACGCATATCTGCCATGTCGGGTAAGTGTCAAATTAAAAACAATGGACCTTCATTTTTATTCATGGTGCTTAATATAATTTTTTTTTTTTTTTTTTGGCAAATTTAACTGTTGTAGGCAGTTTTAATATTATTAAGGTTTTCATTTTAATCGAATGCAAAAAAATAAATTGTAAATTAAAAATTTAAGGGCTAAAAATTTAACGATGGACCTTGCTTTTTTGCCAGTATTATATTAATATTTCACGAGTGTTTAAAACCTCTCACCTGCAATTTTGTCCCAAATATTAATACATTTTAACAATATTTAGACATTATTAAGATTTTAATTGACGCACTTCGTTCATATTATGAAGGTTAAATACTCGCTTAAGGGTAAAAAGGACCATTTACACTATTTGCAAAAATTACTTAATATATGAAAGATTACGTAAAAAATCAAACGCATGTTCGGTCAGTGAGGCTTAAGGCATTAAAAGGCTTTACCGTATGGGCGCACAAGGACTGACTGAACTTTCAACACAAACTTATTTTACAACTGTTTTTTAACTCAGGCTTATTATGTTTTAGAATAGAGTCTTCCTCAGGAAATGAAATTTGACTTATTCTAATCATAAAGATATATTACTTTCGAGATTTTTATGATGCCTGAAAGTAGAAAATAAGGACTTCAAAAACCTCACATTTGTTAGGTCCCTCCTCATAAAATATATATAATGTGCAGGCAGGATGATGTGTAAAAATAAAATACCGTCTGGATCTGCTACAGTGGTTGGTACTAAATATATAATTGAGTACGTTTATTCAATGTTTAAAGAGTTTTTTAAGTGAACAAGGAGATATCGTTACTGTCATCAGTAACAAAATGGTAAATGTAAAATTATCAAGTGAGATGTAATATGGTTAAGGCGCGGCCTGTAATTAGAGAAGCAGTAAAGCCGCCTGTATAGTAAAGAATGATTCCTTATAGATCACTTATTAAACGGGCTTTTGTAACAAATGCATCTTTGCGAAAAATATAACAACGTGTCTTAATTAGTGAGGAACGTTAAAACTTAACAACAGTGTGTGTCTGGCGTGGCTAAGTTAGTTATAAGAACATGGTTCATAAAAAATGAGGGTTTCTAAGTTCGAGTATCGCTTTAGTAGAACAGTGGTGTAAAGTGGATGACCGCGTGAGTTTAGAAACTTGCATGTGTGATAAACAAGCGATCATGGAACAAACTTAGCTAGAGGCGAAGAGTAAGAGGTAAAACATACATATTTTAATTTAATTAATATTGACATGAAGGTATTTTGAATGGAATTAAGCTCCAATATTTGAGAGAAGGGAATAAAAAATAGCAATATAAATAAGCAAGTAAGATTGCTATATTCGGCTAAGCTGAACCTTATATACCCTTCACTATATATGTATAAACAAACGTACAATACTGCAGATTTCCTTTTGGATAGTTTAAAAAAAATATTATTAAATTTTTTTTCAAAAAAAAAAAAAACAGAAATTCAAACAGAATTAAAAATATATATGGAGAAATTAGAGGCAGGTTTGGTATTATGCCCGTTGCTTCGAAGGACATGGACTGATCTTGCTGATTTTCTATAGCAAAAATTTCGCAACTATGTCTGATCGATTGTTTTATACAAATTTTCTTCGACTTATATAGTGCCTTGGTAAAGTTTGTTTTAACACGAACGGACTGACAGGCATCATTCAATCGAATTCGCTTTGCATTAGAACTTTTAATACATGTTCTTTATGGGACCGAAAATAGTTATTGTGATATACCCTTTTCTAGCTGTGGTAAAGGGTATAAATACAAGGTAAAATCGAACTTATTATTATGTTCTTTATTTTAGCTCTATTGGGACAAATATTCCAAACATGTTATATCTTGATAACAATCGCAGATGAAATTTAAAAAAAGCCCACCAGGGTAGAAATCGCTAAATAATTACTTATAAGCCCATAGTTGATCAATATATTTTTAAACATATTTTTAAAGTCCCAACTAAGATAGACATATATTTTTATTCGATATTTAACTAATTATTTTTCATTGTTTACCCTAAAAAATAATTGTACAATCCATTGAATTTCTATTTATAATGTCCTTATAGAGAAAGCAATTAAATTAACTGTCCTTAATGGGTTAAAGGCAAAAAACCAGTAAGGAAAAAAGAAATGTTTCCAATTAAAAAAAAATCTTTTATACAGAAAACACAACATAATTATGAAAAATGTGCGTGTTTAACAGAAAAATTTTCAGTTTCATAAATGTTCAGTCTTCATTTCTGTTTGTCATAATATTTACACTGACATCAAATAAATTAGCATACAAATGTATTAATGTATTATATGAATGTTTTTAAATATTTATAAGTATTGTTTATTTTTTGGTTTTACTTCTGCTGTTATTTTCTACCATTTTATTTTTCCATTATATTTATTGCTTTCCTTTTGTCAAGGATACACAACGATTGATGTTGGCTATTTACACAATCTTTACGTGCTGTTATTTATATTGTCGCTTGGTTGGGCAATGTTTTGTCTGTTTACAATTGTCATAATTATTTTTTAATGACAAACCATTAATTTTTATTTAATTGTTGGATATTCATAAATCTACCCACCTCTCATACCTTCACTTTTTTATACAACACAGCATAATTAAGGCGCATCTATGTAGATTTGTAACTTTAAAAAGAAGCAAATAAATAAATTTTTCACGGAGACTTTATAAAAGCAAGCGAATGAAAGAAAAGTAAATAATAAATATCATTTATAATAATTTCACCTTTGATTTGTGACCAATGAATATTTAAATTATTCTTGTTGAACTTATTATTTTACCATTAATTATTATTTTTGAACTTATTATTTAACTATTAAAATAAATGGCAAATTAAATGGTTAGTTTATTATCATTAATTTAAAAGCATTTAGTTGTTGGATACAAAGCTGGCATTGATATCCGGATATGTTTCAAAAAAGACATTAATAACTTAGCAGTTACTGTGGAATGTTTTCTCAGGCTAAGAGCTGAAGAGTTTTTATTTTTCATATGAAATTTTCTAAATAAATGAAATAGTCAGATTTCAATATCCGATCCATATTACATATTATAGTTTATATGAAAATAAGCATATTATAAAAATGAAAGATATAATGAACCTGTTTTTAGTTCATAGAAAGCAAAAAAACAATGTCTAGCGGCTATCAAGTAAGTCGTCTTATATTCCAGTTGATATTAAAACTGCTTAGTGGAATAAATGCTGTATTTGTTATCAGTATAGTCAGACAACTCGCAATGAATAGACTGATACTTGAACATCTCTATCAAATTATTTAGATTTACTTTCAAAATCAATTCAATTATTTTTAGCAATTGGATTCATTTTGAGCTTACTGGGCTAAATTATCGCATATGGATGAAAACCAATTCAAAACAGCCCTTAAACCCCTATTAATTCAAAATTAATCCAAAGATAGTCACCATAGATCAACATTTTTAGAGCACCAATATCAATAATTTTTTTGCTTTTAAATATGGCTGACATTTATTTGCGCTAAATATAGTTTCAAAATGATGGCGTTGCACGCTATACATTCACCATAACAATCGACTAATGGAAATTAAATGCAATTTTTCGTATTACTTTTCAATTAGGCCTAATAAATAAATAAAATCTAAGCAAACTAGTTAACGCAGTATTGAATTACAGAAACGGTTAGAGAATTCCGTAGGTAAAAGCCAATATAAATTTAAGGTGGCTTAAACTTTTTTAGTTGCAGCACTTTAAGAAGAAACTATGCATTTGCAACTGAAAAACTTAAAAATTGTTAACAGTCCATTCATAATTTATTTGTTTCACGGGCGATATCAATTTAATTACTTCTAAGAATAATAATAAATAAAACAAATTTTTGTTCATTTTTTGTTTTGATCGAAACCCTTTTACCTAAATACATTGTTGATTTATAATAATTACCATAAATATAATTAAATAAGGTCAAATAAAGGAGAAATAAAGTCTTTTCTTCATTTAAAAACTTCTCAGAAAAAAATTTCTTTATGTCATTTTATTATAGCTGTCATTTTTAAAGGGAGATAAATTAAATATAAATTGTTTATTACCATTATGGTGGTCACTTAAAAAAAATATGTGTCAAATATTATTTGAACTAAGCCACCTAACTGACAGAGAATAAGAAATGGGTGTTATTTTGTTACTTGTGCTATTGCTGTTAAAAGTAATAAAAATAGAAATAAACTCGTAAATAAAATGTTCACGTTTCTTCAATAAATTTCTTATTATTTTCATAATTTCTATGGTAAACATTAAATTATTCACAAGCTCACATTTTTATTGAAATATTTCTGGTTTCCAGGGCCCTACAGAAGGCATTGATATATTTCGGTTTAGTGCTACGCTAGTAACAGTTTTGGTGACATGTCATAAGGTTTAATAGCATAATGGTTATCCGCGTACAGTCATAATATTTGATGATATAGAAATTCTTTGCCTTCCTTGAACTAAGCTGGAAGTCTTTGGTAAGTGTAGTCGCTTCTGTTTTAAGTGCGGACATAATGACACTTTCATGAGTGACACTTTGTCTATACTAAGAACCTCACAATGACCACGGAAGTTATGAAGTTTTTCAAAGCGACATATTTTTCATGAACATTATGTCCGCGGACACTATGATATGCCACCACAGTTAATGTAAATACCAAAACCTAAAGTTTAAGTTTTGCCATAATTTTTTATTGATGTCAGAATATTATTTTTTTGTGTCGGCAAAATGTTCATATAATTACATTTGATCAAAAACATTATAAGTTTTAGAGAATATCCAGTTCGGCATAAACATTTCTTAATCTTTTATTCCGTGGTATCTATATTAAAACATTTAATTTGTTATTAATTGCGGAAATAAATATTGGTTTTTATTGAAAGGGTATAAGAAAAACGAAAGAATTTTTAAGGTTTAAGCAATATTGGTGGTTCTTTTTGTCATTTTTATATCCTTATCACTTTTCTTTTCTATTTAGTAGCATGTAATTAATATATTTCTTACAGGATTTTTTTTGGTTGAGTTTATTTCACGATATATTTTTGGATGAAGAGAAAAATTAAGAACAATTTTTTGTGTCCCGTTTGGAAAGTAATTTTTTATATTGATTTAAAAACTTTGTACGTATCGCAGAAAAAAAAGAAACACCAGTAGATGTTATATTTTTGCTGTATATACTGTTTTAACCAAATTCCAAAATCGCCAGTTGTATTGACACCAACATAAAAGTAAGAATTTTTCATATATAGTTTTAAAACTTTTTTGGCCAAATTGAAAATTTTTCTCTGTTTGACAACGGATGCAAAAACGGAAATAACCTGAATTTTCTAGTAGTATACTCGAGAATAAATTTTGATTTTGTACTTTATAGTGCTTCAGGAAATGGTGCTATATCCTTTGGTCACTTCGGCTTAAAGAATAATTCTTAGAAAATTAAATTTTAAGAAATTTACTTTATAAAAACCCAGAAACAAAAGGTATATTTTTTCGTAAAAGGTGACAGAAAATCCACTTGTTTCTTATTTTCGAGTTTTTTTGTGTAACTTACGAGAGCGAAAAAGTTTAGGTTAAAATAATTTTTTTTAAAAACAACCAAATTTTGTCAATTACAAAAAAAAAAAAATTAAGAGCTGAATATTGTCGTCCCAACTCAATTGCATTAATTTTTCTCATAAACAACAACCACTTGGAGGAATACAAACGAAAGTTGAAAACAGATTAGTTAGTGGTATCAAGTTTTCCTAAATTTTATCTTTACAAAATTAGTCACTTGCTGATATGCAAAAAAAGTTGAAAAAAGATATTGAAAAATTAGAGGCAGGCATGGTGTTTTGCCTGCTGCGTCAAAAAGCTGGACCGATCTTGCTGATTTTCAATAGAAAATTTTTTGAAACTATGTCTGATCGATTTGCTTCTTAAATTATCTATAGCTCATCCAGTGCCTTGGAAAAGGATATCCTTCAATCGACTTCGCGCTGCATAAGACCTGAGAATATATGTACTTTATGGAATCTTTACTTGACAAATTTTAGATAAACCGAAACTGAGCCATAGGAGTCTATTTATATATATTGGCCGGCAAAACATACATTTAAAAAATTATGGATTAGTAGATTTAGCTGAGCCGACTTACACCATTGCCTTCAAAAAAGGAAAAAAGTTAAAGCTAGGTTTTTTCAAGGATGTGAGAAAAAGGTCACATTAACCTGGGATATCATTAAAATAACATAGTATGAGTAGCTTAATATCTTGAGAATCAAATCAAGTAAATACCTTTTTATATCATTTAAAATTGTTGCAAAATTTACTCATACTGGGAAACCGTTACTATTCCTATGTCCTGCTGTTCATATATGTTATGTAAGAACCATCAGAAACTGCTTGTGTCCTTTAGAAGACTTTAACAAAAGATCACTTAAAATTACTTTTTGCGTTTTTTGATGTCATATATCTAAAAACTGATTGAGTCAAATATCCCTAAAAGCATGATTTAAATAAAGAAAAGTCTTATATAAAAGTTAAGATGCATAATTCTACGCTCAAGAATATTAAATTTCCTTTAAGATATCTTAGCAGAGCAAAGCAAAAATTGGACTCTGTAGAATAATTTACAATAAACAAATGAATTATTACTTTTATTTACCATTTGTAAACCAAACTGCCACTAAACAATACAGTCCAGCTTTTTAATTCTTTTTCTGTTTGTGGACAAATGCTTTATTGATAACAATTAATTCAACCCCTGGCTGGGAAAAAAATAAAAAATAATTTAAAATCACGCAAGCACAGCGCATATACATTCATACCTAACTCATCAACAGTTGGTATGATACTGGAACAGCATCTATAATGTTGTGCGGAAACAAGTATGAAAGATTAAAAATAAAATTTGCATTTCGTGACTATACCGACGGTGTAGTAAAAAATTGCAACAAATGTACAAGATGTGTTGTAGAGAAGACAACCAAAGGAATGCTTTGAAATGTGTGTGAATTTCGCCTAACTAAATTAATATTGATTAGTTAGTTAAATGTATGATATTCACAATATACACAACTTAAAGTAGATGGATGCGAAAAATGCTGTTGATGGATTTGGCGGTCCTGAAAATGCGGCATTACATTCTGCCAGCATATAATTTTTCTTTATTTCATTGAAAAACGTCCGCATGTATTTGAAAAATAATTTTTCTTTATAAAAAAAAAGTTTAATTAAAAAATGAACCAAATCCGAAAAAGTAAATTTTAGTTGATTTATGAAAATCACCGGTTCAAGCCCTGGCAGGGAAAATTAAAAAAAGGTAGCAATAATTTTAAAAAAGGAGAGTTCAATTTTTAAGGTTATAGAAAATATTTTATTTATTTGAAATACTTTCATACAAAAATTATAAAGTGTTAAGTCCTGAGAATTGAAAATGGCTCATTTCATAGCTAAATGGTTTCACTTGATGTAAGACTTGTGACACGGTTCACATTAGTGCTCTTTAATTGAGACAAATATCACACTATATATATTATGAATTATTTAAAACCACTATTTTACAATCGAGCCTTAAACCCGAAATTTTAAGAAATCACATGTTGGCTCTCTGAATACCACAATGCTTCAATGCTGACGACTACACAAACCGTAAACGTTAAATTTGTCGACATACAAAACGCATTTTTCTTTATAAAGTAAAATTATTTAGTTTTGTGATTTTAAACAATAAAAACTGAAGTCCGACATAAATTATGGGACACTATTTTATTCAACAATAATTTTTAGATACCAGAGTTCATGCTCATCACGTAAAGATATTCAAAACACTGCTATCTAGATTTTGTTGAGTTTTCTTGAGTTAATTTGAAGGCTTAATTTTCAAGAATCTTATAATCGCAATGTTTTATGCTTAAAAGCAGTGAAATTTATAAAACATTAACATATTTTATTTTGATGGCATTGTTAAATAATGTCCGCTGCATAGGATTCTTAGAATGCACGCGAGATTTACACAACTTTTTGTAGACATTTTGAAATAGCCGGTCATCCTGGGCAGACGAAAAAGTATGAGGTACGAGTAGTAAATTAAAATTTCTTAAAATAAAGAGATTATGACAACACATTTTCAGAAAATATAGAGCCAATATATGCTTATAAATAAGTAGGAGCCAGGAAACAATTAGTTGAAAAATATTACAACAAGTTACACCAGTAAATTAATTGTACACTACTACTTTCAATTAGATGATTCAAGTTTCAAATAGCAATTTTAAAAAATAAAATAAAATATAAAATTTCATTGTTTTTCATTTATTCATTGAAACGTTTTGCTTCCTTCAGTCCGTATATTAGTATTTATGCTTAAAGTCTACAAAATTGAGCAAACAATTTCATTAAGGAAAAACAAAATGTAATAAAGAAGCTTTTTTCTATAAATCACAAATTTTTATAATAAGTTTTAAGTTGTAGGGATTGTTATTTCTATTTAAGCCCAGCAAAAAATTAGACATTATCTTAAAAAGTACCTGCCATATAATGACTTACTTTTGTGATTGCCAAATTTTGTTACTCGCTTACATTACATTAGTTCGCAAATAAAGGAAATAGAAATTGAACTAGTGCTTTAAGCTTAAAAAGGAATACCTTTAAATTGGTACAAATAATTATTATTATTTCCTGTAATAATCATTGTAATTAGTTCTCTATAATTGATTATTAGATTCTCATGCCTTGTTAAAATCTTTAGGTTGGTAATCTAGTTGGGAAGTACTTCCGCCAAAAATGCTTAATATCACACTCGATTACCTTTTCTGAATTTTTTGCTGGGAGTATCTAATTATTATTTATATACTTGGGTCACTTATTGAACTTGTCGTAAATATTCAATAATTTATACATTCCTTCAATTTTTGTATATTTACACAACTTTGCTCTAACAAACATTTACTTAACTCCATAAAAGAAAAAAGTTATTTTAAACTTTTTTTTATAAAGTTTCAACAATTTTTTCGACGACACGCAAGCAAGAGATTTTGCTGTGTTTTTTATTTATTTTAGTTTGACACCCCAAACTATTTAACAGATTTTTGACATAAACTTACTTAAGATGGCATATAACGTTTTGTTTAAGTTAAATTTTGTTTCTAAATTCTAAGCATTTTTCGTTGGCTCATTAATAGCAGCCACCTTAGAACAGAGAGTTTTTTTCGTGTACAAAATTCTTCCATATAATTGCCAATTCATTTACGTCAAACGAGGAAATTTAATCATATAATTTTTTGCATATAAATTATTTAATTAGTCGTCATTATATTGTTTATAGTCTTCGTTTTTATTAAACAGAAAATGCGTATTGTAATGATAATTAAAATTTGATAAAACTGAATTGTCAATTTTTAGGAAATATTGTGTTAATTAAAGATTTAAATCTACTTAAATTTTAATTTATTTATAATTTCTCGTAAAATATAACAACAGTTTTACAAACTTTTTCTTACTTTAATAATATTAACAGCATTTAAAAAAGGAGCTTAAAAGTTCTTTGAATTTCCGATGAACGTACAAATAAACATGACTAATCACTGAAGAGCTTGATTATATTGAATTTGAATAATTTTTCGCTGACCTATTACTGAAAAAAAAGTTTTTTTTCATAATTATTTAACTAGCTGTAAAAAAGCATTTATGATAACTTATAATTTAATATTTTATTGCATTATAAGTATGCAATGGACACAAACTTGTACATATAATAGCTTTAAGAATTTAATTGGAAAGGTAGAAATGTAATTTTTTAAGTTTTAGTTTAAATATCGGCACAGTTTTTGAACCAAATGCAAAGTTAAGTTTGAGAGACATAAGTACAGCACGAAGAGAAAATAAGCGGTTGTTGCAAAATTATATTAACCATTTTATATTCACTGTAACAATGTATTGTTGGGGTAAAAAAATAAAATTTGTTTTCATTTTTCCTTCAGCCACAATAGATTTTTTTTATACATATACAAGTATGCTTCGGAGGCATGTCATAGTGTGCAAAGACATAATATCATATATCCATGGACATTGTTTCGTTTTTAGTAAGAACATAGTGACACATATTAAAATATCATACTGTCTGCAAAGGAGAAAATCCTTGGGTTCGGTCGAAGTCCGGTTATGGAAGGGAAGTCTTTGTTAAGCGAAGCCGGCGTTGGTTATACCATAGACGAAAATATTCTTACGCCCGGCAGAAGCCGATGTTGTTTTATGTCCAGACACTATAAAACTTTCATATGCGACACTGTGATATTATAATGTTTTTCAGAGCGACATTAATGTTCATTGACATTATATCACCTACTTCAACCTCTATTGTATTGTAAAAAATCCTAGCAGTTTTATGATAACTAACAAACAGATTTAGAATTTTCAATTTAATTATGATGTTATTTTTTAAGGATTTACAGAAAGTTCCTATGCTTTATAAAATATTCTGTAGAAAATATTTAAAATTCTTATGAAATAAAACCATTTTTTTATATGATTCAATAAATAAATATTTAAGTGTTAAAATAATATACAAAACTGGTTTGTCGCGTAAACATATAATAAGGTCTTGTTTGCCGAATTCAAATAATTCTGTTCTATAATTATATTTTTTTTTATTAATTCGCCTTGGTTCTTTAATTCTTTTATAACAAAGATGATTTTGTATGGAATTTTATCACTTCATGGCCTTGCATAAATATTAGTTATATATCTAAGAGCAGTGCTGTTTTTAGTAAACAATGCGAATTGAGTCCATCAGTGAATTCTATAAGAGCTATTCTTTTCTTAGAAGATGATTTTTAAATATTTATTTTGGGAAGTAGAGTAGCATTTTACAGGACTCAACAATTCTTACAAAACTATAAGTACTATAAGGTTAACATCGCTGTTGTAAATTAAAATTTCCATTCTTTTAGGTTTGTAAAGTTTTACGGAACAAAACGTAGTTTTGTTTAGATTTTGCTCATATTTTTTATTATTACGATTTTTGTAATTAAAATTTTTCTAAAACAAAACTTTGATTTTTTCACGTTAACTATTTTCTTAAATATTTTGTTATTTTTCCATCAAACAAAGCTAAACAAAGCTTTAATAACATATTAATTTATACAATGAATCAACAAGTTCTTTGTATAATAGACTAAACTAATAGCTATTTTAGTTAATGAAATGCCACTAAGTATGCAGTAAATAGAAGGTGTTGCGTTCATATACAAACTGTTTTAGGTTCGTATACAATTTCATCGAAAATGAACTGTAACACTAATGCAAAGTTGAACATTCTTTAAATACAACAGATACATTTTCATATAATTAGAGACCGAAACAAAGTTTTTTCCTCAAATATTATTTAAACATGTAAAATGAACATTAGAGTAAACAGAATTTTACGCCGCAATACTTAAACTATGAACATAGTCAGTGGCGGTCTAGTGAGAATTAAGGTATTTAGGTGTTAATACAAAATTGTTATACAAGTGACTTTAGTTCACATTGCCAATCCCCACTCACATTTATCCAACTTTCTTTATATTGTTTAATTTTATGTAAAAAATTTGAATATTTTATATAAATTTTGGTTCAGATTTACAAGCATTTTGCTCTATAAACAGGATTTTTATATTTTAGGAAAGCCATTAAAATAATTTATTTAGTTGGAACAGTTTGAGAGGTATGTGAACTATATTATTCTCTCTTTAAATGTGTATAACAAAACTGAAATTGAACCACTCTAATATTTATGAATACATGAATTCAGGCTGTACATTTAAAACACCCCACATACTCCACACATACTTTAAGAACACATAATATAATTAAATTCTAACACGCACTACTACAGAAAAATAAAACACAATATTAACGCTAGAAAAGCGCTTAGGTGCGTGTATTTATAAATATGGCAAAGATAGATACCTAGCCAGATACATGTAAGTACTGTCAAATGAATATTAATTGGAGTGAGTATATAATTGACTGCCGCAGTTGTTTTTATTGTAGTCAATCAAGCAGGGTTGGAATAGTTATTAACTTTGTTGCTGTATTTTTATTCTTTTGCAGATACATTTGTGGAAATAGAAAGAACTTTATTTCAATTTTTTTTTATATTTATACAGATTGATACAAACTAGCTTTTACATAGGTACACCTAAAAATGTACGATTCTAGTGACCTTATCGTCCTACAAGTCTTAAACATGATTTGGTAAAGTCAATACTATATAAAAAATTATGTCTAAAAAAATTATATTAAATTGGTTTGTTTTAATATTTTTTTAATATTAAAAATTTTTTGAAAGAAAAAATATTCACAAATTTACTTGGCCTGTCTTCTCTGTCCACTAGGTGTCGCCACTAAACACAGAATAAACTGAGTAAAACGAACACAACATTTGCTTCTCTCCTTCTATTGTTTGTGATACTTTTGTTATTTCCTTTTTATGCCATTGACCCCCACTCTTCAACCAGGATACCGCAACTTTGGTTATCAAGATAAATTGAAACAAAGGAAACGTACGAATCTTTAAAAAAAATTACCATTAGTCTACCACGGGCCCGTATACCTATTTGGTTACGCTACTTCTACCTGCGACTAATCAGCAATCCCTGCTGTTCAAATTATAAAAAGCAAATAGACTTTATCTCCACTATTACTTGGTTTTCCTTTTATGATTTGCAGCTTCAGTTACACTATTTTAATAAAAACGGGTAAGAGTACTATGTTCGGCCGAGCCAAATCTTATATACCCTTCATCAAAAGAACTGTGTACTTAATATATTTTTTTTATATTATAATAAAGATATTTAGGGGAATAGGAGCTGTTTGTTTGTGACCTTGCAGTTTGGTCTGCACTCTCTGGAAGCCACGTGGGTTTCCGTGCCTCTTGTGACGGTTTTCTATTCATATAAAACATCAACTAGAAACTAGTATCCCCAATGGAGACCTTTGGTGCATATGGCCTATTGGCCCTTTTCTTTCACACAGGTCATCCTTATAAATTCACTGAATTCTCTTTGGGTTTTACTGGATATACTAGTGGGTCCAATGACCACCCCGAAGGGGTTTTTGTGGCCATTATGGTTCAAAAAATGCTCTCTAATGGTCTCTCATACAATTCGGAGGAAATGAAATGGTGATCCTCCATCGTCCACCGGTAGTTCACAGAGATTAACCGTACTACTGTGGTTCATCCTCAACCTCTTTGGAATTCATTGCTTGGTCTGTTGGTCTATTCTCCATTGGTACCTGTTTAGTACAATTATTGTATAAATAAATAAGAGTGTTATATTCGCTCATGCCGAAACTTATATACCCTTCACCATATTTGTAAATCTAATTCAGCGAAGTAATTCCAATCAAATAAAGAAATATTAGGATGATAGAGTATGAAAATAAGTTATATAAAAAATTTTACATAAAAATATCACCGGCTCATGATCGGTTAAGCATTTTTTGGTTTCAGAATTTCCTGAGAGATCTTTTTAAAAGCTTTTTAAAAATACCCATGATAATGTTCTAAAAATTTGGTGCACAATCGTACTTTTCTATTACGGGTTCTATCATTTTTGTGCTAGATTTCAATATCACCTCTTTCGACACTATGTCTGAGGGAACGGTGGTCATAAGTTTATTGCAACTCATTTGGGGATGTAACAAAACTGACTTCAACCCGATTATGAATTGACAAACATCACTAAATTGACTCTCTTTGCATAAAGATCAAAAATATATATCAACCTTATGGGGCCGGAAATTAATATTGTAGAAATTACAAACTCAAAGACCAACTTATTTGTACCCGTTTCGCTTGTGGTGAAGGGCATAAAAAGTATGATAAATTTACCCCAAAGTTCATTTATAAGAGTATATAGCGTCCTTTTATGATATCTGTTTTTATCTATTTTTATTTAGCCAAACTCAATTTTTTAAATTACTATTTTTAATTTTATTTTTTATTTTATTTTTATGAATATTAGCCTTTTTTATTAGTATCACATGGAAATAATAAATAAAAAAAACACATTAAATTAAGTTTAAGAATCTTGTTGAAATTAAGGACAAAAAGAGACACAAGAAATTTTTCCTTACTCTTCAAAGAATTTAAAGTTTCTTTTTATATTTTGTAACAATTTTATGAACTTTCATTATTTTTTATAAAATTTTATTTCTCTATTTTTGTAGGTAAAACAACTGGGAAATAAATCAGTTTCCTGGATACGTGTACGAGATGGTCACATACTCACTGTTGACAGGTAATTAAGATATTTTTAATAGAACTTTATTTTTTATAGGGGGATTTAACTAACATGTCTGCATGTGAATAAAGTCCTTCAAGCATTACACTAGTGCACATATAAATATTAAGTTGGACTAAAGTTTTTGTTCATACAGTTCTACGGGAAAAGATTAATTAAAAAATTGTAGTTGGATGAGCAAAGAAAAATACGAGATGAATAAAGTGTAAATATACATATATAAATGAAAAATCGGCATTAAAAATGTTTATTAAACAACTTATGCTTGGTTGACCCTAAGACTTTTTATTATATTTGATTCATTCAATTTTGTTCTGTTTTGAATCTTAAAAAACTTTTTTATTTATATAAGTTTCTTAGGAAGTGTTTCTGTGAATGTTTAAAAACAGATTTTTGTTTAATAATTAGACTGCACAAAATGAAAAGTACGGTGACAACGTTAGACTAAATAAATTATGCTCTAGGCAAAATACTACGTCATTAATATTTTGATTTATTTATTAGCTTCCTGTTGATTAAAAACGCATAATTAATAAATATTTTGGTGTAATTTCCTATCAAAACAAAGTAAATAAACAAGTAATAAAAAATAAAATTAAAAGAATTTATAAACAAAAAATATCATAACAAATTAAAAGGTTAGCATAAGCATGGTCAAATATGTATTTTATTTAATTATTCAGTATACATAAGAATGTTTTTACCGATTACCATTTTTAGTTAAGTCGTACATTTTGGAGCTTCACTCCGAAAACATCAGAAACAAAATTTTGCAATCGAAAAAACAGTTTGGAAGATAAAATCAGAAAATATCAAAAGAGGCATCACCTATCAGGTCGAATCTATCAAGTCTCTGAACACAGATACGCAAATAAAAAGTTTAATTTAGAAGAAATTTGCAAGTTCACAAATGGAGTACCTCTTTTATAGTTCATTTCTTTACTGTCACCATCCTAAATAATATTTCAAGACAGGATTTTATTTTACAGAATTTATAATGAACATTGTATTGGTTAACTGAAAGTTATAAAGTCTTCGGTTGCACAGTACTGAATCTTATTGTGTAAAACTATAATGTTAGTAAATAATGATATATGTAGTAATGATATAAAAATATGCTATTCATATAAATATCCATATTTAAGTAAATAGCTCTCTGTTTAGTTACCAAACCAAAGTTTTGATTTTTCCGATTTCCCCACGAAATAACTATGCAACAAATTATACTTTAAGCGTTTTACTTTTACAGTTTTTTTTTTTAAAGTAAATATCTATGCTTGAATTTTCTTAACAGTAACAGCCGTAAATATTCGTTTTCCCCTATTTATCCCGTTTACGTCTAAGATCTAAATTCAGGTACTCATATAAGACTTTGTCAAAATCGATTTATATGCATAAACGTGCCATCTTTTCTGCCCTCCTATACGGGCAAATATCTATCCGCTCGTCCTGGTGCGCTTTGCTTCCCCAATGGGAATAATCGTATCACAACCGCTGTTTCAATCCAGCTAGTGTTTTTGTTTGATTATGGTCACTAATATGGCAGTTACTTTTCGTATCAATATTTTCATTTTTGGGGTAAAAACTTATTACCAATGTCTGGGTGGTAGAACTTTCAATGCATTTTCTCGTTAGTATTTTAAAATTTAATTTTTTTTTTTATTTTTGTATTTAATTTAAACAAATTATTAAATTTGAAGAAGACTTCAGCAAAACTTAATAAATTGCCAATAGAATGTGTAGGTAAACACATAATATATATACCATTACTATCTTTAACAGCTGCCATCATACGAAAAAAAAAACGAAACCTAATTGCATGCACTTTAAAGAAGTAAATAAAAAACACACTCACACATGTATAAATACGGTTGAGAAAACTTTAGTGCATTTTTTTCTTGTCTTCAATATATAAAAACACTTAGACACATAATCTTAGCAATCAATTTCTATTACATTTACTCAAGTTTTTATTTTACCAAAAGAGTGAAATAAAATGAGTAGTTTATTTTCTTTTCAATACTTATGGTTCTTTCAATTTCTTTTTAGTTTCAATAGTTTGGCTTGATATGAAACGTAAAGAGCGAACTATGAAAAACTTTTCAAGATAAATGTGACACAAGACATTAAGGCTGTTGTATAGGAAAAACAAAAACGAAAACTTGAGAGAAAAGTTGCTGGCTGAAACACGCGTGGGGTATATGAAGTACAAAACAAACTCTGGCAATTTAAATCCATACACCCACTTAAACTTGAAATAATCAAGTATTCAAGAGAAAATAAAGTAACGCTAGAAGAAAAACGTTTTAGTGTATCATACATAGGAAGGCAATCAGAAGTTGTTTTAAAATAAGCGAAATGGATGGATTTTTCAATTGCTTACCAATTTTTCTAGACTTTTCGTTTTTTTTTTTTTTGTATTGAAATATTTTTTCAAATATCTTTGGTTTAATTAGCTATTTATGATCTTTTTGAGTTTAAATGGATCGTTCTGAGTACTGCATTTCTTGCTAATAAAAGGGCTCGTGATAACTAAAAACTAAAAACGAATTCTAGATCCTCAAAAATTGTCTTATTTTTGCTGCTACCTCAGACAGCTCTAATAGCTTTTTATTACTATTTTTTATCCTCCCGGTTTTGTAAGCCCACATGAATACCATGCCTTTGTTTGATGCAATTTTTTTTCAATTCCCTCCAAGATTGCAATGATATGAGTTTTTTTAAACATAAAACATAAGCAACAATAGCATCCACTCAAAATTCGAGCCATGTCATATTTTCACCCCACTTGCTTTACCTGTATACAATTGTATTTATTTTCTTCTTTTTTTGCAAAATTAACGTTAAATAGCATAATCCTTAAAATATTAACCTTTCGATTTTTTATCTGGCCTAAAAAAAACCTCGCTTAAATTCAATTGTAAGGATGTCTGCATTGCATTATCTTATTGATAATTTTTCTGCAATTTTTCCTAACTTTAAGCCGAAAACATGGAGTTTAACTTGGTTGCAAATCTGCAGTATGTTTTTGATATGTTCTAGAATATGTATGTATATGTTAAGACATGGATTGGTAACTATATGTTTTAGAACAACTGGGCAATACTTTACTAAAGTAAAAAAAAACACTTTAGTGCTACCATACGAAAATATGTAAAGAAAATAAATAATATATTTTTTAAAGATAAAAACTCTCAGGCAATAATGCCTACTTATCAATTAAGTTTCGTTCTTTGGGGAGGGATGGAGTACAAAATTTTGATGGTAAAGTGACAGGTAGAGTTACTTTTGTCGCGACACTGCAATTGTACACTATGTTTACTTGTAGAGTAATATTGCAGTATCAACTGGTGCTATTAATTTTTTTGAATGCTGTTTTAGTCATTATATTTATATTCTACTTCGCCGATGATTTAAGCTGTAGATAATATTAGTATAACAAATTTTGATATATTTTGGTTTTTTTGGCACAATATAAATTTGCCATTTCTTCTGTGGCTTGGATTATACCAAAACACTATGATCTATTTATTGCTTTCTAAACATGCGTTTTTCTAAATACATGCAATCCACGCTACATTAATGTGTTACTCCTGCAGTATATGAAATACTTGATGCCATGTTTAGTAACCTAAGCTATCCACAGACTATTTACCAGCTGCGCCAGTCGCTCTCTTGACCAATAACCTCAACACATTTGCCAAACATTGTTGTTATGCTGTTACTTCCCTGCGCTAATATATAAAGCTCATTCTCTTATAATTAAGAGCGCCTTAACAATTATCTCTGCTAATAAAATACTAAGTATTCTTCTTCATTTATAAATAATAATATTTTATTTTCTAATTGTTGTACTGTTCTCAACTTTGTTATTTACCTGGCACATATCGACATAAACAATAGTTAGAGACAGATTTTATTTGCGTAATAGCATGTTTGAAAAATTGAAGTTGGTTATTTGACCATGGCTAAATAACGAAACCTGTCTACTAAATCATTACGAGCTTAGTAGTTATGACGCTTACCACGAACACTGCAGCACCCTCCTGAAATGTTATAATGGAAAAAAATTTTGTCAGAAAAATCGGTCTTTTATACCCTTCACAACAGTTGGGAAAATAGTTAATTTACGTTTATTATTACCTTTGTAAATTCTACAATATCCATCTCCTACCCTACATAGCATAGCGAAGTCGATTGAGCGATGTTCATCTGTAAGTCCGTGTTTAGGTTGAAATCAACTTTCACAATAAATACGCCTATTGATCGGACATAGCCTCCAAAATTTTGCTATTACCAATCAGCAAAATCGGGCCACGTCGAGGTAGCGGGAAATACTCCTTCCTGCCTCTAACTTTTCCATATCTCTTGTTTAACTTTAGTTTATATTCCTACAGGAGGGGTTTTTTATTACCGCTTTAAACTGTAAGTCTTGCTTAGAGGGGTGCACGCTTGCAATACGCTAAAGACAACAACCCTAAGCAAAAAGAAAGAAAGAATTTCCTACGCACATGGTAAAGGATATTTTTGATTCGTCATAGCCCAATATAGCACTCTTAATTGTTTAAGTTTAAGTAAAGCAGTCACACTAGGTATGTATGCATAGTATAGACAAAATACCATTATTCATTTTGCATGTACAAAACAACTTTATTTCTATTTTATGATTTTTAAAGCTCTTTTAGGATCCAGATCGTAAGTAGGTATAAAAGTAGCAGTCAAAGACTAATGCTGTTAAATATATTTGCTTAAAAATACCCTTACATATATAAATATATATTTTCTAGTATGTGTTGTCTTGCACATTGCAAAGAAGTAGCTATTCCTGCGTGAACCCTTGCAATCATATCCACTCAAACAGTCACAAAGTGTACACAGTCTAATGGACGTATAGCACATACGTATGCTATAGATTGATATAAGAGATTGCATTACACCAGGAAGCAATCAGTGTGGACACAAATCAACAGCAAACTTCTTTTAAAATATATAAAAAGAAAATGTTCCTCTTACACATCATCAACATAGATACATGTTTTTTTGTGTGTTGCATCTACTATTCCAACAATTTTTATTAATGTATGTTCGTGATTGTGAGCTTTGTCCTGTTTTTTTTTTTTTTTTCTAAGAAAGCAAAAATGATAGAAAACTATTTGTTTTGTTTAGTTTGTTTTTAGTCTGTACGGAATAAATTGTAAGTACTACGTATTCAAATAGCTTCATCTAGTTGATTTTATAGACAAATATATCGTCACTCCTGCAATCGTATACATAGCTATACCTTGAGACATGTATGCTTTGAAATTTGAAAAGAAAGAACACAGTAAGAAGCAAATAAATAGTGCAGCTTAACAGAAGTTTTAAAAATGTAAGTTAAATTGATAGGTTTAGTTATATCAAGTCCAAACAAAAATCAAAAATTTTGATTAGAATTTTTTCGTATTGTTAATTTATACTTTACTAGCAGTGACCACGACTTCGTCTCCTAATTTTCTAAAAAGTCATATTAAAAAAATGTTTTCATAAATTAATTAAAATTTATTTTTTTGGCTTTGGTTTATTTTTTAATTTAATTTTTACAAAGAAAAATTATTTTTCAGATGTATGCGGACGTTTTCCAAATTGGAAAAAATGAAAAATAATATAAAATATGTCTTATTAAATATAAATTGTAGAATTCTGCAAATAGTGAAAAAAAATTCCAATTAAAAAGACAAAATATGCTGATAACTTTTTTATTGCTATTATGGCGGTAAAATTGGGTGCCTTTACATTTGTATCTCCATTTTCCACATGAAATCTTTTATCTTTAAGAACAAAAGTATTTCATATTTGAACCAAGGTTCTTAGAGACCTCCTAACAAAATTTTATTCAAATCCATTTGGCAGTTTTTAAAAAAATATTTCATGTACAGAAATATTCCCGTCACCGTTTTACTATATGTATAGATTTGGGATACGAAAAGAGTATGGATTGTTAAAAATGTTTTGCCAATTTCATTTAAATATTATGATAGTTGTTGGAATTAGTATTTAAATGTAAGTCATTGAAAGAACCGGAGGTTTTACTTTAAATAGAATAAATTTTAAATCCTTCCTGATAATTCAAAATTAAAATAATATTCAAAATTATACTCTATAATTTGTTTATATAAATAGACCAAAATTTTTTTATCTGCAATTCTGTTTATATAAATTGATTTAAAAATGCTAATTTTATATAGCAATTGTTATATAATTTAAGATAAATTAAATGTTTTATTGATACAATGGTTAACTTTCAATTAAAAATTATTTAGATTTTTTTGCTAAAATTGCATTTGTTGCTTGCGAAATATATTTTATTTAAATAATAAAATAAGGAAAAAAATCAAATACAAAAGAAACCTTTTTTATATCGAATAGCTTATTATAACTAGCTCATAGGGTCACACATTAACAAAATATTTTTTAATACACTTAACCAAAAAAAGTGGAAAAGAGTATATCTAGGCTTGTCATTTCGTTTGTAATCTCTATAATATCCATTTCCGATCCCATAAAGTGTACATATTCTGAGTTCTTATGCATAGTGAAGTCGATTAAGCGATGTTCGTTTGTCCGTTCCTGTTAGAGTTGAACTAAGCTTTTCCAAGGCACTAGATGAAGAAGAGACAATCTAAATAGCCGATCGATCAGAAATAGCCCCGTGTTCTTCCAGGCAGCCGGCAAAATATCACGCCTACCTCTAACTTTTTCACATAATTTCGAACAATGAAGTAACTCTAATCAAAGAAACAAATATAAGGGGCGATAGGGAATTAAAAAATAAAAAAACAGTGCATTGAAAAATTGGCGCTTGCCTTTCTTTTCCGAGTTATGTGTCTCTGAAGTTTCTATAGAAAAGCACATTTTTTCACCAAATATTTAAGACATCAATATGGGTATCATTTAAAAGCTTTAAAGAGATCTTCAGAAAGTGATAAAATGCTTAGTTCATTAAAAGCCGCTGAAGTTTTAATTTAAAATTTTATATAGTACTTATTTTTGTATTTTTGGTTTTTTGTTACTCTTTCGTCACCCCAATATTTAATTTCGACTGGACATACTTCACTAAACTAGATTTACATACATGGTGAAGATTATATGAGATTCGGCATAGCTGAATATGGCACTGTAACTTTTTTTTAAAGTCTTAGGGAGAATTATAAATAAATTATTAAATTTTATAAATATGTTCCAGCTTTAAGTGTGAAGGAAAAATTTTTAAAGAAAATAAGAGTTGATTAAACAACTTTAACCAGCAGCAATACTGCATTATAATTCTATACAATTAAATAGCTATAATTCCACTTAAATGGATCGAATTAAAAAATAGCCTTTGTTGTTTGAAAGTGCGTTTATCGGATGAAATATTGTTTTATATTTTTTAAATAGGTAATCTCTTGAATCTGTAATTGCCTTTTGGGCTCATTTGTGAGGCATATTTTTATAATATCTCACACTATCTCTATCGAATTGAGGTACGAACTAAAAGTACGCCACCTTTTTAAGTTTATTTTATAATTATTGACTACTATTTGCTTATCCTAGTAGTGAGAATGGTGCATTTACTATATGAGGTGATTTTATCTACAGATGCAATTAAATGATTTTTTTTTAATAAATACTCCTGTATCAAACTGCATTTACGATAAGCGGCCATCTGACAACGTTTTTTTCCAACAGCCCCGTATCGTAACACTGGCAGGAAAATTTAATTATTCATTTTAAATAATGTCTGTGAATAAATAAAAAACTAATTATTTTTTTTTTTTTATATTTTATTTCTTCAAAATGATTATTTCTTGTCAAGAGATCTAATTCGTATGAACGTTAGAATGGTTTCTGAACAAAAACAGGATAATGAAAATAAATATTTCCAATAAGAAGAACTTCCATTATCCAAGATCTTATGCTTTTCCCATTACATAGGATTTTGTTTCAGATAAATTATTAAATACGTAATTTAATTAACAAACCTTAACAATAACATAAAATTAAATTATTTTGCTAACAAAAATTTTCTTATCCTGAAGTATTGTTTAAAAAAACTGTCATCAAATCGAACCCATATTTTTCCTTTGAGCGCATTAGTTATTTTTATTATTATCATTCATATCAATCGACAACATTAACAAAATATCAATTAAGTATTTATAAAAAAATATATGCAATTCACTCCCATTCAATTGCACGATATAGTGGGAGTGGTAATTATATGTTTTTTTTAGTTCTAAATAAATAATTCTTGCAAATTATTAAAATATTCTTCAAATAATTAAATATAATTGTTTGAAAATATTTATTCGTTTGAATTTATCATTAAATAAAACTGCTACATTTTTGGCTTGTTTAAGTTGAATACTTTAATGTCTTATGTAGTTAATTGCCTTGATTTGTTGCTATTTTATATGTTATTATGCTCTTGGTTCTTCTTTTATTTAATATATAACGTAAATTTATTGAGAACCAACCTTAAAATATCGCTCACAGTCAAGAGGGAAGTAAGAAATTAAAAAAAAAATTTTTAAAAGATATATATCAAAATTTATGTTAATAAAATTAAAAAGTTGTAAACTTTACGGCGAAACCAAAATTCATTATTTATTAAACACAAATTGTGCTTTGTTCATGCAAGAAAGGAACATGGTTGAGGTAACCATAATTTAAGATCAAAATGTTTTAAACAAATAATATAATTGAAGCTAAATCGTTTTATATTTATATAGTAAAAGAATGATATTGTAATTTAAAATATGCTGTTGTGTAACAAAATAATAATCTTGTAAAGTATGACCATAATTACGTATAAGAATATATTATAGTTTAGTATTATAATAATATAATAAAAATATTGCTACTATTAATATATCAAGTCATTTTATGAATTTCATCTTGTAAGTTAGCTTTCGTTATAGTAACAATTTTATTTTATGAAGGACGATACATACAAAGATGTATTATTTTTGATATTAATTTTTTTAGAAATGTGAAATTTTAAAACATAAATATAAAAAAAAATATTTCGGCTTTAGTTCATTTAAATATTTTTTTTTTAATTTTTAACAAATAAAACTTAATTACAAATACAGTCAAACGTTTTAAAAGAAAACAAGAAAAATTAGACATCAGTAGATGTAGTTCAGTATCTTCTAAACAGCTATATCCGTCAAAAGCATTCTCAGCATCCATCATGGATCTATTTCGCTCAGTAATAAATGTGACGTTTTGACCAGAATCTTTTTTTAAGAAAAAAAGTCTAATGATTCCACAACTCCATAAAGAACACAGAACAGTAAGTTTTTTTGAACGTAACGATGATCCAACTTACATTTGAGGATTCACATCACTCCAAATACGTCAGTTTTTATAACTGACATAACCATTTAACCAAAAGTGAGCTTCATCGCTAAACAGAATTTGCTTATGAAAACCAGAATCAACGGTAATCTAATATTGAGGCCACTAACCGAATAAACGCCTTGCTAGGTGATCGTGTGACTTCAATTGTTGAGCAAGTTCGATTTTTAAGCACGTAAACCAAGATCTTTCCACAAAATTTTCCATTAAGTAGATGTATATGTCTGTATGATTAGGGTCTTTCTCTACTTCTTCTGACTTCTTCTGTAAGTTTACTAGTTTGAGTAGAAGCCGGGGCACTAGAATCCGTTAAACATGTCAGTTAAAACACATGTTTTCCAATAAGCGTTGTCACAATTAATACGTGTCCGCCAACGCAAAGTACGAAAGTTGTTCAACTTTTAACATTTGACGTACGTTGAACACTCTGATAGCTATCAATTGCTTACTTTTTTGTTTTCTTTCCACTGTTGCTGTATTTTATTTGTATTTTGTAATTTTAGCAAAACAATTTTGGTGGCAAAATATAAAATAAAAATTCATTTAAATTATCAAGTGAATAAAATACAAATTAAATTTAAAAGTGAATAAAAATAGAGAGCAAACTTTAATATTATTCATTGTGCCAACCTCATCCGTCGTTACTTTGACTTCAGTTGAATAAGTCAAGGTACAATGTATGACGGATTCCATATTCCCCTGTCTTAAGTGACTTGCGAAAATGGTCCATAGTTAACCGAATTAATAACTCTGATAAATGAAAATGTATACTGTAAAAAATCGATGTGTACCCATACGTATTTCGAAAAAAAAAAAAATATTTTCAAAATAAATATACACAATTTTGAAGCGTTGTCTCCCCGCGAGTCTATTCATGTTCAAATAAGAAACAAAAAAACAACTGACAAAATGGCCGCTAGCTAAAAAAGTGCTGCCAACCCTAAACTCTATATGCCTATGTAAACACTATTTAAGAAATAAAAAACTAATTTTGTTACCCTGATAAAAAAAAGAAACTGTTGCTTTGCAGTTAGTGTGCTATTGTGTCTTAAAATATCGACATTCCATTGATAATAGAAGTACCTTTTCTCTCACCTTCATGTCTTAAATCCACTATTGTTCTAAGTTTCCTAAGTGACCACATTTTACTTCGTTAAATATGTCAACATAGGCTCCTTATAAAAGTATTTTAAATTTAGAATTTATCTTTAAAGAAAATTTGAAGACGTCACAGCTTAAATAGTGCAAAGCACAATAAATTTTTGCAGCCCTCCTAAAAACGTTTACTACAGTTTCCTTTATCAGCGTTCTTATTGGCGGCTAAAAAATGTAAAACTAGTTCGCAATATTTAGCAGCTAAGAACACTCTCTAATTTAAATTTAAATTTTAAGTAACACATTATCTGCAACAATCAAATTATTTCAAATAAGTTTTCTTAAAAAAATTTTACAGCTTAATATTTAATACATTTAATCATTTTCCATAAAGTATATTTTTAAACTATAACTTTCTTAATTTTTAAAATTTTTCTTCCCTGCTCTAAATAATGCACAACTGACAAACATGTGTTTTTATACAATTGCAATGCAAAAAAAAAAAATATAATGTGACCACTTCCTGCTTACATGTCAGCTACTTTCGAAGTTCTATTTATTTTTTTGTTTTCCAAAACACATCATTTATTAAAGGAGCTGTTTGCTATATTTTTTTATAAAAATAAAATGTTGCTTGCTATTCACCTTATACACCGCCAAGTGAGTTTGTGAGTTATATAAATGTATGTACGTATTTTTGCCATTTTTCATATACTGACACTAGTATTATCGATGACATTTCGGTTGAATGGATTTTAAGACACTAAAATTGCAATGAAAATATAGAAAAAAGATCGATAAAACTTCATTCTGTAAAATGAAGACGATTTATAGCATTATTCTTTTCTGTTTATTTTTTATTTTAATGTAACATACTAAGAACTAGAATGCAATTTCCAAAAGAACAAAAACAATAAAAACATTATAACTATGCTTATCATATTATTCTATACAATTTTGTTTAGTTTTATAAATTATATTGATACTTTGCAAAAAATAGCAAACAATTTATAGCGACTTAGTTAAAATATTTTAAAACGCTTGAATTTAGAAATAAAAGAAAAGTTCAAAGACGGTATGTATGTAATGTTGTAAAAAACTACAATTAGTGTTACCTTTTTTCACTACAAATAAATTACTCGTGTCTCACCCAACGTCTTCGAAAAACTCTTTCGGATACAGCGAAAAGCTAAGTCTTACGTGGGCAGGGGCTGCAATAGCTTGGGCTGAATAATTAAAACACAGTTGGTTTTCACCCAACCTCTACAGAGTTTTCGTTAAATAGTATATGAGTTATAATGCCGTTTAACTATCTTTACACTATCTACAATATTTAAGACTGTGCAAGATGTTGTAACTGTACTGATTATAAGCGTGAAATATATGTTATAAACATTTCTTTACAACACCGAAAAAAAAATCGCTTACACTTAGATATCACTGGTCAACACAATTTTGTATCAAGAAAGGTGCTTACTAATTTTGAATTACCTACCTACCCTGATATAAAAACAATGTTTACTTTGATTCCATCAGGTCTTGTTTTTGTGTTACAGCTACTTCCCATAAAATTTAAGATCAAGCATCCCTTAGTTTTATTTTCACACAAAGTATTTATTATTTCAAAAGCGTTATTTTGTTTACTGTTTTCTGAGTTAAGTGATTCTTATATAATGTCAAGGAAGTGTATAAATGATCCTGACAAGTTTTGTTATACATGTGGAGACATTATTTTTAAAACTCAGCGAAAAAATTTGACACCTTTAGTAACCAAGTTATATGAACAGTATCTTAGCTTTGCTATCGGACAACAAGAAAAAGCGTGGGTTCCACATATGTGTGGGTTATCTTACTTGATGGGTAAAACGATCTCGATCTATGCCATTTGCAATTCCGATGATATGGAAGGAACCAACGAACCACTCATCTGATTGTTATTTCTGTTTAACTGAAAAGTAAAATTATCTTCAAAAAGTAACGTTATCTTCAAAAAGACATGTCCCTCACAGTGAGGAACTACCCATACCAGAACCACCTAAAAGTTCTGATATGCCCGAAATTTTAGATCCTGACTTCCAAGAAGCTTTCTCATCGAATGAGCCACATCTACTATCTCAAGGAGACCTTAATGATTTGGTACGTGACTTAAATTTGTCCAAAAAACAGGCGGAAATTTTGGGTTCTTGATTAAAGGGATGGAATTTATTACAACCAAAAACAAAATTATTTACTTTCGCAATCGAGATCAGACCCTAAAAGTTTATTTTTCACACGATGATCAGTTGGTCTATTGCAATAATGCCTGTGGCCTAATGATCACTTTGGATATAGAATAGAAAGCAGAAGAATGGCGTTTATTTATAGATGGATAAAAAGTAAGTTTAAATGCTGTTCTTTTACACATCGGAAATGAACTCCCGTTTATACTACTGGGGGAGGCTTCTAATATGAAAGAGTCTTATGAATCTATTAAATTTATCTTGGAAAAGATTGTATATAACGAACACAACTTAAAAGTTTGTGGAGATTGGTAATTGCCCTAGTATTAGGATAACAACTACGATACACAAAATACTGTTATTTTATTTGTGAGTGGGACAGCAGAGACCGAAAAAATCATTATATTAAGAAAGACTGGCCTAAACGGGATGCCCATACTCCAGGACAAAAAATATATAAAATCCCCCTTTAGTACAGCTGAATAAATTATTTCTACCAGCTTTACACATTAAACTTGGGCTCATGAAAAATTTTGTTAAAGCTGTGGATAAGAATTGTGAGGGCTATTTATATTTGGAAGAAAAGTTCCCTAAACTGAGCGAAGCAAAAATTAAAGAAGGCGTATTTATTGGTCCTCAAATCAGGCAGTTAATGAAAGATAATATATTAAAAAAAAAACTAAGTGATTTGGTAAAATCAGCTTGGGAATCCTTAATGAAAGTGACTCAAAATTTTTTCGGAAATCACCGATCGAATGACTATAAAAGTATTGTCGAAGAGCTTTTATCTGCATATAAGGCTTTAGGGTGTAATATGTCATTAAAAATATATTTTCTACATTCACATTTAGTCTTCTTTCCTAAAAATCTGGGCGGCGTTAGCGATGAACACCGTAGAAGGTTCCACCAAGATATTTCTACTATAGAAAAAAGATATCAAGGCAAGTGGAGTCCACGTATGCTAGCGGATTATTGTTGGATATTAGAACGAGACGTCCCTGAAGCAAAATATAGTAGAAAATCTTGAGGTTATCCCCATTTTATTATTGCAATGTAGAGAAATAACTTCACTTTATGGATATATATTGATTTTCTAAAATGTTTAAAAAAAAACTGATCGTATTTGCAACAATTTGTTTTTATATATATAATCCTTATCCTTGTTCGAAACATAATTAGACAAAAGTTTTCATATTACATACAAAAACTGTTTTTTTGTTGACCAGTGTATTAAAAATTGTATTCTATTTCAAAGGCTTTTAAATTCAGTATGATTCGTGAGTTCCGCTTTTAATATACGTTACGTTACAGGCTAAAATAAAATACCCAAATAAAAACTAATTCATTGTGGTATTTTCTTAATGTTTTGTGCTGCTTTTTTTCTTGTTTCTATTTTATGGTTATAAAATCATTTAATTAATCGATCCCTTAATTTTAGAAGGTAATTGAAAGGAAAGAATTAAGGAAGGTAATTATTTCATGTTAATTTTTCTAGAAAAAATGTACATTTTGCATATGCCTGCCTTGTGTTAATTGTTGCTTGAAAATTGCTTTAAATTAATCCTTACCATAAGGTTAAAAATTGTTCAAAGTGTTTTAAGAAAATAATGACATTCTTAACAATATTTAAAGCAAATTAACCACATGTTAAATAAAATTGTGTTATAATTTTATACATAAAATCTTAAATCCTTAACATATCAAGCCTTTAAAAATTCTAAAGATATTCCTATGTAAGTAAGAAATGTATTTTAATTATTATCATAAACTTAAATAAGACAACCGCTATCAATTAATTTGGATTAAAATCTCATCTACATTCTTTATAGTTGCATTTGTTTATTTGTGTAGTGTAATTAAAATTATATAAAACTATTTAGAAAAAATATTTTGTTTTATAAATACTTATGATTGTACACAAGTCTATAAAATACTATTGCAACACATGGCACAAATGGCAAACAAAAGAGCAGACATACGTAAGACAACATATTAAATGACAGATAACAAATCAATGCCTGTCATTAGCATTGTTCAAAACAAAGCAAACAAACTTATAAATTTAATTATTTTTTATAAATAAAATACTTAGTTAAATAAGAAATTTAATAGCATATGTAAATATAAATATGTTTATGTTTATATCTCTCAAATATGTTATTTGCAAAGCAATGTGTTTGAAAGACAGAAAGAAGCCTGTTTTTCTATACTAATGATTGCCTTCCTATAGATTTTTTTGATATTAAAATATTGTAAAATACTCAAGCATTATACAATGTTTAGAAATTGTTGCAATATAAATAGTATGAAAGAATCTAAAGTAGAAAAAAAAATAAATGCATGATAAACATTTATCAATTTATCAATATTTAATAACCAAAAGTACTAGAGATAAATTTAATTCTAGGTAAATTTATATTGAGTAGAAAGAATAAGCTATTTAAGATAGCTATTTTAATACCGGTTGTAATTATCTTTTAAAATTTTTTATTATATCTCTTTGTCAATAAAACATTTAACTATTAACGCCATACGGTGTGATAAAATCGAAAAACAAAAAACAGCTAAATTATTAATCTTATTTAAATGATACTTCGAGTATAAAAAATCAAAATTATACCGATTTATTTGAACGAATAAAAAATAGATGACTTCAAAAGCTTTTAAATGATACCTATATTGATATCTTAAAAAATATGGTGCACAATCGTTTTTATCTATGAAAAATTCAGAGGTTCATAACTAAGAATATATGGGCTAGCGCCAATATTTTACTGATTGTTTTTTTTTTTCTAATTATTTAATTTTCAGTCGCCCAATGTATTTGATTTTTTTTATTTTTTTTTTTCATTGATGATATCGATAGATTAGAGGTAGGTGTTCTGTTTTGCCCGCTGCCCCGAAGGACATGGACCGACCTAGCTGATTTTCAATCGCCAAATTTACAAAATTTCCGTATTTAAATTTTTTCTAGCTCATTTAGTGCTATGAGAATGTTGATTTTAATCCGATTACGGAAGACAGACGGAGAGACGGACATCGACTTCGCTATACATCAGTACTCAGAATGTAAATACTTTATGGTCTTAGAAATGGATATTATAGAAATTACAAACGGAATGAAAAACTTAGATTTACCGTTTTCCACCTGTGGTAAAGGGTATAAACAACACACTCCTACATAGAAGGCAGATAGACCACACGGCAGTAACAGAGATTCGAAAATAATTACTTTTATTTCATTGGTGAATATTCGTCACCAAATTTACAACATGTTTGGATATATGAAAGTGGTCTTAATCATGACGTCGGTCTTAATACGCCATACTTGGTGAAGTCTGCAAAAAATTTAGTCCGTGACCAATTTTATACCCTTCACCACAAAAAATGGAAAAAAGGGTATAACTAATTTTGTAATTTTTTTAATATCTATTTCCGACCCCATAAAGTATGTATTGTTCTGAGTTCTTATGCGAAGTAAAGTCGATTGAGCTGTGTTCGTCTTTCCATCCGCGTTAGTGTTGAAATCAGCTAGAAAAAATTTAAAAACCGCAATCAATCAGACAACGTGTCGAAAGAGGCGCTATTGGATGTCAACAAGATCGGCCATGTACAAACTGTACAAACTTATCTGTATGCAATGGTAGCAACCTTCGCAAAAAACTGCTGTTGTGCGTGCTCGCATTTTTAGAAAAAATTAGGAATCACCAAAAAAAGCTAAATTAAAAGCAGAATTAGGAATCACCAAAAAAGCTAAATTAAAAGCAGAATAAAAAACTTGATTTTCAAATGATAAATTTACTCCAAAACCGAAATGCGGATAAAATTAAAAAAAATACCAAAACGAAGAAAATTAATTTGTACAGGGACATTAATAAATATATTTTAAGATTAAAAAAATTTTTATACATATTATAAAAAACGAAATAATACTAATAATTGCCAAAAGATATTTGCGTGTTCTGATCTACATAACTACATATTTTGGTATAAAATAATTTTTCATTGCCACTAAATTTTTTTTTACGAAAGCCTGTAACATCTGGATTTCCCTTTAAATTGGCAGAATTAAAGCAACTTCGGTTGTGTTGTTTAAAAGTTATTTTACTTAAAAAAGTTTTCTGTGGCACAAACATTTTTATATTTAAATATCTTTATTTTATTTCGTGAAGTTTTCGACACTAAAACAAAAAAAAAAAAGCACAAATCGCACCATTTATTGATAAGGTGAGCATACAAAGACTTCTTAATAATCACTCTGCGATTCTAAGAAGCTCAAATATGGCAATTTCGCTTGTTGATGTATCTTAACAATCCGAAACGGGCATCGTCTGCAAAAATGATTTTGTCAGGTTTCTAAACAAATTTTCATAGTTGATTTTTATTATTTTAATGCGATTTTCAAGCGAAATTGAATTCATTGTAATGATTGACTGTAGTTTAAAATTATAATTTAAAGAAAATTATGAACGGGCAGATCAACAAGAAAAAGTTACAATTGTCAGTGCATCTATTACGGTTACGTCTAAAAATTAGATGTCAAAACTATAATATTGTTAGTGTTGCGAAAATCATTGGCAACGAAATACGTAATAATCGTTAGCTATAAAAAACCTTAAAACTGAGAGAATTTTAGGACACAAGTTAATATTTAACGGAGAAAGTACAAAATTTATTTATGCTAAAAAATTTTCTTTTTAACTAGATTCATAACGGTGCAATATTTATTTTTTTTAACACAATTATATTTTATTTTATAACTTTTCGCTTTGTTGTATCTTTTTTTTGTATCTTTATTGAGCTAAAAAACAAATATTATTTCTAATAGTTTTATCGATACAACCCTACTTGTTGCAACACAATCTTAATCTCAGTACATGTTGCATATTGCATTTCTTTTTTTTTTTAAATCTATTAATTTAATCTTATCATGTTGTTGGTGACCAATTGAAATTATCAAATATGAATAACTTCATCTAAATACAAATATGCATGACTATTAAAAACAAATTTATCAATATAATAGACCATTAAACGAATTTCCTTAATCATGTGTAAAATATCGATATTATTTCTAAACAAAACTGTACGGAAACCATTCAATTCACTAATAGATGAATTTATGTGCTTTGTATTTGAGCTAAAGATATTATTGACAAAAGGATGTACATAAATAAAGTTCGTAATAAAATATTAACTTCATATCAAGATAGTGATTATAAATATTGAAACAAACATATTGTATTGTAAATGAAGAAAATTGCATATTAAATTATAGTGCACAATGATACTAATGCAAAGATAATAAGGTTTCCTTAATTACAAAAACGGAAATCAAAAACAATTATATGTAAGTAAAAATGATTAGTAGTCTACAATAGTACAGTTATTCGGTCACTTTGCTGAGCGCCCTCCACTCCTTTGTGGCTTCAAAAAATATATAATTGAACGGTAACATAAGCCTTTTTTACCAAAGAGAAATAAAAGACTGTTGATTCAGTATTTATGAAAATTTGAAATATACGGGTGATTGGCCTATAACATCCAGAAAGTGCCAAATTAGGTCAAGAGGCTGAGGCAAAGTTTATAACGATTGCTTTCTCGCTATTATCTTGGGACATCGAGATGATAGAAAGCCCCCCGGATAAATAGCTGGTGGCTTGAGTTGCTCTTATGTTCATGTTCTTCTGTTTAATATTTTTACCTAAAATAGGGGACCACTCAGGAGTAACGCTACAATCTACAACGCTTTTAGGAGAAAGAATAGTAAATTTTTATACGATTTTTAAATGCAGAGGAGAACTTTAAGTGATAAAAAAACAAAAAAATAATCTTTTTTAATTAGAATAAGCAAATGAATGTCACGATAAGTAAAATGAGCTTACCTTACTAGTTAAAGCTACTTATAGTAATGAATATTAAAATAAAAAAATTAAAGTTTAAAATAGAAGTTTTTATCAGGAATGGAATCATTACCTGCGCAATCATATGAACTAATTATCATCATGACATTCGATTGCAAATGGATCGTTATGTTTTTTTCGATGCATAATAGTTTTTATATTTTCGATAACTTAAAAAATAATTAAAAATTCAGATGTCCACAACTTGGAAAATGTGGGCGAGCGCTAATTTTTTCTTGATGTTTCTTTTATTCTATTTCGCCCATATATTTGTTTTTATGACTGGAGTTACTTTACTAAACTAGATTTGTTCCAAATACGGCAAAATTAGAGGCAGGCCTACTGCCTGAAAAGACATGGACCGATCTTGCTGATTTTCAACAACAAGATTTTCAAAACTACGTCCGATCGATTGATTAAATTTCATCTAGTGCTTTGGCGACGGACATCAATTTTATAAAAATTTTTCATCGCTTACACTCTTTTGTTTTACGGTTATTAAGATACTTTTGTTTTGAAGAAAATTTAAACAATAGTGTTATATATACACGTTAAAAAAATAGATTAATCAGTGAATATCTCTTAGAATATACACCAAAAATTTTTAAGAGATTCCATATTTTTGAGAATAAAATAGGAATAGGAAAGGAAAATTAGATTTTTAACCTTATATTATATACATATTTGCAAAAGAAGACAATGAGATGTTATTATTATTTAATTAATAAATTTGCTATTTAAATAGTAATTAACTAATAATAAAAGAAAAACTTTATTATAAAGTATTATTAAAAATACATTTTACATGTTTTTATGTTATGCTGATATTTTAATGAGATGTTAAAATGCTTTTGTACACATAAATAAATACTTTCTATATATATTTTGACGCCTTAATGGATGCCTAAGTAGATTTTAAATGTATATGTATTTGCGTCAAGATATTTACGAATAAATACAATACAATACAATTGTACAATTAATACAAAATATGTTTTAGATTTATGCAAGTATTTGGTATATTGAGTGTTATGTCAATATCCAAATTGTTGTTAAAATGTTGTGTAAACACAGGATGTTAAATATATATTTAAGTATGTATGACACATACATTAATGGTTTTCTTTGCAAAATTTGTTCTTGTTTTCACTTAAGAATCGTTGTATAGCTTAGAAAAAGTTTGTATCATGATGAAAGCAATTGAATATAAATTTATGCATAAAATATGCAGAAATATATTTTGTCTTTATGATAGCATTTGAAAAAAAACTTGTTGGCATTAAATAGACAATTTAAATTTTAAACTGCTAATTAGAATATTTTAATTTAGAAAGATTAACTACTTAAATTGCAAAGAATTAATAAAAATAATTATTTATTTTTATTCCTTATGAATTTTTAAATTATATTTTAAATGTTCACAAAATCCTCCTAAATTAAGGTCTAAGTAGTTCTAAAGAATCTGTGATTTTAATGTGGACTTAAAAAGGTTTTATAAAGAAGCTACATCTTAAGGAGAAATTATATATATATATATATATATATATATTATATTTTTATATATTATATTTTTTATATATATTATATTTTTTTTTAACTTAAGGATAATTTATATTACTCATAGAATTAGAAATGCTGAGAGAAGGATTATTTTGACGTACGCTTTATGCCAGTACGCTTTGTGCCACTACTTATAACATTTTGTAAAAGTAATCTACTAATAAGTGGAAAATTTCGGATTCGTTCCTGAACTCCAATTGACCTTTCAAACTATCATTATTTGCTCTCTCTCTCTCTCTCTCTCTCTGTCAAGTAAAAAGATGATTAACAGACCTTAACTACAAGAAAGACAGAGTTTTTCAACATTTCGACATAAAAGCATTCAAAAAGCTGGTAACTTTAGGTCCTGACTGGAAGGCAAGAATAAGTTTACAAAAACTACCTTTTACGCTTAATCACGAGCTTTCCTCACAAACATTTTAATAATTAGGGCAATTTAATGATTTAATTTTCAAATTTGGTTCAAGTTTATAAATAAGTTTTATTATTTGTCTATATTAAAAATATTTTAAAAACGTTTTCTTTATACTTCTTAAATATTAAAACCAAAACACCAATTCAAAAAAATAAAAAAAATAAAACCTTTTTTCAACTTACTGACATGTTTTTATTTCTTATTTTACAGAGCCGTTTTTATTGCAGACCAGAGATTTTTGGCCCTTAAACAACCAGATAAATTTTGGACCTTGCAAATAAAATATGTACAGGCTCGTGATGCTGGTGCATATGAATGCCAAGTGTCAACAGAACCAAAAGTTAGCGCTCGAGTGCATTTACAAGTTGTTGGTAAGTTATAATTTAGTTTTTCTCTTGTAATTGTGAGTGACCTTTTTTTCCTTGTTTTTGTGGGAAACTATCAAAAAAATAAAAAAACATATTTTTACAAAATAAAAAATTTAAAAAAAGTACAAATCCTTCGAGGGAAAATTGCAATTACAAAAATTTATTTTTTGTTAAATTTATTACAATTAACACTTATTTTGCTCAGTTTTAAAATGTGTTAATAGTAAAACCAAAATATAAATTAAGTATAAAAGGTTTCAGAAGAAATTTTATATGTTTTCACATCTATTTATTTTGTTATTATTTGGTAATAAAGTACATGTTTCAGCCAACTTTTATAGTGATTTCTCATGTACTACAAAAAACTAAATGTTAATGCAGTTATTATAATTTTAATGACAAAATAATCTCACTATTAAGCTGATTTCGTTTTTCTACAATAAAATTTCAGTTTAACCAATTAAGGTTTTAAGTCCGCTAGAACACAAAATTTACATTTATTTAAGTGTTGATTTTTATTATGAATTTTTATGTTCTTTTTACGTTTGGCTAAAAAATAAACAAGAACTTTTAGCGATCCAATATCATGTATTTTATTCAAGTACTGAATATAAAGGGTTGTAAAAAACAGCTTTAGTAAAGTGAGAAGTACTTGTTAAAATAATTTCCTTTTTTATTTTTATTATAGAGCGGTACTTATGTATTATTTTATTTTATATAAAGCAAACTATGCTATGAAAAGAACAATAGAATGTGTTATGTTTGCTAATATTCGCTGAAATCTTTTTAAACTTTATAATGACAGAATAGAAGTGCGTAGTGAAAAATTATTAAAAAATATGAGAAGAAAAAAAAGGTGGCATTTCAAAGTGTCCATGGACATAATGTGCAAGAACTTTCGTCTCACTCAAAATTGACATAATGTCCATGCATATTTTTGCCTTGGAAAACGTCATTCTGTCCATGGACATTGTCTCGATTTTAGAATGGACGTAGTGTCACTTATGAAAGTGTCAGTATTCCGCTCGTAAAACAAACACGGCTTCGCTTAACAAAGGTTTCCTACATAGATGGTAAGCAAAGATACCTTTAATTATGACTTTTAATTTTTTTCCAATGCATTAAAGATATCAATCTTTTTATGATACTTTCATTAGTAGCACAATGTCCATGGAAATTGTGTCGCTTTAGTGCGACAAAAAGTTCACGAGCATTATATCCTTGGACACTATGATATGCAAACTTTTATCCATGGACATTATGTCACTTCTGCGAGCGACATAAAGCCCATGGACATTACGTTCTTGGATGTTATGACATGCCACCTAAACAAAAGAATAATGTACTTAAGAAATTTCCGGTGTCAGCGCTATAATATATCGGAATGATATATTATAGCGCTTTTAGGTGGAATTTTATTACGAAAATTATATAGAGCAAAGAATTACCAGGACCATTATTAGGTACTACGCTAATAATAATAATTTAGTCGACCAAACATCATATTGAATTTTTATAACAAGAGCATCTAAAAAGACGATCTCCAACATTCTTCAACGCATTTTACTTATTAATTATTAGATTTTTCACCTGATTTTTAAATTTATTTTTCCTTTCTTGCTTGTTAAGCAGAAGTGAGTTTGAGTTCCAGCAGTGCCTTGACTATAAAGAGATAGGATTATTGTTGAGCAGACGCTGTTGGATTTAAATTTTTTAAAAGACTAAAAAATTGAAAATAGAAGTTCGAATCCCAGAGTCTTGTCAAAAACGCAATGCAACTTATTGTGTAGATATGGTAGTTATTTTAAAAAAGGCGCCTGAACTATGCAGCCCTGTTGGCTATAGTTATATCACATCTTTGCAAAAGGAGACAATGAGTAGTTTTATTCTCGCTAGACCCTTTAAAATGAAATCCTCTCATTCCATCCACAACTTTAAAAATGTAATATTGTATAAACTATTATAATAGATATTTAGTAATTTTTTTTTCAATTCTTGTATCAAAAACTATTGCGTTATTATGTATATAAAATAATGAAACTTTAACTTTAGTTTTATTTTATTTTGTATGATTTTTTTTTTTTTTTTGGTGTTATTTATAATGATAGTTTTTTACAGATTGAAAGAAAAAGATGTACCATTTTATGGTTGTTGGGTATAAATTTGCTTAATTGCAAATATATACATATATTACGTCTAACGTCTAATAATATTAAACTAAGCCATTCATATCAATATCAAACATGTGTGACATAAAAGCTTAAGAATTTTTTATATTTGATAGTTTTTGAATTGGAGAGGACTAAGACTTAGCTAACAAAAAGTATAATTTTCATATGACTTCTCAGCTTTACGTGGCATAGATACTTACGTTATATCATTTGTACGTTAAAATCAGGGTTTCAGATAACATGTGTATTTAGATCCTACATTACGTGAGAGTGTTTGCAGCAGCTGTTGTCAAAAAATATTGCAATTCTTTTATCAACATGAAAAATACACACGATTTGTTTCAAAAGAAACATAAATATGGAAAAACGACAAGTCAATTAATAATTACATATCGTGAAAAACTCTCATAAATAGTCTTTTAAGCAATAACAGATGCGGGGTCGAATGCTGATTTTGTAATAACATACCAATCGTTAATTAGGCAACTGCAAGCTAAGAATAAATTTGTTTATCAAGACAATGAGAATGGAGATAAAAAAGAAAATTTATTATTGGGTAATATAATTTACAAAGAATTATTTATAAAGTGTTTACTAATTTTTACAGTCTGCATCATACGTATAGCTAAAATTTGAATAGCTTTTTTTCATCAGTTTTTGGTATAAAAATAGTACGAAACGTTAGGATGATATTTCAGCATGTCTGAACTAGTTATACCTGTTTTGACTACTTTGTATTCGAAAAGAATGCTTTAAATATTTAACACAAAATCTTATTACTATTTTACCATTTTTACCAGACGTTGCCTAGATCAAATGTTGGAGCCTTTATATGCACTGCATAACAATTTTATAGCTTTGTTTGTTATGAGGCTCTACTTCGAACACGTGAGAAATTTATCATATAAGTTTAAATCTTATAGCTCAGAAGATGTGTATATTTCTAATATTTTTATAATCTGTGTTGTTAAGGTGGATTAAGTTTCATAAATTTGCACTTCCCACTCCTAACCATGTTTAAAAAATTTTATTATAATCGGTACAGTTAAGTATAAAAACAGATATAAGTGAGGACTTAACTATGGTTGGAATTTCATTAAAATCGATTAGCAGAGACTTTGTTAGGATTGATTTAGATGTAAAAAAATTCTCGTTTTTCTTCCCCACTGGACAGCTTTTCTAAAACATATAAATACCCTATTTTACCACGAGGACAAACATCATTCATATATACATAATCGGTTCACTTGTTTAGACGCGACTTAAGCACGCACAAACTAACTAACTAACAATAAAATTTACAATATACTAGTAGTGCCTATGGCTTCGTCCGCCTATCATTTCCCATTTCCTTCCCACTCCTAACCATGTTTAAAAAATTTTATTATAATCGGTACAGTTAAGTATAAAAACAGATATAAGTGAGGACTTAACTATGGTTGGAATTTCATTAAAATCGATTAGCAGAGACTTTGTTAGGATTGATTTAGATGTAAAAAAATTCTCGTTTTTCTTCCCCACTGGACAGCTTTTCTAAAACATATAAATACCCTATTTTACCACGAGGACAAACATCATTCATATATACATAATCGGTTCACTTGTTTAGACGCGACTTAAGCACGCACAAACCAACTAACTAACAATAAAATTTACAATATACTAGTAGTGCCTATGGCTTCGTCCGCCTATCATTTCCCATTTCCTTCCCACTCCTAACCATGTTTAAAAAATTTTATTATAATCGGTACAGTTAAGTATAAAAACAGATATAAGTGAGGACTTAACTATGGTTGGAATTTCATTAAAATCGATTAGCAGAGACTTTGTTAGGATTGATTTAGATGTAAAAAAATTCTCGTTTTTCTTCCCCACTGGACAGCTTTTCTAAAACATATAAATACCCTATTTTACCACGAGGACAAACATCATTCATATATACATAATCGGTTCACTTGTTTAGACGCGACTTAAGCACGCACAAACCAACTAACTAACAATAAAATTTACAATATACTAGTAGTGCCTATGGCTTCGTCCGCCTATCATTTCCCATTTCCTTAAAATTAAAATTTAGAAAAATGTGTTTTTAAACAGTTGTTGTAGAGTTCTGTAAACAGTGTTAAAAATTTTCCACCTGCATCTAGTTTCTCTACAAAATGGTTTATTTTTTTACAATAATAATTATTCTTACAAAGGCTCTAAAGGTTCTCCTTACAAAATTTAATCAAATTCATACAACAGTTTTTACGTGATACGAACATAGACAGACAGACAAAAATTCCAAAAATAGATGTTTTGTATTCCATATCGATTACTATCTAAACGGATATTAAAATATTCAAAAAATATTTCATGTACAAAATGACCCCGTTACTGTTTTATTATATTCATATAGAATTTAGAGAAAGCTGCGTACCAGACTTTAGTTCAAAATGAAAAGTTTAAAATAAAACTAAATTTTTCTTTTCAAAAAATTATCACCAGTAAGTTCATTTAATTTTTATAAGTGACCATATTTAAAAATTGCTTTAATTTCGGCTTTAAAAACCATTCAATACCAATAAATGATACGGTAACATTATTTTCATTTTTTCTATTTGTATGGTTTGATTTGTAAATCGAATATATATATTTTACGGTGCAGTCACACGGTCAAGTTGTTGTTCGATTCTCTTTCAAGAAATTTACACATACTGCTTGTCAAAATTCACAAAAATTGAAAGCTGTGACGTAGGCTGCACGCAATTTCAAAGCAAGTTTTTAAGCAAGATATCAAAAAAACACTGACAGCAGAATTTTTAATACAAATTGGGAGAAAAAAACGTCAATCAGCTGTTTTATTGAATGTAATTTGAAAGACTCAATTGAACGAAAACTTGAAGCAAATTCTTAGCAAGTTTTTAAAGCGTGATTGTATTGGTTAAAAAATGAGAGAAATTTTAAAACTTTAATGAAAACTTGATCGTCTGACACCCTAGTTAGTGTTTATTTTACTTATTCGAATACATAGAATTATTTGACGATATCCTAGAATATAAAACTAACCAATCATTTTACTCACGCCATAAAATACTTCTATCTCCTTTCTTGGTTAGTCCCCCTTTTTTCAATTATCAAAAGTAGTGGCTTTAAGAAAAGACACAAGAAAACAAGCGTATCAACTTTGAAATGGAGAGAAATCTGTTAAATATTCTATGGGCATACGAATAAATGAGGCAGAACTAAACTAAATGTTATGTGATGTTAAACGAAATACAAAATAAATATCTTTTAACAAAAAAATAAATAAATAAAAACATTGTTTATAAACGTATATTAAGCAAATAACACACAAATTTATGTATATTGATATGAACATATAATAACAACAAATCGAGTGAAAAGAAATCAAAAGCAAAAAAAAAAATGGAATAGAAAAAGAAATCTTATATAAAAAACAAAACTGATTCTTTAAAAGCATCATCCCTTTTAATGTTAAGAAATACAAACATCATTAATTTTTTTTTGTTTTTATATGAAAAGCACACTCACACACACGCACACCTATTTTCGATATGTATCAGTACAAATATTTATTTAGCTCAATTTTCTAAACTAAATAACGTTATAAGTAGAAATTATTTTTGAAAAAGCTGAAATTCTTTATATAAAATCTTAATGGAAAAAGTAAGAAATTTTTCTGCAGACAATTTAATTCGTATTTATTACACAAGTAGCAAGAAACTAAAAAATTAATAGTAAGAAAATAGGAAAATGAATGCGTTTACTTATGATAGTTGTTGTACCCGTTATGAAAATATACATTATACATGCACATTCAATAGCTCATACCCTGTAGGACAATGAGTAGCTGACTACAAAAATAACCAACTTTTAGTTAGGTTTTATTTACTAATTTTAAGCTATCTGCTACTCTGTACACTAAATTTTTGTTTTTGTTCTTTATTCGGGATTTCCCTTTTTCGTTTTACACTCCTTGTTTGAAAGAAACCAAAGTTGATTAACTAAGAAGCACCTCCAAGGAGCCGTCAGAATAGAATACAGTTGCGTATGCATCCATAATTTATTTATTATATTTATATCTACATATGTTCATATGCATTCACAACTATAGGATTACAAGAATAGATAAAAAATAACAATTTGTCAAATTTTTTCACACGTTGGTAGAGCGGACTATTTTAGAAAAATAGTGTTGGAAAGTATTTTTTTACATGGATTACATATGTGTGTAACCAAATTTTGTTAAAGTAATCTACTTAATTCCTTAATTAAATTTTTTTACATGTTTTAAATATATATCGGCTTCACTCAGTATCATGCAGCTGCCGGCAACTGTCTTTGTCCAGCTATTGACGCCGTCAACTTTAGTAAACAGCTTATACTTTTGCTTTCGAAAATTTGTTTTTTGTGAGTGGTAAAAAGTGAATAATTTTTTTTTTTTTATTAAAAATATTTAAAGTGAGTGATTGAATAAAAATTATTTATGTAAAATAATAAAATATATTTGTTGTGATTGCCTTTATTTTTATTAGAAGTACTCGTACTATTAGAGTTGGTTAGCAAATATGTGAAAAGTAAGTTTTCATCAAACATGCAAACAATTAACTTTTAGTTGACTTAAACATAACTAATTGAAAGTTAATTTAAAAAAACCGACTTATAACCAACAGAGAAACAATTAGCTTACAGCTAGCTACAAAAAGTCAACTAAAGGCTGACGTTTAGGAAGTCAACTTTAAGTTAGTTGAAAAGTAATTCAGAGTTGGACAACCTCCTAGGACATCGCAATGTTAAAATAGTTAGTTGATTCCATTGAAAAGTAATCCAAGTTTAAGTCAGCACTAGTTGGCAAATAGTTAACTTAAAGTTAGTTATAATTAACTTAGTTTCTGACAGGGTAAATATAAAAGCTATTAAAAAAGTATTTTTAAAATAATTAGAGCTGGACCAGCTTAATTGAAAATACCCTTATTCGTGAAGATTTTTAGATAGAAAATAGTGTTTTGTGAACTCTTCATGAGCATAAAAGCTCTAAGAAATAAGTAAGCAAAATTTCCAGAATTATACGGTTTGCTGGTAATTTTTACTCTACTTGAAACATAATGTAATGTTACGTTGGATGTGTTGACAATTACAATTCTCATTAGATTTTTTTCTTAGAAAGTCTAATGCAAGTCATGACATAAAGTATTAATGGTTCCTACCTAGTAAAAATATTTGCAGGTCTACTCGTATTTTGTTATTACCACACTAACTAAAAGATAATAATGTTCATGAAGAATTTAGTGCTTTAAATGCTATTTGGTCACTATGAAGTCAAGAGATAATCATTGATCAAACACAAAAGTTTATTATTTTTAACAATGAAGGACTGGTGTTTAGTCTTTGAAATATATGTTTTTTTAAGAGAGTCTGCTCTTCCTTAAACAAGAGTTAAGAATTTAGAAATGTTTTAAAAACTAAGTAATATTTAATAATAAAATTTTTGTAATTTGTAATTTAATGATATAAAAAAAAAAAAAATCAGTTCAATTTTTATGTCAAATGCTATAAAAAATTTTGTGCTCTTAAATCTTAAAGCAATAAAAAAAGTATTAAAAATTAATAAATATAAAATAAATGGTATAAAAGTCGTTTATTATATTTTTACACTTACATACATATATTTTTACATTTGTATGCGTTAACAATGATCAATTCAAATATTGCTTTATGGAAAGGGAACTCTGAATAGACTTTTCGTAGAAGATATCGTCCCCTAAATAAAACAATAGGGTATAATTTTTTTGTCTTTGCGAAATAATGGAGTTTAAAGTTTTTGTATTATTAGACATCTGAAAAATTAGTAATTTTTTAGAAAATAATCGATGTTTTCAAGTTGTGGTCATTTAAATATGTAGTGGAATAATCAGGCTACTAGTAGATGATGATTGATTAATTTACATGTGCTTTATTTGCAAATAAATAGGACTCAAAGTACCATGAGGTCAATTGGGCTATTTTGTTTGTTGTACAATGGGTATGATAATCATTACACACTACTTTATTTTGTATGGTGTACACTATTTCGTGTATGGTGTACACTATTTATTTCATGCAATAAATCAAAGTATTCGTGCTTAAAAATCAATTTTATTTATAATTCACAGTCATTGTTTGGTATTTCAGTGAGACATTGTTACTTGCTTTGCAATACAATTTAAACACGTTTTAAAATAATTAAAAAATACATGAGTAAAAGTCATCTACAGAATTATCCTTCTCCCCATCGGGCTGATCCAAGCAATTGATGTTTCCCCATGTTGGACATTAAGAAAGAAAAGAATGAAATTCTTTGGGAATGACATTTTTGGTACACAGCTCCTTAAGATCATTATACCTTAAGGAATATATGGTAAACTGTTGCCAAAGTTTATGGCACAATTCACAATTATAAATGGTTGATTTCTTCCTTTTTCTTTCCATTATATCAATTGTTTGCCACTCGGAGTCCCATTTCTCTTTGTAGAGCAGCAAATTACATTTTTCCACTTTTAATTGCTTAATCGTCAACTAACTTACTGGGTTGTTTTCGTTATTCTTTTTAAAGTTTGCCTTAATCTGCTAAACTATTCTCTGAGATCATAAATGTAGTACCAGAGCAATTTTCCACAATGTATGGTTGTTTTCTGCGGGCTAATCCCAAACTCATTAATCATTCCGCGGGAGTGTAAATTTATATATTTCGTTTGGCCCGTTCAATTGTCGAGTGCATACACTGCGCCTCAATTTTTGTGTGACCGCTCTCTAAGTACTTTAACGTGACCGTATATAAACTTAATATACGAATTACGTAAAATTGCAGCTCTGCGCTATAACGATTCCTATTCTGTACATCACAACAACCAGAATACAAAATTACATCCGTTACTTTTTTTTTATAATAACACACTAGCAAAAGCACAATTGTCCTATCTATGTCTTCTCTTAGCAAGTTTTACAATCCATCAAACAGTTGACATAAACAGTGTAAATAGATTTTAAGCAGTTTTTGAAGCCAACCGTAGAACACACAGAATAATTTTGTATGATATATAAAATAGTGTATGTGTGTCATACGGATTGATTACAAATAAAATATTGTTAAAAAATAGTCATCATTTTCGGTTTTATTTTGTTATGAAAAAAATAGTAAATAATAAAAGTAGTGTTAGCTTTTTTACATTATTTTTCTTTGAAATCATGTTAAGATTAACATCTAATTAAAACACCATACACAATTATTAATGAAAATTTTCAAACAAAAAATTATACGCTAATATTTCAATTCATCGTTTCACTTTATGGAAGTAGAACTTCAATAAATTTTGACCACATTTAAAATCAGTTATATAGATTCGTATTATGCATTAAAAAATAGTGTTGTACATGCGTATACACTATAGTTTTATTAAGTGGACGCTATGTTAAATACGTTAATTAAATAGTAATAGTTCGAAGTGAATAAAGAGAGTGAACTCTGAAGAAGTATGCAGCCAGCCAGAAAATTATTTTAATTCTAAAATCTAGCATAACGCTTGAGTTCAGTGTCTACAGTGCTGTTTTGTTACTAACCACCTAAAAAAGTTAAAATCGTGGCAATAATTTTACCAGAAGTTTCAGGTATCAACATTGCGTCCAAACAACTTATTAAAAAATAAATAATTTGTAATTTTAAGAAATAAGAAAAAATTCTTGATCATCATGACTGCTTGCAATTCTGATTACTCGTAACTTAATAATCGGGCATGTTCTGACACTCGCACGTTTTTGAAATCGCATGTGATTTCAAAAACGCCAACTTTTGTTTTACATGTTCTGAAACTCACGCGTTTTGCTTGCGATTTGCTTTTTTTCAAACTTATGTTCGAAAAACAAAAACATATGATTTGGCGGTGCAAAACATAAAAATCAAAAGAAAATTAAAAAAAATGGCAGCAGCCTTCTTGCTTAGTTTAATTTCTTCAAATAAACATGTAATTAAAAAAAGAAGAAATTAAAAAACGGATGCTTAGAGATAATTTCAATCTATTGGATATTCCAATCCAATAAATATTTGTTAATTTAAAAACTTTATACCTACAAAGCAAGAAATAATTTGGCGACAAATGAAATTTCTATTAGTGAAGTTGCATTTAGCAACTTTAAAGAAAAAGATTACTTAGATCGTGAGTAATCAGTACTTAAAAATTATTTTTGCTTATTTTGTTATTAATAACATACACGTTCAAAACGTAGATCGTCCTAAAAATAATTGAGATATATTTATTAACGTACATTAACACTTAAATCGCCCATTTAATAAGCACCGAATATTTGTTTAAGATTTTAAAATGTGAATAACCGCATTTTTATTTGACTACCGAATACACATTTAACCGCACTAATACTAATATATTTTCGAACATCAATAAGAACAGCTGTTTTTATGAAATCGCAAGTACTCAAGAAAAAACCAACACAAACAATTAATAAAACAAAGGGCATATTTTAAATTTATTATTAACACTTTAATTGTGTAAAAATATAAATAAATTTTGATAAAAATAAAAGAAAACATATTAATTTTTATTTGTGTATAGTTTTATTATTGTTTTAAAGTTTATTTTAAGTGAAATTTATAACTTCACTTCAGTCTGTGCTTGAGATTTCAAGTCGCCAAATTTCTTGCGATTGTGAACTACAGAACACCTTTCATGCGATTTCAACTCACATCGCAAGTTTTAAGCTTATCAGAACATGCCTGAATGTGTAATTTAAAAGGAAAGAGTATGGAACAAATAGTGTTTGTGGCTTATTTATGATCTTTTCACATGTAGGTATTTAGTGTGATTCACTGGCCAATCGACCACAAAGTGATGCTCCCTTGATGTAGAACTTGTTATGTTCATGAAATTGCGGTTTGTATTAAAAATTCTGTGATTTCATCAGAAGATATTTCATAAGAAATTCAACGCATACTGCGTCGAAGTAACATTGAGTCAATAGAGGTAGATACCTATGGCAATGATGAGCTTTTTTGCTTTCTCCTGTATGCTGTCGTTTAACCCTAAAATACATGCATTTTTCGATTACCTTATTAAGGTTTTTTAAATCTTTAGATTATAATATATTTTTTAGTTAATTAATAATATATTGATTTTTTAATTAAATTATATTAAAATATTTTTATTGTTTTATAAAAAATAGTTTTGTTCAGAAAATTAAATGAATTGTTCGCTTGGAATGCAAAAACAATAAAAAAGTCTTAATTTTAAACAATACAAATTACTTTTAAACATCATCTTAATAACTCAACTCAAATAAACCTACGCAAACGAAATCCTATACACTAACACAAATAAGTTTACACTAATACTAATAAATTTACAATACAAGTGCAGAGGCCGTTTGTCGGCATTGAATAAGGAACAAAACACAAATCAATTGAATAAAACCTGCAAAATATTCTTCTTCCACTGCAAAAAACGTTGAGGGCTTTTGATTTTTTAATATCTACATGACCCATTATTAGAGATGAGGTACTACATTTATTTTATTTTAACCTTTCTCGCACTTATGTTTCATGTACCTCATCAAACAAACCGTTTCGTTAATTTGTCGAAGGTACCAATTACTAGCCATATCAGAAAAATAAGATTGATTTAATTAAATTTGATACCGATTTTTTAAATTTTGTTTTAGATAAGTTCTTTATAAAAAATGCGTAGGTTGTGTCCCTTATTTTGGGAGAAAATTGACTTACAATTTTTTTTTTTAATTTGGCTGACCTTAACTTATTATTTTTGGCTTAGTGCACTTATTAATGATCGGAATATTACTTAAGTCATTTGCTACATTAATAAAAAAAATTTGAATAAACAAGTTTAAAGTTGTGTTCTGACACGTTTTTTGTTAAAAATTTACAAGGATTTTCCCCAAAAAGGTAATTAAAATCGACTTAGTACTAAAAAAAATTTTAAAACATTTTAAAGTCAACCTAAGGTAAATGCGAATAAAAGTAAAATTATGTCAAAAATCGTAACGGTTCTCTTTATAGCCTTATTAAAATAATTTTGAAACAAACTTTTAAAAATATTGTAAAATTTCTCGGAGTCAAAGCATTGATGAATTTCCCAATTCTTGGCTTCATACTCAAAAAAAAGGTTTTGACATTCCCATGATTAATAAAGGCAGAGTAGCCTCTTTTGGAAAAAAAGCAAAACCAAAAAATTTGCTAGTGGGAAAAAAATTTTTTTTTCGTCTACATACTTTAACTAGCATTACTTTTGAAAAATTTTACTCATCTTAATTCTTGTGTATATAAAGACAGTCTTAATAAGTTCACATGATTATAAATATTTAAATATATAGTAGTATATAACTACTTATTAGTTTTTATGACGCTATTCACACATAGACACATTATTGCTGTTGTTTGTTATAGAGATTTTTAGTGTTGTTTTTCTAACGTTTTTATTTTAGTGTTTTAGTCATTTGGAAAAACTTTATACCTGTTGTTTTAAGCAGCTGTTAGATATTATAACGTATTATATGAACGTGTCTCTACGTATTTGTAGAATCCCTTTTTCCTTTTTTAAATAACATAATGAAATTTACACATGCATATGCATGTATTCTATTCATATAATTTTGTTTAAACGGATATAACTTAAATGTACTGGATTATTTTTTTCACTGTTTTTAGCTTACTTACACATAAAGATGTTGTATAATAGGCGTTAATTTGCCATTGTTAACGTTTTTTATTTGAGCTTTTTTTTCTTTCTGTTAAGCATAGATTATTAACAGAGTTTTCAATTTTCCATTAATGTTGTTAAAATTAAATAATGCTGAAATAATAACAAATATTGCTTGTGATTAAAAAAATTTTCCTTGACTATCCTAGTTATTGTATAACTTTTTGTCTATCTCTTATTTTTATACATATTCTTGCATGCATGCCATTTAAGCGAAATATAAACAGATTAAAGTAAATGAAAGTAAAATAATTTGAATGTTAAACTATTTATCTAATTCGTTCTACATTTTCTTTCTTAAAGATTTTGGTTTATTAAGCCAAGTGGATATATTTTTGTCGTAGTATATAATTAAGTTATTATTTTTTAATAATAAAAAAAATGTTTACATAAATTTAAAGGAGTCAGACAAAATTAACGTAGATCAACAAAAACAAGTAAGAGGGCTATATTCGTCCTAGTCGAATTTTATTACACCTTCACCATATATATGAAACTCTCATAAAATGATTATTATTTAAAACTACAAAATGAAATATTATTCTGCGGCGAAAGCATATGCATATGGCCATTTTGATACTCCTCATATGAAAGGTTTGTATATGAAGGAATCAGGCACAACTAAAGTAGGTTATCATAAAAAAGTTTACAAATATGAAATGAACACATTTTTTAAATAACTACTAATTTTTGGAAGTAAAAGCTCTAAATAAACTATATTTAGCCCAAACAATTTCTTCAGTTATTTTGTGAGGAACTCTTTATAACCAATCAATCTAAAATTAAATTTAACATGGTGCAACTTTTCGTAATTATTTAGTTATTTAATTTGCTTCCTTAAAAAAAGTACTTAACTGCATTTAGTGAAATACAACCAAATGCATCTGTTACACTTAATGTTTTTTATGCAGAATTATAAAATAGTACAAAATATTTTAAAAATATGTTTAGTACAAATCATATATTCCATTTAAATTTTTTATTACCGAAGATCGTAAACAATGCAATAAAATATAACAAATGTTTTTAAACATGTATTTGTTACTAAAAAAATAAACGAAAATAAATAAAATTAAGCAATGAAATCTTCTTTTTTATACCAAAAGAATTGAAGTTGAAAACTGACTTATCTTTTAACCCATCTTACTATCACATTTATTCTTGTCATTATAGTTAAGTCTAGTATAGTTATTTTTCAAATGTTGCAAATTTTTAGGACTCCATTCCCATTCAAAAATATTACTTTTTTGATGTACTGTTACCACCAGGCCTTGAACGTGTTATTACAAATATTACGTGTGATACGTGATTTCCAATGAATTTGCTTTTTTCTTACGTTAATAGTCTCGTTTTGTAAGTTTTACAAAATAAAATAAAACGTTAATTTCTTATTACAATTTTATATAAAACTACATATGTGTGTATATCATGTCACATAGAAGTCATATGCAGACTTTTGTTTAAATATTTATTAAAAGTTGAAAAATTGTTAACATAAATGAATTAATATTTACTTTTTTGGCTTAGGTTTATTCACTAATTTAATTTTTAAAAATTTTTTCCAATAAAATTTATTTACAAATGTACATTTGTTTTTGCTTTGGACCAACCTTGGTATGGCCACAAATGCAATTTTTAATCATTCAAACTTATGTCCATACTACCTAAGCCGTAAACGTAAATTTTAATTGATATATAATATCCACGTTTCAAATCTTGGTTCGGAAAAAATAAATAAAAAAAACATGCAAGGCGCAGCATGTCAATATGATACTAGAATAGCATTTGTAATTTTGTGAAGAAAAGAAGTATGAATATTTTTAAATAAAAACTTCATTTGTGGCGATACCAATGGTTGGTACAAAGCAAACACAAATGTACAAGATGAGTTACTGAGAGAAAAACGGAGAAATGCTTTAGGTTGTGTGTGGACTTTATCTAATCAAATTAATATTGATTAGTTGCTTAAATAACTTAGGTCTTCAGATTTTTATCCATCCAGACAAGCTTCCACCTACTATAGTCAATATTCGAGAATTCAAATTTTATAATCGGGAATTTAATATAATCTAATGTAGTCGTTAATATCTTTAAGACGATAAGATTAGAAAATAATTGTATATGTGTAACAAAGACAACAATAATAACAACACCATCTGGATGCTGATGGCATTGGTATAGTCTTCGTTCGTAAAATACTTTCAATCCTAGGTAAGATGAAGCTAAATAAGTTGCTACATTCCATCACAAAAAACTATGTGAGTTAACACATTAAATAGTAAGATTAAATAACACAAGGTGGCTGCCTTGGAATAATTATCTGCTAGTGTTTCATAAGTTCAAATCCCAACAGTTCCTTTTTATACGGCCAAAACTTGATTATAAAAATAAAAATTCCTTTTTATCGTGAATCGCTGTAGAACAATACTTCGTAAGGTTTTGTAAACTTTTTCAAGAGATCGTTGTGACTAAAATTTTGCATTTATGAACAAACATTAAATTTTATGAAAACTCCGGAAAATTTCCCTTGGTTGCCTAAACTGCTAAAAAAAATTTGCAAAAAAGTTAAGAGTTTACAAAATTAAATATTTTGTGTACGATATATCTAAACAGTTCAATTATTTTGTTATTTTCATTCCCTTTTATTAATTGAAAACTATAGTCATTAAAATAAACTCACTAAATTACTTTTGACTTCGTAATTTTCTTTTTTCCCACAGTTCCTCGTACAGAAATTTTGGGTGATCCTGATCGTTATGTTAAGGCAGGTAGCAGAGTTAATTTACGCTGTGTAGTACGTGGTGCCTTGGAGCCACCCACATTTATTATGTGGTATCATGGCACAGAGCAACTCACAGCTGAATCAAGACGTCATATAACACAAATTGATCGAAATTTACCAGAAGCGGAAGGTGATCCACATAGTACGGTAAGAATCTTTAATAAATATTAATATTTTTTTAATTTTAAGTCCACACTATATCCAATTAATTAAAAAATCACTTATTACGTTATTTATTACCTCCTGTATAACTTTTTGTTAACCTTTACATACTATAGCGAACATTAGAACATACAGTTGAACAGTATATCGTTAAACATGATACTAGAAAAGGGTGTTTAAAAAAGTATTAAATTCAAATTAAAATAAAACAACGAAAAATATTATTAGTTTTAATTACACTGACTTTATTGAAGAAATAAAAACCAATTATTTTTTGGTTATTTCTTAGAGTATCTAATCTTCGTCTTTGTAATATAGATGGCGTGACCGGTTGTATTTCGTCAACAAATCATGAATTTTTATATGCCTAGTGTTCATTAGCCTTTGGTTAAAAAAGTGAAGATAAATTAATTGACATGTTTTTAAAGAAAATAAACTAAAGAAGTTAGATCGAATAATCTTAGTAGCCAAGTAACAAGGATTATCCTCCCCTCAAAGCAAAAGTTAAAAGTCAACAAAAAATCTAGATCAGAACAATTTGAACAAAGCCAAAAATAATTTCTTATCTTTCTGGTATCATATTAAATTTAAGTTAGGACGAAGACTCTAGTTTTAAGACGATGCCGTACTTTTTGACTATTACTTCTTTAAAAGAAAGCACGAAAGCGCAGTGCAGTCGCGTGTCACCAGTAGGTGTTATTGGTTACCAGACTAAGGACCTATGGATGGCACTTATGCATAGCATAGTGTTGCGTTTTAAATTTAGCAATAGACCCACTTTTCGTTTGAATTTTTTATTTACTACTCAGAAATATTTTTATTCTAACTGCTCAATTTTTTGCTAAAAACCAAAATTACACATCTTTATTTAAGACCTCTTAAACTATTGACATAAAAAAAAAAATGAATATCATTTAAGAAGAACAAAATTGTGTCAAGTATGTGTCATTTGAATAAAAACTTAAAATAAATTGAATTATTACTTTTTCTTAACAATTTATCCAGAGACCAACCCATATATTGTTTGCATACCAACACAACAGTCATTCTTATGCAAGCAGCTAAGAGAACATTAAGCATACTAACAAAGAAACACATACATAAATTCATACATGCATACATACATACTCCTTTCCATCTACTATATATGTACATACTGTTAACATTCATCTAAGTATATATATTATACGCCACATCACATTAAGTCAAATTGACAAACATTTACATTTAAGGTAAACACACACACTCATATTATACACTTATACAGTAAAGCGGCTATAATGGCATATAAGCAATAAACATTCTGTATGTTTAAGTACACATACATATAAGCTCAAATAAAATAAAAGCATCCTTTTTGGTGTACTTAACTTATTAAGTAGCAAAAGAATCACCTGTGAACTCAGCGACAACAATAGGACAGCAACAGCATTGACATCAATAAGAAATTATAAAATATATTAAAAAGAAATAAGAAATAGTAAACCAAATTAAACATAAAATCTATAAGGCATATAAATATATGTCTTTAAGATAGGAAATGTGTTTGTTGACTGTTTTTGTTCGTTAGTTTGACGGAAAACTAAAGGTGCCAGTAGACCGATTTTGGTATATTCACGGGTTGTTTTCAAATGTGCGCTGAGTAAAATAGGGTACTTATTTTTTTAATATTTCAAATAGGCGTGGCATATTCCGTTCAAAATAAAAATTTTTGATAGTGTTATCTGGTAACTAAAATAGCAACTTGAAAATTTGTACGAATATCTCTCTCCGGATAGGGCGTGGCACCAATCATACGCAGTAAATAAATATTATCATATTTCTAGGTATATTAATTCTAATTCAAAAATGTACCTTTAGAGTTTATAAGCCTTTAATAAGCAAAAGTCGACAGTTCATAAACGTTTAATAGCATAATAAACGCTTTATAAACCTTTTATTAATATCAGCTTTTTTCTGAAGTAGAAAAGGTAATTTTAAGAAGAAAATGTTAACTGACAAAATCGTCGTTAACCATAGCATTTAATTGGTTCCTAATGAGCTAACAATTTTTCAACATAATTTTTAGGTATCCTGATAGCTTGTTTAAAAAGCTATCTTACGATACCCTTATCGATCCATTTTGCCACAGAATATTAGTAATTTCGTATAGAAATTGCAGGAGTTCGTAAGTTCGAATCTAATAATATAAAGTTTCACAGAAATGATCACATATCATTTTCTGCTTAAAATTGCTTTTTCTGAGCCCGGGACAACTTTTTATTTTATATGGAGCTTCTGGGCTAAAGAAAATTTATATCATAAAATAAATATAAAACAAATTTATTTGTATAGTGAAGTATGAATTCGTTATTCATAAACTTTTCATTTTATTAAATTATTTTCTATTTTATTAAGCTTTGGGTCCTTATATTTTTTTATTAATATTATATTTCAATATTTCGGTACTTTTTGCGTACCTTCTTCAGGAAACAAAATTAATATTGAAAGCAAAATAACAAAATTAATTAACAATTGAAAAAAATTTTTTGTCATAATGAAATTAAAAAACAATGTTTCAAAAAATTTCAAAAAAAAAAAAAAAAAAAAAAAAAAACATAAATGTTTTGTTCTTAATATATGTATGTAACACAAAAACACTTTTTTTTTTTTTTTTTTTTTTTTTTTTTTTGAAACATTGTTTTTTAATTTCATTATGACAAAAAAATTTTTCAATTGTTAATTAATTTTGTTATTTTGCTTTCAATATTAATTTTGTTTCCTGAAGAAGGTACGCAAAAAGTACCGAAATATTGAAATATAATATTAATAAAAAAATATAAGGACCCAAAGCTTAATAAAATAGAAAATAATTTAATAAAAAAAGGGTCAAATAATCATTACTAAACTTTTCATTTTATCTATTACGAAAATAAGCAAAACTTTAATCATAAATTTGTTAATTATATATCTTGTTCAGGTATATTGGTGAAAAAGATTTCTTGTTTTGCAAAGGAGAAAACCGCCTTCGATGTTTTGATAATTGAAAATTGGTTTTTAAATAAGAATGGGTATTGCCAGATAAAATGTAAAAGTGTAGACTAGCTACAGAACTGTTATTGTGTGTTTTTTTTACAAAAATTTAAAGAAAAGAGTTTATTAAACGAAAAGTATTCGATAACTATTTTAAACTTTAAAACTAAAATATTATTTTTTTAATGAGTCCTGTAGAATCTTGAAAATTTTCACAAGTCACTCAGATATAAATTCTTAAGTCCATATTGGAACAGTGGTCGTGGTACCTCCCATCGAAAGTGAAAAATTATTAGCAAATAGGTGCAAAACTATAATATGTAGAGTTTTAGTATTTTGCACTAGTAACCCTCCATATAACGTGAATAATTTTCAAAAAAGTATTTACATTGTAAAATTATACTGCTGTAAAGAAAAGAAGAAAACATAAGAAGCACAAAATTTCATTCGCAACTAATCTGAGGTTTCTTTGAAGCAAAAGCAAATGTATATGACGATCTATAAATAAAGCAACGACAATTTTTTTGCGCATTGTGATTGTGTGAAATTCGTTCTAAAAGTATACAACTATAAGAATTTTCTTGCATTTTACGATGATTATGTTTACAACAATTTTTTTTATTAATAATATAACTAAAAATTAATGAACTTGAGCCTAACCAAAAAGTTGTTATTTCGTTTTATATCCAATAAAAATTATTTCACAATCAGAAAGGGCGGATCCTTTACTTATTTTAATAAATCTTTTCTGGAACAACAAACAATTTTGTGATATTCATATGTAGATAATTTCTATCATTAAATTAACAACAACATGGAATACTGCGGCGAAAGCCTAGGCAAAGGGTCATTTAATTGTAGCATTTATAGCCCTTCGTAAATGCAAAGCTGTTCTTCAATCAACTAAGGTAACTTAAACGCAATCAAGGCTTATTTACTGATCACGAACTTTAAGAGAAAGCTTAATTTTTCTTTCTTAAGCTTTGTTTCAACAGAGTTATTGAATAGATTACAATAAATAACTATATAAGCCAACTCGATAAGAAAATTTTAGAATCTACTTAAATATCAGCATCGGATGATTTAGATCGACTCAAAAATATGGGTTAGAATAAATTTGCAGGTTTTGGATCAACCTGCAGATTTGGATTATAAGAAGATCAGGCAACCCATGCTTAGAGTTGAATAATAAGCGAATATTAAATTCTAAATAAGAAATAGATTTGGGAGATATCTAGTTCATATAATCTGATTCGTGTAATAACTGATGTGATGCTTATAACAAGTTTCATTATTCTGTATTCAAGCGATATTCTAGATTAAACGGATTTAGTTAATACTAGGTTCGAAATAATAATATATCATAAGGCCAAATCGTAATCTTCCATCACTAATATTCTGCTTTACAGACTGAAGATCTACTTTCTTTATACCAGTTTTGAGTTTTTTGAGATTTCGAACTTTCTGTAGCTTTTTATTGATTTGTGTTTGCTTTGATGTCTAGGTGGATACATCGCCGTTAACTTGTAATACTAATACGAGCAAAAACGAAATTTTTTGTTGTCATAAGACTTTTGGAAAACTAATTACGTAGAATTTTACATACACTAATTGACATAATTACATATTTAGTTAAAATAGGATTAAAAAATTGTTCTGTTAAATGTTTATTTCAAGAAAATTAATATTAAGTTAAAAAGAGAAAAATAGTTTTCTAATTAAGGAAAATAATTAAAATAATTAAAACTCTAATAATAATTCAATATGAAAAGATATAAAATTATAAGTAGGTGCAAAAACTTAACAATGACTGATGACGAGGTAAAGTTTGATTAAGAATCAATAATGGTTCTGTCGATGCTATTTAATATCGTTAAGCAACTTCTAATCCCTAGGAAAAATTATAATGTTTGTGCGATTTATGACATAATTTAAACCTTTATGTTTAACATGAAGAATTTAACATTTTTAGTAATTGGGTACGAGAGTGCTATTATGTTAGCAACCGTGTAAGGAAATTCATTTCAGTAAAGAAATCTTAAGCAAAACAATCGTCGGCTATGGGCACTGTTATAAAAGTCATTAAAATCTAGAGGAAAAGCAGAAAGTTAAAGCGATTTTTATAGCTATCAACCTAAACTAACCTAGGCAGGGATGTGAAAAGCTGTTGTGTGAAAAATATTAAAAATATGAACTGTCTTAACAAAAGTCGCCTCATGCCTGGCTCATCAATTTTACATTCATAATTTTCTCGGTCACATATCTTAATTTAAATATTTGACTAACTGAGATAATAAACATGCATTGAAATTGATTGTATAACAGAAGCTTTCGTATAGTTGCCCGTGTTAGCTTATACACTTTGGGGGTATTACCTATGAGCAAGTAACAACAGATAATACGATTAAACTTAATAATTTGTACGTGAGGAACGAGAAGATTATTATATTTTTGCACTATTTCCACGTTACAATATTTGCTTTTGTGGCAAATCAACAATACAATTTTTAATATCTATAAGCACATAAACATGTTTTCCAATTTAATTTAATGCAAAAAATAAATTGTAAATATATAAAACTTGCTATTTGATTTACGTTTATAGTAGTTTAGCTACATCCTACCTTTTATATTGTTATATACTTACTATTTTTTTGCTGCCAGTAACTAAAAGTTTTTATTTTCACAAACAATTTTGAATCGGAGTTTTCGTGTTAGCCTCCGTATAAACACTATTCTTAACGTGTGCAATTTCAATTGATTTCACGTGAGTACACCGCAGTTTCATTTTTATTTTTTATAAATTTTATTTGTTTTGTTCCCTTCATTGCTATTTAAGTGAATTGTTTCTGTCATGTATTGTGAGTTGTACTATAACGAATAGTTCTATATCATTTTTAAAGTCATGTCGTGTGTGAGGGTTGTTATTGTCTATTCGTTTAAGTAAAAGAATGTGGAACTATCTTTTTCAGTGCTATGGTGGAGTTTCTTTACTTTTTATCTACCTCAATATTAGGAGTAGCTAATGTTACATAAATAAGAAAAAAACACTTGGATTACTTATATTTCTTTAAGACAGATATATAACTAAAAACACCTCGTTTTTTAAGGTTTTTAAAAATATCACTTACTTTAGTACCAATCAAAAGGACATCATCCTTAAGTGTTAAAAGTAGATAGATATAAGTAAGTATTAGGGTTTGTTTGCGCCTGTACATGCATATTCGGCTCACTTAAAAAATAAAAGAATTCTTTTTTTTTTTAGTTTGAAAACCTGCTATTTTCCACAAACACATTTAATAAAATTTTACTGCGCCTTGTGAAATTGCAATTTTTTGCCATATTGTTAAGTTCACAGTAGCTTTGAAATTGAATTGACTACGAAGTACTTCATACTTTATATGAATTTTTAAATTAATTTAATTTTATATAAAAAAAAACTGATTTTATTATACCGTCGGCAGTAATATCTCTTTAGTAGTAACAACGTTAACAAGTCAAAGTTGACTTGTGTCATTAAGAAGCTTCACACATCTCTTGGCAGCAAATAAAGTTTTTCAACAAAAACTGTGTTTTTCAATTGTAGCAACGCCAAAATCGTAATAGCTGTGACATTTTTTTTCGCCGTATACGTAGTAGATCCATTAGCAATTGTTACAATGAATCCGATAATAATTCGCTGGTTTTTTTGGAAAAAAAAACTATTTTTCACTTGTCAGGGTATGTCAGCATGCATAATTGCCGCCTTGGGGCTTCTGATAATCTTAGAGCGATTATTAAGAAGCCTTTGCATATCCAACGTACTACCGTATGGTGCCCTATGTTGTCTGGATGCGTGGTTAGGTTCGCAGTTGCAAAAAAGAGGTTAAAAAGTTTGATAGAAGTATCGACACCTTTTAGCGTGGTCGTGTTGGACATTTGCAAGATATTAAATTTTAATCGTAATCGCAAATATTTCGTTATACAATAAAAACTTAAATCGTTTTTATCTAAATTTCTTGCTTTATTTTGTTTTGTAAATCAAAGTTTTTGTTTAAAGAACCAATTCAAACAAGAGCGAAAATACAGAAATATGCGACACAGAACTTTAAAATAAGAAAAGTTATCAGTTCGTCGGCATGTTGGTTTTTTATGTTTGTGCCCGCAGAAGTCAATCATTTCTAAGCGAATTTTGAATTTTTTTCTTTTCTTAAGTGCTGATGCTTACAGATTAGTCCAAATTTACAAAGAATTTATAATCTTAAAAATAAATGAGCCGTAAAAGGCACATCTTAAAATTAAAAAAACTGCCTAGTGATAGCGCCCAATAGCAAAAATTAATACAAAAATAAGTCTAAGAATTAAAGGGTGTCTTAATGGGTAATATTGATTGGCCTATCGATTACTGTGATGATTATAATAACGAGTATAAATATTCCAAGTTAAAGGGTGCGCGAATAGTTTATTTAATATAATGTGTATCGTCAAACAGTTGCAGACAGACGGTTGATATTTACAAAGCGTCTGTTTTCTAAGTCCGCTACAACAGCAAGTTTAAAATTTGAATTAAAATATTGAAGGGTGTCGCTATAGCTGATACAATTTTATGTATGTGGTCAAACTTTCGAAAAGTTTTAACTAGATAGTTGAAAGCTACAAAGAATAAAGTAATTGATATTAAGTTTGTTCTTCGTTTAAAGTTAACATTTTGGGCACTCATTGATAGGCTATTGCGTAGTTGACCCCAATGGGTTAACAAAAACGATATTCGTTAGTCCGAAATGTATAGGGACAAGAGAGAATTATTTAACTTGAAATTAGGTTATTAAAATTCAATCCAAGAAGTGATACACTTAGTGATAAAATACAAATTAGAGTATTTTTTTTTTGGTATTAAATTTCTTACGAAAAATTTTTATTATAAATTAATTGTTGGTGACCCTGTAAACATTAATAGAAAATGTACTTACGTTCTTTTCAATTTAAGACTTTGCATATATAAATAATTATTTGTTTATTTAATGTAATTACTTTTTTTCATCAAGTCATTTTTACTGTAAACCAGTGGTATACAACTTTTAAATTAACAATCATTTATATTCTTTTACAATTTCTTTTCATGTACCATATTCTATTGATGTCTTTCCTGTATGATAAAATTGCACGTGTCCTACCCAACAAACTATTTACAACATTATAAAAACATTTCCAAATAAAATATTTCCAAAATATACAACAATGGAAAAATATGTCAATGTGGTATAAAACATTTAACAAAAATAATATCAATATAATAACAGATCGGTTCATTAATCATTGAATCAGCAAAAAAACGTGATACTGGCAATTACACGTGTAGCCCGTCAAATAGCCCCAGTGTGACTGTGACGTTAAATGTTATTAATGGTAAGTGAAATATTTTTACATTTACATACACTTTTACAAATACACACGTACATACAAACATAAGATGAAAGATTATTTTCGTTTTGTTTTTTATTTGCATAAAAGAAGGATATCTTTGTATGAAGAGACACATTACAATGCACATTTAACACTATTTGATTATTTAATAATTAAAAACATGAACTGCTTTTGAGAGTAAATATGTTAAAAAAGAATTTTAAATAAGCATGTCAATAAATCATGGCAATAAACTTACCTTTGTAGAAGTCCAAATTTTTTTTATTTTTAAGTGGAAATCGGAGGTACCGTTGCCTGTGGAAAACTAAAAAGTGCCTCCATATATTTTAATTTCTTTTGCAATATGTTGCTAAGCCATTAAAAGGTGAAAAATTACTTTATTGTTCCTGTAAAAATATTTTTCGAATTTTGCTCATGCACCACTATAACCCATTACTTAGAGATTTTTTAATCCCGCAAAGATTATTATAATGTTAAATTGTTCCAAGCTTTATGTTTTATAATAATCTGATTGATTACTGTCAAATTTAGCCATATTTTCTTATGAGATATTTAATTACAAAAATCATTTCTTCTTGTTTTCTCTTGAATAAAAAAGGCCCTTTAAAATTGTTTTTATTTCGATATAAATCTTAAAATTTTAATGCGAAAGAGCTTAAGCCGGATTAAATTTGATCGTTTGATTATAATACTAAAACAACTCCTCGTTGATTTTAAAATTAATAATATTAATAAAAAATAATTCCAATATTATTATTTGCTCATTTTTTACGTTACTAAAGAAAGATTTAAAAATGTTTTATTTAATTTTTTGATAAAAAATTTTATTGAATATATAAATCATAGACGCAGATAATTAGACAAGAAATTTATTTATTAAGTTTATATCTGTTTGATATACCCTACATATCTCTAGCAACATCGTGTTCAATGCAAATTATAATAGGAACTGCAAATTATAATAGATACCGTGCAAGAAAAAAATAATATTTTATTTTTAATCTGTAATAAATTTTCATTTTCTAATTTGAAGTAAGGTTATATATATATATATTATGTATATTTAAAAAAAAGAATTTTTACTTACCTTTAAGCTCTAATTAATAATTTTTGAAATAAAAATAGGAACTTTTTAAAGTTTATATAAGCTGCCTATTTGGTTACCACTATTAAGTTTTTCGAAACAAATCTTGCCAGAAACATTTGGCAGTTAATATAGTTTTTACAAAATAAACGGAGTATAACTTCGAAAGACTTTTGAAAGCAGGTTACCATGCTTTGAGCAGAGTTTTAATTGTAAAAAATCTAAAACATGATGGGAAGCGACTATAGCATTTTAGGTGACTATCGGGTACAGAGTATATACGGCATAAGCAATATTTTGAGCAACAAAGGGAATTGTGTTATTATTATTAATAGAAACTCTTGTCATTCTATATTATCATTCCTCTAGTATCTTGATTCATTTTAGTCATAATAGAGTCAAGATACTAGATATGTATATTTCATGATTTTTTTCATCACTTAGTGATAAGATATGCTCATATTCTGTTCATATTAGCTATTCAAAATAAACCCGTAGACTATAATATCTAATTGTTGTACAAATTGAAATACAACCAAATAATTTCTCAAGAAATGGTTTAACTAACTTAATATAAATGCATTTACTTGACGTCTTTTTATTGACCCTGTGATAAAATTTTCAATTGAAACTCTTTTCAACTCACCAAACAAGATAAAAAAAAGAAAAATAATAGCTATTTTTCTATATTATAGTTTTGTGTCATGTTTATACACATGACTGAAGTTGGTGACAAATGTTGTGCTGAATATAAAATAAACTATCTAAATAACCATGTACAACTAAGAAAGTATGAAGTAATAATAGTGTGATAATAAACAACAACATTTTGTGATAAATGTAACTATTTTTATAGGTCTTATTTTACGGTATTAATATAGGATTTTTATTTATTTATTACTTTTCTCTATCATGTTTATGAAATGTTTGCAATTCATCATATTTCTTCTATTTTAACAAGACAAAGCATGAAGTGACTAAGCAAGTGTTTTTGTTTTTGTACTAATAATTATTGTATATTGAAAAGAATTTTTGTCATATATGAACATTTAAGCAATTAATTTACTAAAATATTAGTTTACAAACTGCAGTTAAATTGTTTATACTTTACACATTTTTGTTTACTATATCTGACTTAAGCGCAGTACTACATCTTTATTTTGAAGCCTTATATAAATCAAAATATTGCGTTACATAAATTAACTTCATTAAAATATTATAAACGAAAAATAAGATTTATAATTTACATGCAAGCATAAATTTATTGAAGTTTTTAAAAGAAAGGTAATTACGCATTGTCGCAATGTCTCCATGCTTCAGCATAAATATAGTTGATTTTATTAAAACAAATAAATCAAAAATTGAAATAAAGTTAAGTAAAATAAAGGTTACAGTAGTTTTCAGTTAATATTTAAATCTGTCATTGACTTTTTAATTTAAGTAAAAATATGTATTTCGCTGAAGAACGTTCTGATGATTATTGAAATCTATTACGATACCACAACTGGAAAAAAATATGACTAAAGGTATGAGGATGTTGTTATTTCGAAAAATTATGTTTAGGATGAAAACATATAATTCAGACATAATATGATTTTAGGAAACGATGGTTTTGGTTTCTTCATTTAAAATTGCTCAAAAAAAAGAAAACTGGGACATAAGGTAAAACTTTAATGAAATTGTAAACCAACCTAAATTTTAATCATAAGTAAAAGCAAGAACATCAAAAACATGCTTTGAAATCATATTGTATTGAATGCTTTATATTTAAATGAAGATCAAAAATAAAATACTTTACACAGGAAGATGTAGTGTCAAAGGCAATTGGAAAAATAACTTTTGTAACATATTTATTTTAAAATTTAAAAAAAAAACAAAAAATTTTTTATTCCAACATTTTCAACTGTTGTTAAGATATTCTTTTTTCTGTTCATATAATTTATTTTGTCATTTCGAACTGACTTTGTACCATTTCTTCCTTCGATTTGAAACTCTTTATTTAAACTTTGATGAATAAATATTCACACAAAAATTGTTTAAGATCAATAGCGAAATGTTTTCGAATCTAATACAAACAACTTTGTAATATATTTTTAATTCACCTGCCTTCAAACAATTATCTGCAATGATGATTTCATGCATTCAAAATATTACTTATGCAATTAATACAGCATCATTTATTTTCAACTTCTTAATATTTTACTTAGTTATTTGAAAGCAAAAATTTAGCAAATGAAATGAAAGGCAAGAGCAAAAACTATTTTCAATTAATTAACTCTATTATGTTAATACTATTACATTTTGCTGGTATTTCTGTTTAACTTAACTCTTTTGCATAAACATTTTGGTTTGTGTTTTTCTTTTTTCAATAGAATTTTCTATTTCAAAGCGTTTATTGTGTGAGTCTGTAAAGAAAAACTTTAGTTTAACTATCATACAACTAAAATTAATTGTTTTAATTTAACTCCGTCTATTGAATAAAGGGTTAATATGGCAATCACAAAGGATAATAACATACTTTACACAAAATCATGTGGAAGTAAACTTACTTAAGCTTTTAATCAGAACTGCAGAATAAAGGCCTTATCATATTATCTTTAAAGTTACAGTTACATTGCTTGGACGTTGCAGTTATCCTCATATGCAAGCTGTAATACACAGGATTGTTTTTAGAACATTTACATTTTTGAATTGACAACGCTGTTTTGCTCCAAAATCGATATGACATCTGATAGTTGTTTTGTGGCGGTTCAGTTTATTTTGCAATAATGAGCTTACATAAGATTGAATTATTATGTTATTCTTTACTTCTTAACCGACAACAGAAAAAGAAGAAGGTCATCAATTTATCTAAATATTTTCTTTTTATGTTTGCGCCCAAAAAACTCAGTCGTTTCTGAACCGATTTCAAATATTTCTTCTTTAAAAAAAGATTGTACTTACAGGTAGTTCACGTTGAAAAGCAGTTCATAAAAATTTAGAAATTAAAGAGTGTCCCTTTAATTATTATGATCCATAAGGACATCACTTTAAAATTTAAAAAAGTACGTGTCGCTACAGTTTCCAATATCAAGTAGTAACACAACACTGACTCCAAAAACTGTTACAGACAAATGCTTGAAAAATGCACACAATGTCGACCACTATGAATGTTATTATAACAAGTATAAATACTCAAAATAAAAAATTAAAGGGTGCCCCAACGGTTCATTTAATTTGATGTATATGGCCATATTTTTGAACTTTTTTAGAGATTTTGTTGCAGTTTTTAAAGAGCCCAGATTTTAAAATTAATGGCTGTGCCTTTAGTTAATGCAAGTTGATGTATATGACCAAACTTTTAAGCTGCTATAACCAGATAGTTGAAATTTATAAAGAACCATTCTTGCTTAGTCCATTACAAAAAGTCGCAAACTTACAAATAAAAACTAAAGAGTGACTCCATAAATGATGTTATATTACCTATAAGACCTTATCTTTGTAAAAGTTGTAGACAAATAAATGATTTTAAATTTGTCTGTTTTGAAATCGATTTATTGGCACAAATAATAGGTAATATTTATATAAATTTATTGTTAAGGAAGTTTAATGGGCCGGGTGCAGAACTATTAAGTTATTCAAATACTTGCAACATTTTGTAAGTTATTGCTAAACACGACCGCAGTTTCTGTGAAAGGGTCACAGTTGTACTGAAACTTTATGAGCAACAGAGCTAATTTCATTGATTAAAGCAATAACTTAATTTCCCATATTTTAATTAAAAATTAAAAATCTTTAAAACAGAGTCTGGAAATATGAAAACAAATGTTTATAAAAGTGCTCATTTGGTTTTTGCTAGTTTTTCTTTAATATTACAATGAAAATATTGCATAAGTTTTTTTTTGCGTTTTTCTTGTGTCTGCATTTTAATTGCACACTTCCGGCAATAATATGCTATTATATTATGAGCAATAGCAAAATGCAAAGAAGTATTCAAAAGTCTAGAAAAATATTCCAACTAAAAACAAAGCATTTACGCAAAATGCAGGACTAATTAAAAATTAAATTTTTCAATTCATCTTTTTAAAAATTACTTAAATATAAAAGTACCCATCATTCAGGAACATAATATAGCTACAGTGAAATTTAAAACAAATGAATATGTTTACGTTTAATATTTCGTAAAAAGCAGTCATTAAAATTGAAAAAAACAATTCGTTTAAACACTTCTTACAAAAAAATTCATAAGTTAGGCCCCTTATAATCTCTTTTACTGTATGGTTTTTCTTCCTATTACCATAAAGTATGTTCTCTAGGTTCTACGCGTTCCATTTTGAGCTTCTTATTCAATATTTCAATTCAATTCTTTATTTACTGTTTAACATAACTTACGTTTATCATCTTAAATGTAATGTATCTAAAGAATTTTTGAATTCTTAATTCTTTTCTGTTTGTTTGTTTGTTAGAGTTGGATAGATAAGAAAAGATCCCTGTACTACTTGCAATTGTGATCTCAATAAGTCCCATTCTTATTTACCAAGGGTGTTTTGACCGAATGATTTCTTTGATTTTTCGTAATTGACCGCTATTGATACCGTAAAGGTTTTTGCTCCTCTTCATCTTCAGTTCATCCCATTGGTATTTTTTGTGCATCTGCCGGATTTATACAAATTCGTCATGTCATCAGCTATTTGGTTGTATTAAATATTCGTAAACCTAATTGTCGTAAAGCGACCTTCATGCAGATCCCAGTGAGCCAATTAAGACTGCCAGTTAATGCTAGACTAAACGCTACCTGTGCTTAATCTTATGATATCAGCTAGAATATTTTTTATCGTTACAGTATTCTTAAATATAATAAGAAGGAGAATTCACTTTTTTCAAGCAGCTAATCAACCATTAAAAATATATGTCTTTTCTAGAAAACCCAATTAACCTTCATTGGCAAAACTGTTTTCGACCAAAAAACCAAGACTAAATTGAAAAACTGCTTTCAGAAAATTCTGTTTCAAAGAAAAATTAAAAAAAATTTTTTCAAAAAATTTTCCTTTAAAATTGTACTTTTTCCAAACAGAGGTCCGAATGTACAGCTACAGTAACTTAAAACGACTCTAACTAAAGTAGACTTTAAAGTTAAAACCTTTAGTATCTTTCTACTAGCTTTAAATACGTCCCAACTGCAATTTTTTAAATGTGTGATAGAATTCATAATGTTAAAAAGCTGGAGCCTTCAACAGCTGCTTTTGTATTGTTTACCACGTAAATTAAAACTTTTTTTATACCCTTCACCGCAGGTTGAAAAATGGTTTATATAAGTTTGTCATTCCGTTTTTAATTTCTACAATACACAGTCGATTAGAATCAAAATATTTTAGAAATAACTCAGCCATTTGTAAAGGGCTAGGCCGATTGACCTGTAATGGAAATGCCATAAAAATTTTTCAAATGCGAGATACCCAACTTTGAGATAACCATCCCTGGAAAATGTATAATACCCAGCTTTACATCTTACGCTCGAATGCTCCTCTACTATGCTAATGTTAAATTTTTGTCAATCGGCCTAGCCCTTAAAAATGGCTGAGTTATATCCAAAATATTTTGATTCTGCCCTACAGTACATATATATTTTGAGTTCTTATGCATAGGTAAGTAGATTGAGCGATGTCCATTTGTCTAACTGTTCATCTGTCTGTTTGTGTTTGGGTTGAAATCAAATTTGCCAAGGCATTTGAAGAGCTAAGAAAAAATTTTATACGGCTATCGACCAGACATAGTTTCGAAAATTTTGCTATTAAAAATCAGCAAAATCGGTCCACGTCCTTCGAGGAAGCAGGCAAAACATCACGCCTGCCTCTAGTTATTTCACATCATTTGGAACAATGAGGTACCTCCAAAAAAAAAAAAAAAAAAAAAGTATGGGCTATAGAGAATTGAAAATTAAAAAAAAAAAAAATTAAATGAAAAAATATTCGCTTGCCCATTTCCGAGTTATGGGCCTGTGATCTTTATATAGAAAAGTACGATTGTGCACCAAATTTTTATTATTTCGTTATTATTTTATTTGATATTATTTCGGTACCAATTAACTAATGATTTGTTTTAGTACCATGAGACAGGGAATAAGGAATACTGGAGTTCCGCTCAAAACTAACATCTTCATGAATGTATAGTGTGTAAAGTTTGCAACTCTTTTCTTCTTCTGATTAATGTACCTAAAAGTACAATTAAAAAAGTAAAAGTAGCATTTGTGTTAAAATCCTTAAAAAAGTGAAAAATTGTCACACTGTAAAATATAAAAGTATACAAACAAGCATTTGTAATGTATTCTTTGTTTGTAATGTATTCTTTGTTTGAGTGCACACATTTAGCCTTAAGCACTTGAAGTTCGAATTTTCATGAATACAGTTGGCCAACAATTATTTTTTTTAATATTCAAAGTTTTAATCCTATACTTTTGAATATCTTAAACATAAATTGTGTTGTTGTTTGATTAGTTTTATAATTTACATGCCGATATTTCAATGAAAATAAATATTTGCTATTACAATTTTGACGTTTGTTTGTCTGTATTGCATAGTAATGATTAATTTACTTTTACATGAATTCAAATGCTACAGTACTATTTTTAGCAAATATTCGAAGAAATACTTGTAGTATACCATGTTGTTGATACAATATTACAAATACATGTATTGAAACATGTATATGTAATATTGTATTGTTTTGTAAATACAAATATATGATTGTCATTAATTACAACAGTATTTTAATTTTAATAAACATAATTATTCCATAGCACAAAAATAACACTGCTGACATTAATAACAGGATATAGATTTTATTTTGATTTTATTTCTTTGCAAAGAAATTCTTGGTAGTTATTAGGTATGAGCTTAGTTTATAAGCAGAGAATGCCTAGTCAATGTGATTCGAATAACCTAATTGTGGCATTAAGTTGCTATCAAATCAAGGGCTCATTTAAAATGTTAAATATTTTTTATGTCTGTAAACGTAAAATGAACAAAACTAAAATCACAAATAAAACAAGCAATTCGATGTAGAAAATTTTACTCGAAATATTGGCCAAAAATATTTTTTTTTTTTTTTTTTATTTTAGAAACGTTCGATTAGAATATATCAAAGCAAATAATCACATTTTTGGTAATTGTGCAAAAAAAATATCAGCTAATTTATGGGCGCAAGCAAGCTTAACATAAAAGTTCTTCATTTGATATTATTAAAAACTAATTTGATATAATTATTAAAAACAATTACTAAGCAAAAGAAAGGAAATCGCACGTAATACGGAGAAGAGGGGGGATAAAAAATGAAAAAAAAACTAAATATTTTGGTGGGCGTCAATGCTTTTGTTGACAAAATGTGTATTTCCAACATAAATAAAAATAATTGAATTTTTTATAAATATAAACTTCGCATAAGTTTTAGATATTGTTAGCCGTGGAATGCCGTGTTTTACCTTGATAAAAGGTATTAAGAAAAGAATTTTTATATATTTTTTTCGCTTAATTTTTTCGGCTATCAAGTTATACTATGTTTTTTCAGACAGCCTAACGTGAAGTATAGTAAACTTTTAATTTTTTGGTGAAAGGAATAAAAACTAAAAAATATGATGCTGTTTGCTAGGTTATTATTAGTGAAATCAGTTAATATAACGTTCAAAATTAGATTTGCTTTAAACTTTATGTAAAAATTGCTTGCTAAGGTGGCATAAGGCCCACGGAAAAATTAACAACTTTCCAAGCAAAATAAAAATCTTACTGCCACGTTCCTTTATTTATTCCTAAATTGTGTTATATACAAATATCAAAAAATCCAAAAAATCAATTTTGGCCTAAAAAGTAGCTCAATTCACGCAGTGTGCAATGTAAGCATAAAGCTATATATTCGTTTCTTAATTTAAAATTTAGTATTTGGTAAATTTTTCTACATCTGACAGCGAAATTTACTCTTTGGCAGAAGACAACAGAATTTCTTTATAGGGTTCATCTTCTAATTTCCTTTTAGACAATTTTTTTTTTTGAAGATATCTCAGAAGCCAATGCGGTCAAGACCATTTTTGATTTTTGGAAATTTTGATGAATTAAATAATAATCTTCTTAGTTTTTAAAGGACAGCCTTCTAAATATATTCTATAATAACTTTAGAAGCGATTGTGAATAAGTCAAACCGAAGCGAATTGACATAAAAAAAACAAAAGTAGGTAGGCCGGTAATTTCAACAAATATAAGTCAATCTATATTATATCTAATGACAGAACAATTTCAAGAGAAACAAAAAAAGACAGCATGTATTTATTGATGTATATAACTTCAAATAAACACAACTTTTACTCGACAACGGGTAGAGATTAAGACTTACATTTAAATAACTCGGAAGAAGATGATGTTTGTTATGATTAATGAACGTAAAACTTATGACAACAAATGTTATTTTATTATTTTAACATAAATTTTTGACCTTTTTTAGCTGCCAAAAGGTCAAAGTCCTTAAATTTTCAAAATGCTGTCATTATTTCACTAAATACTTACGTTTTTACTTACACATCCTCTACACATCTTGTTTTTTGCAGAATTTACACCTCGAAAAAATACTTTATACACTTTTCTAATTTAATTAATAAACCAAGAATTTTAAAAACTAGCGTGTCAAAAAACATTAATTTTCTCAATTTTTGTGTTTTGGACTTAACCGCACTGGCTTCTGAGCGAATCAAATTTCAATAAGAAAACTTTAAACATACATTCTAACGCCATCATTGTGAACTCTTAGTTAGTAGGCCAAATTTATTTAAGCACACAGTTAAAATTTTCCAAAGACTATTAATATTCTTTACACACAATTTCACAAAATATTTTAGCTAAGTTGGGATGTTTCAACAAAAATTCTTTGATTTTTTGTTTATAGCGATTTACCTAAAAGTTTACCAAAAATATTTGTGTTTTAACTAAAGCATACAAAAATACATTTTTAACAATTTCTTATTGCCACTAAGTTTTTTCATGATCCGTGTAAATACCTTTTTTAGAATAAAAAACGAAATTATAAAAGAAGACACCACATGTAGAGAAATAATTGATGGTCGAGGTCAATACTAGCGGCTGTTAGATTGTTATTTATGTCACTAATACATTTTTCGCCGCACGTAGTTCCTGTTCATTAACTTGCATACAATTTTATTTTTTACCAAATACGATACTAATTGAGAAAATTGTTGACTTTAACTACGATTCTTTTTTTGATTACATTTCACCGGAAAAAATGTAAAGAAATTTTTGAGGATTTGAGAAAAATGTAAATTTGTGTGTAGGTAAATCTGAAACAACATGTATGACTGTAGCATTTCTTATACCGACGTTTTTTTCTTTTCTTCTGTCTTCCAATAATATGTTGTGATACTATGGTATGTTTATATTTTGGTTCTTCTGTTTCTGCATGCTAATAATATTTATTCTCAGAAACAAGCAGAGCTCTAGCAAGTTGTAGTTGTGGTTTTGCTCCACTTGTGGCAGCAGACAATTTTATTTAATGAAATATTATTAAAAAATTCAAAAAATTGGTAAAACATAAAAAAATAATAAAAATATTTGTTAAATAATAGTTTTAAGAGTTTATAAAACTTAAATTTACTTCAGATGGCAAGACATACTTATTTACAATTGTACCATATAACGAGAAATAACAAAGACAAAAATACTCAAGAACGACAAAAGTACCTATTAAAAATTTAGAAAAAAAATTTTTTTTTTTCATTTGTTGAAGAGTTCTGCAAACAGTGTTAAAAACTTTCCATCTTAAAAAATAAAATGTACTGCCAACTGTTCTTGTACCATAATACCGATGAAGTTGGGTGACTTCAAATTTGTATATCTATTTTCTCTACCAAACAAAGAGTTTTAAAGGGACCTCAATATAAATAAATCCATCAAGCAGTTTTTACGTGATGCAAACAAAGACAGACAGACAAAAATTCCACAAATAAATGTTTTGTATTTCATTTTGATTACTATCTACAACAATAACAACATTTTCAAAAAGTTTCATGTACAGAAATGACCCAATCACTGTTATATTCCATCTATAGATGTAGTAGAATTCACACGAAACGAGATTTTTAAAATTTTTAAATGTCACAACCAAAATATTTGAAAAACAATCAGTGCATTTTTTAAAGCGCTAATGAGCACATTCCGTTGTAGTTACTATAAAACTGTGAAATACATCCCACATTGCGTCGATGCTCTAGTGAGTCAACAGAGCTGGATACCCTACTGTCACCGAAGAGCTTCTTCGCTCTCTCCTGCACGCGGTCGAGTAACTCCAAAATAGACTTTGAAGCACCGGCCCATACATGAGAGTTGTATTCCATTTTCGGTGTGATAAAGGTGATATGGATAGTAAGGAAATCAGACGGAGTGAAGTTTTCCTTACACCAATGCACATCGCACTAAATTTTTATGCCAAAAACGTCGAGAACTTCTGACTCCGTAATATATATATCACCCATATTTACAGATGAGGTAACATGTTCAGCGGTTAGCATACAGTACTGGGTTTTATGAACGTTAAGCTTAACCATGTTCGCCAGGCCCCATTCGTAAATTTCCAAAAGGTCGTGATTAAGGGTATCGTCCATGTGCTTTCTCATTGCCTCAATTTCCCGAAGGCTTGGTCTACTGCGAAACGCAAGTGAATGGCATATGCTACTGTCATCTGCAAAAGAATAGACAGAGTTGGAAGCCTGACATAGAAGGTTATTAAGAAAAGTAAGAAATAGGGTAGGGGAAAGGATGGAAGTTATTGACCGATCTTGCAAAATTTCCGAAACTATGTCTGGCATATTGAAAAATTTTCTCTAGGTCATCTGGTGCCTTAGCAAAGTTGATTTCAATACGAATACGGACGGACAGACGGGCTTCGTTTAATCGACTTCGCTTTGCTTAAGGACTCAGAACATAAACACTTTATGGGGTCGGAAAAAGAATGTTGAATAACCGTGATGTGGAACAGCTGTGGTTTCATGTCGCACAACATGTAGAAAAAGTAATTTATTTAAGAAATTTGGGTAACCGCCTTGTTTCACGTTTTGGACTCAAGATGAGGATACGTAAAGTTGCTAGTTTACATCGATAAACCGGAAACGAAGGCATTGGTCACTTAATTGCCGATATACAGCCACAAATGTTAGTGAAAGTCATCGAAAATTGGACTTTCGGATTAGCTATGTCCGAACAAGATATGGGCGCCATATGCAAGACGGTGTATTTTAATTAGAGTGGCAGAAGACAATCTTTCGAATAAAAAAATTTCACGTGCATTTAAAAATGCATCTTTTTTTATTTAATTTCAAAAATCTATTTGCTAAAAATTCTATTACTTATCATTTATTTTATCAATAAAATAGCTAATTAAAAATATAAATAGTTTATTTTAATATTTACATAAATTAAGTCATTTTTCACCATACAATATGTACGAAAAATATATTAAGAATAAAACTTGTTTACAAAATTTTATCTATAACAATTAATTATTTTGATTATGAATATTTATAATGAATTTTATTTTTTCTAATTAAATGAAGTTTATTTAAAAAAATATTTATGATAATTTTTCGTTAACTTTTTTATTGAATAAAATTATGCACTTTTTAATTTATTTGTTTATTATTGTTTTATTTGAATGTTTAAATATACAAATACACACATATAGGGAGTTGCCTTTTGTTATAATTAATTCACTTTATTATTGACTATCTTATTGTACCCAGCTTTGCCTGGATCGCTTTTAGGTACTTTAAAATATTTTATAGCCTTGTTTTCTACATTTTCTGGTCGAAAGAGTAATTTCGGAGATAAGATATAAAAAATCTCAGAAGAGGTCTCTATGACAAAGGTACGCAAATACAGAATTTATTTGCATACGCATGTTCAGAAATAGTATCACATTTGGTTGTTTTATTTTAACTCATTTTTCATAGAATTTTATTCCGCAACTCCGCTTACCAACATGACATTATTATTTAGTAATTCACACAATTTCCTCAACCAAGTGTCGCCCACCTTAAAACAGAATTTTACATCAGTCATCAGGTATTATAAACGCTATGTTTAATAAAATGTAAAATGACCTTTGTTTTTGTTGACTGCAAATAATAAAGCCTTCGTTTACAAAGTAATAAATATTTTATTATGTGACACAGTAATGCCATATTTTAGTTGCCGTCTTAGTTATATAACATTAATGTGACCATATAGCTTTAAATTGCTTCAAGAAATTTCCTGTAAAAAAGGAGTAAAAATAATCTATTAATATATGTATCGATAATCTATAATTAAATAGCTCTTGATTTGGATAACAAACCATAGTTTTGACTTTGACGATGAACAACTTTGCAACAAATTATTCTTAAATCATTTTACTTTAATAGTTCCAAGACTGAAATAATTTTCACATCGTAGTAGTTTTAAACGTTTTAATAGACAAGTTTTGGTTAAACTTTATTCACAAATGATTATTAGTATTTCAGACTATTAAAATGATTTACCATGAAATTATTAAAGTCTAAAGTGCTTACTTTAAAAAGATTAATCACTTCATAAAAATTAAAAGCAGATTAAAATTTTAAAATTCTTAAAATTATTTACAAATGTTTGCAGAGGTTTTCCAAAAAAAATCAGGAATTACTAGACATCAGCAAAATGTAATGCTGCATTTTCTGGATCTATACATCCTTCACCAGTATTCTTCGCAAAGTTAGTCTTTTACATTCAATTATTTAAAAAAAAATTTGGTTTTTAAAAAACGCCCAGCAAATAAAATTAAATATTGCAATAACTTTAAGTGCCCCTGGCTTAAAATTTTTCTAGAAACATTATATGTGTTTCTCACAGCATGAACAAAATACAACTTCTGTAATGTTTCTTCATAATTATAATTATATGATTTTTCAACATTTATATTTTATCTTTAATTTTTTTAACATTAAAGAGCAAAGTTATAAATTTTGTGAAAGTTAGTTTTTCAACAAGTTTTAATCACACGATTTTCTTAAACACTTTTTCATAAAGGTCAACTTTAGATACAAATATATTTTCATAGTGCCTTTTATCAGACTCTTGTTGTCTTCAAAAAAATTTCATTTTATTATAGTGTTATTTATTATTGATTCCTGGAAATAATATACAAAGAAATACAAATTGTGATTTTTATCTGTGATAAAATAATATTTTGCTCAGTTCGTAAGGGAAAGTAAAATATAATAAAGTTAGGGAAAATGGTTAAGACACCCAAAGATATTTTCTACAAATTCAAAAATTCATTGATAATATTTTATGCCTTGATAAATATTTTAATTCATTTATAATTTAAATTATTTCAAATCTATTTTGACATAATTAATTTAACTTCACATTTCAAATACACGCCTCGAGCCCCTTTACTTTGTGACAAAATTCATAAATACACATGTAAAATACACGCCTTAAGCCTCTAGTTTGTGTCAAAATTCATAAATGTTAATTAGTTATAACTGACATAAAGATTTTTTAAAAGTACTGTCACACAGCTTAGGCATTTTTACAATTATATACGAGTACCTAAGAGTAATTACATATGTCTGTGTGAAATATATAAAATTCGTACACATTTATTTAATTATATTATTTTCATTTTTTTTCAGGTGAATCCTCAGCGTCAGCAGTTACTTCATCAGCACCCGTTACCACAAAAACCTACTCAGCATGTAGCCTGGCTTTAATATTCAGTGTAATTATGATTGGTGGCCATAGGACATGACATGCTTAGATAGTTCGTAACCACAACATAAACTAAAGTTAAAACAACAACAAAAATCACATCTAAAAATATAAAAATAATAATGATTAATATAAAGTAAAAACAAACAACATAAAGGGAAACCAAAAAAAAAAAAAAATTTGATCTGCCAACACAACAGAATTATAAATGAATTATAACACATTTAATTAATATAATTGAACAAAAAAAAAAATATTAAATATTAGAATTAAGCAAACAACCACAATATTTAATTAAACTAGTTTTAATAAAGTTTTATTAGTAATTTTAATTAAAAACAAAAACACAAAAAAAATTTAGCAAATAAAATTTTAAATAGATATTATTTTTTAACAACTATTTATGAATACGTTTGATTTCAGTTTTAAAAGTCATTTGTTTTCTGTTCTCTTTTTGTTTAGCAGGTATATTGCATGACTTTGACAACAGCATCAAAAAAACTTTTTATAAAAATATTTAAAATATTTTGCAAATTTAAAAAATGTTTTTCCTTATTTGATCTATTCGAGAGTTTTGATGGCTTAAGTTGTATGTTTTTTTCTATTCCTTAGAACTATATGCAAAAGTCTTTATAAAAATTAAATCAAAAGATCCAAATTTAAATTAATTAATGTTACAGTGGTGGCTGGCTTCGAGTATTTTCTCCAGTCAGTTAAGATTTCTAAGATTTCATTGAGAGTTTCTAGTTGTATCATATGTATATCTCAAGCAATATTAACTTTGAATATTATGAACAAAGTATCGGAATTCAACGACAGGCCACAATAAAAGGTCTACAAATATTAAAGATTACCGAATTTAGTGCGCGAAGGATTGAGAGTTTGTTGAGCTGTGTGACATCGTGCATCATCCAGCGGAAACCAAAGATTACTCTAAGTTTATAAATGTACGAAATCATGGCTAAGTATTACTGGTGCTTTAATGAAATGGCTTTAACAGTAGCACTTTAGAAAAATTAAGGCCTAAAACAAGGCTCTGTTCTTTCTCCTACCCTGTGATGGGATATTCTCTTATTAGATTAGAGAACTCGCTCTTGATATGAACACACTTTATTTGTTAAGAGCTTTTCAATTTGTGGTGCCAGTGAGTCCTCTTATGTATTACAGAGAAAATTCTTTTTTTTTTTTTTTGCAGAACCAGTTTTCTGTATTGGTCTTTTTTGTCACTTTCAACGCAGTAAAACTCAAATCAAATGTCCACAAACACTACACTCTATATCTTTTATTCAACAATTTAATTTTCTAGTTCTGGGCCTAAGTTTTTCTTGCGTAGGAGTCAACACCTGATGCTAGTCTGAGATAAAAAAATAATAAATTGGTTCAACGATACCACCGCTACAGAAACAGCTCTTAATCGTCACACTCTGTGGATGTTATTTATTCTCGACAAAGACAGCGGGTTTTGCGTTTCTAAATGCGGCAACTTGTTTTTTGACAAAACTGCCGATACAAAAATTAGTTTGGAAATTCGATGAAGCCTAAGCAGTAAGAAGGTGAATGATCATTTGCTTTCAATTGCTGAGTCAACTAAACTTTATTAATAAATATAATCTAAGATCTTTTTTTTTAAATATTATCATGCTGAAGTGTGAAATGTCGAGGTTTTGAAATCGCTGGCGTTTTTTACGATCTTCGATTAAGTTGTAGCCGTTCATGCAAGACAGTGACATTCTCAGTGGTACGCATCGCACGACAACGAGTAATATAAATATTGTTCACTAGCAGACTCGTGCTATAAACTTTTTGTATAATCTTCTGTACGCAATCACGACTGGTGTTTTCGTGCAAGACTTCTTTTTGTTAAACACACAGTTTGGTCAACATTGCTCGACTCGCAAGTGAAGCACAAATACAAATGTTTGCAAAGGTATGATGCTAAGGATAAATCTATCGAAATCATAATTACATATATCTAGAAAGATCTATTTATAGAGGAAAATAAAGAAGATATAGAACTTTATAAAAAAAGAAACAGGACAATAAAGAAAAACTAAAGAGAATCTAACGTGCTTGAAATGATCCTAAAAAGGGGAAGAAAATGTAATGATAAAAATGTCTACACGCCCGTTTTCCCTATTTGATCCTTTTTCTCATCACCTAATTATTCCAAAGAAACTAGCACTAATAGTTATTATTCAATAATTACTTGAGTCACTTTTCCCTTCTAAAGCAATATTTATTTAATACTTGCCTGCAGGAACAAGAAATATTTATTGTGTTAGTGCTTTTTTGTGTTCAAGAAGAATTATACGTCTAGCAATTTTGTATAAAACGTACTTAGTTTTTTTATTTCTTTACAAATTTTATGGACAAAATACTAGTCTCGAATACAAAAAAAGCAATTTGATCCGTACTTTGGAACAAAAAATAGATAAAAAGAAATTAATATCTTTAAAACTTTAACCGTTTTTACTACAAAATGCAATTTTTAGATAGAAACTGCTTTCGGAGCAGATAAACTGAAAAAAGGATTTGGAAAATTTTAAGAACAAAGTGCGGTAATTAAAAAGGCAAACTGTTATTTTCAAATTCAAATTTACAACTCAAATTTTTTGTCGCCTCTAAAATGTATGATTTTTATTATAATAATAATAGTAAGTTAAATAACTACCAGAATGTTTAGTATATAAAGAAAAAAATATTTGAAACTGTTATGAACGCATAAAACCAGATTTTGAAATTCTCTACGACTTTTAACATTAATATAACATACATGTGTGAGAGGCAAGTACGTAGTATGGACAATTAAATGAAAGTATTAAAATCCTTAAAGTTGTTTTGAAAAGAAAATAAATTTATAAATTTTTATAATATTTAAGAGCAAAAATACAGTTTAAATTGGTTATTGAATATTTTATAAAAGTGTACGTTACAACCATAATGAACTGGGTTCATAGGAAGGCAGAAAATATAGAGAAAAAATTAAAATATAAGCAAAGATAAAATTTTGGGACACTTTCTCTCCTCTGCTTTCCACTAGATTTTATTCATTCTTTTACCGATTAATAGAAGTTGTTATTTATAAAAAAAAAAAAAACATGGAACTCTTGATGCTAATGTCATATCTTAATAGGTACTTGCTCTTTTCTTGCGCTCTAATTCTTCTTATTGCCACTGTTCACTAAAAGATTTATATAGGCTCTGAGTTAAAATTTTTTAACTATTTTAATTTTCCGATTGTTCAAGCCAAGGCAAATTGAATACTAGGTAAAACTGATAGCCAGGGTTTGGATTCGCTTTACAAATTTTTCATAACCAAATAAAAAAATTGTTTACGTTTTCTTGCGCGCCATTTAAAAACACGAAAAAAATGTTTCTTTGGGAAACATTTTAAAAATTGTTTTTTTTTATCAAAATATATGTTTGTGTGTATGTATGTACATTAATAAAAAATATTTGAAGAAATATTTTAGTGGTTTTCAAAATAAGAAGTGCGGAAGTAGAACTTTGTTCAAAATGCCGAAAGACACCAAAGGAAAATGATTGAAGTAGTATTTGTTAAGTAAATTTACTTTTCTTCTCTGTTTTTTTTTTTTTTTTTTTTTTTTATAATATATACGCGTTTTTTGTTTCTGTCCTGATGCGGTTACCTGATATTCAATTTGTATTGGTTCAAGCACTATGTCAGTTTTTTTTAATAAAAATATTGTTTTTTTTTCCAATATTTCGCCACAAAATTGTAAAAATTAAATTTTTTCAAAAACAAATATTAATTCCATTCAACGGTGTGGCAAAATATTGCAAGAAATAAAAGAATAAACAATATCTTTATTAAGGAAAACTGACATATTGCTTGAAAAATTAGAAAACAAAATAAATTATCAAAAAAACTCTAAATTATATATTATTTTTCAATTATGATTCATGAAATTATTCTTTTTTTAGTATGAAAAATATTTTATTTAACTTTCTCAAAGACAACATTTGTCATTGTATGTGTCAACACTTAGAAAAATACCAAAATCCAAATATAAAAACTAACTTTAATTAAAGGAAACCATCATTAAAATTTACAACTAAACTGTAAATTATATTCAAAAAATACAATTTGTCTATGTATTATATTAAATTTACCACGTAACTTTAAATAATAATAATTAAAGTAAAAAATAAAAAAAATGGTAACTATTCATTCAAAATGAAAAACGAAATCTATAATAAGAAAATTTTCAAAAATTACCTAAATATGTATGTAAATGAAAATTATTATCCATAAAATGCATTTAAATTCTAAGCTTCATATAAAAACAACAATAAAAAATTACACATACATAAATTTGCATACACAAATAAATAATATAAATATGTTAATGATTTTCATTACAATAAACACTTTGTTACACTCCTTTATAATAACCATATTTTTTGTTTGTTAAGGCAAATGAATGTATGTTTAAAAACATTATAATGATTATACTACAGTAGTAATACATAAATAAATTTAAAATTTTGAATTAAACTTAAAATTAATACAATAAACTAATTCAATTTCTATGTAAATAAAATTAATAATATTAATTAAAATTACAATATAACAAAAAGAAAAAAAATATAATGATAACAATACCAAACTACTAAACAAATACAGAATTTAACCTAAAAAATAAATCAAATAAATATAATTATAAAAATTCTATGTAATATGTACTTGCATAAAAAACCACGAAAACCAAAAAATATATATAATTTGATCAAAATATTTAAAAATAAAAATAGTTATAATTAAAGAAAACAGAATTAAAAGTTTTGTGTGTATTTTATTTTAATACTTTTTTATTATATACAATTGCTTAAAATTGCCAAAATAAAAATTATTTTGGGATATTTTTACTTTCCCTAAAAGCTTACAGTCTCAGTGTACATAACAATGGCTTTCATACTGTTTGTCAATGTATCCCTATGAAAATAACCAAGATTCAACTAATCCTTCTTTTTTATCAGTTTTAAATCTAAATTATTTTGAAAATAATTTGATACTTTGCTCTACCGTCATTCAAGTTATTAAAAATCCTATCAGACAATTTACAGAACAGATTTTACTGATTTTGAGCCAACACTTCTGCATATTTTCTGATAATAAGTTTAATGATTATTTATTTATTTATTTTTTTTTTTTTTTGCACTTGGATATGATTCAGAATCAGGCTATTATTTACTAGAAACAGGAAGAGTTTCCTTTAGGTTGATTAGACAGATAATATTAAGTTCGTATACAAGCTAGGGTGGATAGATTGAAGGAATGCTAATAACGGATGTAGCGATCGAGAAAGTGCCACAGCACGTTCTACCACCCGCTATGTATTTTTTTTTTAACACAAAAAAATTGTTAATAATCTATTTTTCTTAACTAATTTAGAAATTAAAATGTAAATTAACTTTTACCGGATAAAAATTATTTTGTAAGCTATAATATAAAAGTAGCTGTAATTAATTTGAAGGTTGTCTTATCACGTTTTAATACATTTACACTTTTTTACCAATCTACTCATACTTTTAAAAATTAAAACGAACTTGATATCAATTTTTCTTTAGAGTTGAGTATTTCAAATTGCGTTCAAGGCAACAGCTGATCAATACTTTTTGAACTATTCTTCGTGTTTGTTTCTACAAATATTTTACCGCCATAAGTTTTTGCCATTTTGACAACTTAAATGAATTTTAACAAGGTGTATGGGCTTTAGCTTTTTAGAGTTATGTCATATGTTCGTTATCTATCTCGTTTAAGTAAAGTATATTGAAGTTTTGTATTTCCCCCATTTATAAAGTTAATTTTATTCAAAACTTAAAACAAATAATTTGAAATCTTACGCATTTGTCCTTAGAATCAGAGATCATATGCTATGTATAAAGCAAATATTACTTTAAACTTTTTTAACTTCAATGGAAAAAAATAATGTATTACGTGAATGCTTATTAGTTTTTGAAAGAAAAAACACTAAGTGTAACTGTGTTTTGCTACGAAAGTAACCAAAACGAAACGTTTTCTAGCGTTTTGTTTAATTCTTTATAATGACTAAAACAAAAACACAAAAGTAATAACGACACAGATTGCGACATTAGGATTCGATTTGTATTTGCTTATTAGCACAAATTGTATATTAAATAAAACGTTCGCAGCCAAAGATAAAAAAAAAATAAAATTAAGACGCTTTGATAAACATCTACTTAATGGTCGAATTGATTATCACAGTAAAGAATGCATTGGTATTTCAAAACAAAAACCTATTGCTTGGCTAACTTTACTACGAAGTGTATGCGTGCATCACAGAAAGTAAATAAACCAAATGCCAAGCGTATCGTTAAAGATTTTCTTAATTTAAAACAAAACAAATGATTTATAACTTTTAACCAGCTTATGTTGTTGCGTGAGAAACTTGCGATATTCTTGGTTTGATTTTTATACAATAATACATATAGATGTGTATTTTGGTTACAAGATTACTCATTTCTATTATGTTATTGAAAACCTGACACAATGGTGGATGCGTCTTATTGTTGCTACTGTTATGATAAGATAATGTGATATTCACATCTTTCTGCGTACAAGTGCACACCAACTTGAGACCACCTGGCCATTAAATCGCAGTTCTAATTACAGAGAAAATTCGATTGTTAGTAAGATTGATTTTAGTGCAATATAGTTCGCGAATTTCTGTAGTTCTCACAAACTCTTTTTAGTTATTAAATATTTAAGTTTTATCCAAATGAATTTTATATATAGGATACATTTCCAGTTCTGATCCAACTATAAAAATATTATTGACAGAATTATAATATGCATGCAAAAACATTATAGGGTCTTTGTTTTGCGGTTCGATGAAATATGCTAAAAGTGTTTACATTTAGGAATTATTGTTGTGACTGCAGTTAATCCTTAGTTTATCAACCAAAAGTTCTTCGAAAATAATCAAATCTCTTGCAATTTTTTTTTTCGTCTACGTATGTCAGGAATAGTTCGTTTTCAAAATGTCGCCGAATCGCAAATTTGAAAAAAATTGTTGATGTGTCAAATTGAAATGATATGCTCATTTCAAAAACCAAATCATTGTAACATATTTAACAACTTAAAGTTCTCCAGTAAATTTGGATTTAATTTTTAAAAGAGTAACATAGTTTATCGTTTTGAAATTTAATGGTATAATAATGACAATTTATAAATCGATTATAAAAATTGCTACCACTAAAGCCGCCATTGCAAAAATGCAAAGGTATAATTAAAAAATTGTGAAGGTATTGAGCATTTCAAGCCCTAAATCTTATGAAAAACAGTGTCAATGCGTCTTCACAGCAAAATGTATTATTGGGAATCTAAAAAATATGTTGGAATCAGCAGATTACGGAGCACCCTACGATAGATTCAAATTCTCAACTAAAATATGTTTTAATTATAATGGATTTTTATAAAAAATCATATTGTCAGAAGGGAGCTTAAATGAGAGGAAATATTTTAAAAATGCTGCAATGTAACTAAACGCGGGGTACTGCACTTTGTAGAAAAACAAACTTTAACCTAAAACTGATCCCCACAGAACCTTGTAAATAAAAAATACCGATGACAAAGAAGGAACCAGGTTATCTATTGAGTTAAAGGGAGCCTACTGAAAGATGTGATGCTTATGGGCCAAAGATAATGACAACGATATGAAACCAAGTGATATTCTAAATAAGTAATGGGGTTTTCAACAAGAGCTTTGTTATTTAAAATAAAATAAAACAATAAATTTAGATAAATGCAATTCAAATTTTCATTACAATACGAAAAGAAAAAATAAATATGAAATAAAATGAATAAAAAATCATATTTTGCATCACGACCACGCTAACAGATGTCAATTCTTTTATTAAAGTTTTCATACACTTTAATCAAATTGCCATATTTCCAGTCTCATCTTTGAAAAAATAACAGCCCATTCATATCTTCAGAACACACTTTGAGCATGCAAAGGCTTTTCAATAATCGCTCTGAGATTTTCACAAGCATTTAAAGTATGCATTCAAAGTTTTCAATTGCTTAACTATATTTTATTTTGTGTTTTACAAAAAATACAATTATTGTAGGAAAACAAATTCCCAACTTATACAGGAGAAATTAAGTTTTATTCTGTTTGTTTTTAACAAACTTTTTTTTAAATAAAAATGATGTGACTTTTACTTTCAGAACTTTTTTGTTTTATTTGACTTTAAATGACATTAATGTACAAAATACATGCACCAACTATACTAATAATAACAAGTTATTTAGTTGGATAGAACTTTTTAGTTTGATAAAATTTGAAAATCAGTTTTTAATAATATATTAATTGAAATGTTAGTTAGAAAAAATTCAAACCCTTAGAACTTTTGCATATTTAAAGTTAAACAGTTCGTTCCGAAACTAATTACTTTCCATTAAAAAAAGTTTTCATTTTCATTATCTATTAAAGTTAAATGTCTAATTAAAACTAAGTATGAATTAAAATAATATTGCTGTAAGTGACCTTATCATTTTTATTCATAGTTATACAATAATTAAATATTGTCTTTGCTTAAAGTGTTTCAGTAGATACAAAAAATGCAAAAATGTTGCATAATTTCTCTTTATTTTATTCCGTCAAATCTTCAAAATTGGTCATCCAGATTGTTTTGCTGATGGTTCTCAACATAAACTTGCTGCATAAACAGTCGCCAAATGTTCCGCATTAAGATCTAGTAAAAGTACCGGTAAGTCCATAACAGGCAATCCATACTTATTAAACCTGTTGTTAGTTGTTAGCTAAAATGAACTACTGTTCTAGTCTACTGTATAAACGTTTAAAACTTTGGCAATAAATACGGAAAACTTTTTTTGCACTTATTAAAATGTTATTTTTTTCTGAGATTGCACATAAAATATGTTTTTAATTAATACAATTATTTATTTAGTAAAAAATGGTTTTCTTTTTTTTTATAGCTAAACGTGTGATTAATTTAATAAATTATATGATTAACAATTTTTTTATTTATTTTTCAAATAAAAATTTTAAGAGTTTTAAAAATTTTTGTGCGAATAATTCGTGGTACCCCAAAATATCTATTCTACTCAGAATGCGGGTTCAAGAAATAATTTTGGTACCCTTATGATATATTCTCTTTCAATAAAACATCGATTTCTTACTTTAATAATTCCTGAAATTATCTAGCCAAACTAAACATATTTGTTTTATTAAATAGATGAAGGGCAATGATTTAACAGATCTAGAAACCACAAATTTTTAAGCTTTTAAAACAAGTGGCACTACATTTACTTTTTGTTTTCAGTGTTTTAAGTTTGTTATGATAATAATTTGTAGAAAACCAAAGATAACCTAGAAAAAACTATTCGAAATAATAAATACAATGAAACAGAAAAGAAAGTGGAATTTCTTGTATCTTTGGGACAAGAGTTGTGTATTCAATATATGCTGCTTTATTGTCATCAAAGCTTTTTAACACGCTCCGTTTTTGTCTGACTGATTTTGGTGGATACTTTATTGATGCATTCATTTACGTATACATTTGTTAAATATATTCATTTATTTCTTACGTTTTTAATAAATGACACTTTATTAAATAGCGTGTTTTAACAGAATTACATTTTAACATAAATTTATTAATAATTTATTATTAATTTATTATTATATTAAGATTTTTGTATAATGAATTGGTCACGCTGAAATTTGTCATTTTTCCCAGTCGTGTTTATATCATAAAACATTTTATTAAAGGTATAAACTTTAATTTAATAATTTCATCAATTAAATAATAATAATAATAATAATAATAATAATAATAATAATAATAATAATAATAATAATAATGATAATTGACTTAATCCTTTTTGATGTCTGTCTGTTCAAATATTTATTTCTGATATCAATTTATTTGTAATTTGCTTTAAATACATTCTAGTTTTGTATAAGAGACGATAAAATATTGAGACGCAGTTTATTTACATATTTGTATTTTAATAAACTATGTTTAAACTTTATAAAAAGTGGAGAAAAGGCTTCAATTAGTCGAAAGATATCTGTGAATAAAACTGGTTTGGTTCAAAATTTTCTACCAAAACTAATTAAATCTATGTTTAAATTCTTGGCAAAAAATAACCAATCAGAGAATTAATTTACTAATCACATTACAGGGCACAAAAGTCATCGCTCTATTGTATTATACTTTATTTTTCCCGAATTATAGCAAATATCAATTCTGGTGTAAAATTTTTAAAGCATGTTAAATTTAAAGCTACAATAATTAGCTAAAAATTTTTGTAATAGAAGTTCTTGATATTTTTCTCTTTTTAAAATTTCGTTTGCAAAAGTTTTATAATAATTTAATACACAAAACATAATTATGGAATGGAACTTAATGGTATTTTTTAACCAAAAATTTTCTGCTTCCCTTTGAAAAAATTACACATGCTGTGTGATTATACTTCAGTTCTTTGGTTTAATTTAAATGCTAAAAAATTAGTAGCAAATGCTACTAATTTTGTCTTCCACCCCATTTTTCACTTAAATTAAAAAAATTCCATATGAAATTTAGAAAATTGTAAATGAAAATGAGAAATCAAATTTAGAGTTGAGAAAATTCCAAATTAAAATAAGAATTTCGATTTGAAATTAAGAAAATTCCAAATAAAATTTCATTTTGAAATTTAGATTATTATAAATGAAATTGCAAATTATTTATTTTAAATTCAGAAAATTCCAAATAATTTTTAGAAAATTTAAAAATTACTAAGAAAGTAGGAAGAGTAAGGTAATTAATTACAAAAACGCTCCCTGCCAGTCTTCTGGAACTTTGCTTTTACAGCCCTCTAGCTGCGCTTTTTACGATCGAGCCCTAACTCACACATGCTTAACCCCAATAACATTATTTGGTCAAATATGAAAAATGAGGCAAAACAAAGATAGGCCTCCCAATGTAGGAGAGCAACTTTTTAGGAATTTGGTCAATAATTCTAAATACATTTTTATTTATTTTTTAAGTATCCATTTTTTTTTAATAAATTTAATTTGTTCATTTAATAAAAATAATATTTTTTATAATTGAATTTTTTAATATAAAATTTAACTTCTCAATTCCATTAGGAATGTTTCTAATTAAAAATGTAAATTTCTCAATTTCAAATTGAAATACTCAATTTCATTTGGAATTTTCTTAATTTCAAACTGAAAATCTCAGTTTCATCTGGAATTTTCTGAACTTTAAATTGAAATTCTCATTTTTATTTTGAATTTTTTTAATTTCAAATGAATATTCTCATTTTTGTTTGGAATTTTCTAAATTTCAATGAAAAATGTAGTTAAAAATGTTGCAAAAAAATATATTTATTCCTTTATTGTTTGGAATATTATTAACGCGAAGATATTTTTAAAACGACTACATTTCCAGAAAAAATTAAACAAGTAACATCATAATAGTTTTACCTCGAAACTTAAAAACAAATTTAACTGAATGCAGCTTTTTACCTTTTATTGTTTAAAACTAGACGTTTAACTTGAATATTTATCAAAAAATTGAATTATTGCCTTGGTGAAGGGATTCCAAAATTGTAAATAAGTTGGTAAGTTTTACTTTTTTGTTAGTTTTTAATGCGTCATGGAAATTAATATTCATTGTGTCTTAGAAAATGCTGCATTTTAATTAAGACACCACAAATTTAATGATTTCGTTGAGTAAACGATATTAATGAAAATTGTGAAAAGATTTTTGCTTTTCTAAAACAAATAAGATAAAAACTCTACTCCAAAGTACATAAAATTAAGACTTAATTTGATTTTATAATTGTGAAGTGAACAACAACAAAATGCCATAAACTTTACAAAAGTCTCAGTAATAACGTCATGTAGGGCATACAAATTGCCGCAAGTGATTACATTGCACTCGGAAGTATTTTTGCCCTTTTTGTTTTTTTTCATAGTTTCTTTAGAATGAAGTGTGCATTGATAGTTTTTGTACTTGTTTTTTGTTTGCTTTTTTGTTTATTCGTTTGCGTGTTAAGAGGGTAATGTAAAGTTTACATTTCCTACATCATGCATACATTTCACAAATTTATGTATTTAAACAAACCAACACACCCACATCGACTTTTCTTACTTAACATGTTTTGAAAAGTTTAATCCTTTTTACTTGTGTTTACAAATTTGCAAATGTGTTGGCATTTATTTTGTATAAATATTTTGAATGTAACTAACGGTGGTAATAAAGTTTTCTACAGGCTTGTTGCCTGACTGGCATCAATGCATGTTTGTTTCTTTATTTATTTTAATGTAAACATTGTACTTATAAAATTATATCCTGCGGTCTTATATTCAAGTTGCTGTAACTCTAATATAAGCTCCGTTATTCCAAAACTTATCATTTCTTGTTGCTTTGTATTCATGTGTCATTATTTATATAGAAAACACAGTGTCTGCAATGTCATTTTTAGTATGCTTCATCAATTTTAATGAATTCACTTTTTAATTGTAAATATAAGCAAGTTTTCCTGTGGTTCTTGCACCATTTGATTTCTTGCTTGTTTTGTGTATCTGAGTTTTTATTCAATACTGCTTTTTATTCTTTTGAAATGTGTAATGTTAATTTAACTCATATTCCTCTGCATTCGCTGTATTCTGCAATATATATATTATTTATTTTAAAATGGTGTTTTTAATTCATTGAAAAGTTCACATAAATAATGTTTTATATTTATGTTGTTATGGTAAAGATATTGTAAATTTTTTTTAATGTGGTTTTTATATTTTAAATAATATGAGTTACAAACCATTACAATACTTAATAATAATAATTTCTTTTTAAAGCTTGTGTAAACAAGTAAGAGTGCTATGTGCCATTGATATTATGTACACTTCACCAAAAGAAGTGTATATTAATTTTTTTTAAAAATAGTTTTATTTTTTTGGAATATGTTTCAATAGTGCAAAAGTATTTGTTTTTTTTTTTTTTTTTTGAAAGCGTGGCATTTTTGAAAATTTTTAAATCGTTAATTGTGGATAATTATTTAAACGTTTAAAACGAAGTTCGCAAGTAAAATTTTTTGGAAAAACTAAAGTTTTTAGGGAAACTGTCGTAAATAAAATTGAATGAAATTCATATTTTTTCTTTTCAAAATTACAGACTTTTGAAATTCAAATTTTTTACTGCAAAAATAATATTTCAGTAAAGTTTAATGTTTTTGTTTTAAAATATTTGGTGTAAATGTAATATTTTCGTTTAATTTAGTGACATTTCAATTATATGGTGATTTATAGTTTTTTTTTTTTTTTTTTTTTTTTGAAATTGCGTTTTTCAATACAATGCAGAAAAAAATCCATAACCAATTAAATAACTACAAATAAATTTGAGTAACTTAAGGAAAACAGAAGCGCTTTTTTCCTATTTTTCCACCATTTATGGACCGATGTTGCTAAGTCCCAATATCCTTCTACCAACCAACGTCTGAGATAATGAAAGTCATAAATTTTTTATATCTCATATGGGGAAGTGGAAAAAAATGTTTTTAAGACGATTACGGACAGACGGATGGACAAAGGGAGTTCCCTAAATCGTCAGAAATGAATATTTTAGAAATTAAAAACGGGATGACATCTGTGTTGCAGGCTTAAAAAAAATTTTATATCAATTGTATTCAAGCACAGATGTAAAAATAATAAATAAGTTCTTAATACAAACTATCTCTTGTATAATAATTATTGATAAATGCTTTCTCCTTTAAGCTCTCTTGTTAAAAATATGTGCAAATTTTTAAAAATTTAAAATAGAAATTTGTTTAGACAATGTTATGCTTAAATAAGACAATAAACGATCTTAGTGAATTTTATCTTTTTATTACCCTAAGCGTACGAGCACGTGTCCTCAAATGAAAATGCATCTATCAGGAGACATTATGCAAAATTAGACATTATAAAAATTTTGCTAAAAAAAATCACATCATTCTATTCTTTTTTTAGTTTTAATTTCATGTCACTTTAATAGCGCATTTTAAGAGGTTAACAAACTTCACCTGGGTACACTTGTAAAATTTCTTTGCCATTTTGCAATGAATCGACTTACACCAGAACCACGCATTCAAATAATTGAATACTAAATGTTGTAGATGACATATAAAATTTTATTTATCGACAAGAAGGTAATCTAAAAGCCCCTACTGAAAAATGGTTACAGGCAGAAAAAATTAAAGCTTGGTAAACTTTCAGGGTGCGCATAATTATATAATAACTAATTCAATTGACTAGCATCAGTAGTAGCGGAGCACACTTAGACCACAACCTTAATGGAAACGTAGGCGATATGAGTTGATCTTAAACCCGAAGGTATCTGTACCAGAAATGTTAACAAACAAAACTACTTGAATCCTACATAGAGTGCAGTGTTACTTTACATCGCGCATAAGACATGCAATAGGAAATGATTAAACTTATTTCTTTCTCAGTTCTCATTCGATGACACAGAGTTTTTGTCTAGGATATAAAGTAGACATTAAAAGAAACATTCTTTTAATGTCTTTGTTTAGCAGATATCTGCTATACTTTTTGCAGATTATTTCATTAAATTCAACTATTTATTGCAAGTTTTGTATGTTAGACCTCAACTGAAAGAGATTTTGATTCAAGGCTTTTTGACATAGCCCTGTAAAAATTTTTTTGTAAGTGTGACACTAGACACACGTCTCTAATCAAACGGTCTTATAAAATGTCATTTTACAATTTTCTTACTCTTTAACTAAGTAGGTATAGTAGTACAGTATTTACCGTACAAAAGAATTTTCAAAAATAAAAAAATCTTCTGTGCGTTTTTTCTTATAAGAATATTCTAAAAAGAAACTTTTTTATATAAAATAAATAATCGTTTAATATTTTTTATTATCATTGTTTATAACCAAAGTTGTAAGTAGATAAGTTAATTAACAAAAAAATAATTTGAAAAAGGTCAACAAATTATATGATATTGTTTTTTAACCGACTTAAAAAAAGAAGAAGGTTATAAATTCGACTGAACGTTGTTTTTTTTATGTTTGAACTTGTAGAACTCAGTCATTTCTGAACCGATTTAAAAAAATTTAAGTTATTTGATAGATTTTGCTTACAGATTTTTGCCATCTTCAAAACAGTTTATAATCTTACAACATATATAATCCCCATACAACATACATAGTTTTAAGTGTATAATGAGACGTAAAGTACACTTCTTTAAAATGTAGAAAAATATACGTATTACTGTAGCCCTCAATAGCAAAAATTAATACAAAAATAAATCTAAAAGTTAAAGGAAGTCACCATAGGTGATCTAAATTGACTTAAATGTACCTATCGTTTGAACCGTTATAGACAAACGTTTGAATATTGGAAAATTCAGTTGCTACGACTATTATAATAACAAGTATAAACATCCTTGATTATAGATTTAAGCGTGTCCTAATAGTTAATGTTATTTGATGTAAGTGGCCAAACTTTTGAATTGTTTTAAATTTACAAAGAATCGGTATTGCTATGTCCGCTATAACAACAAGCATTTAAGTATTTATTTTAAATAAATTTACCGTTATTACCCTATGGTTTGAACCTTTATATACAAACACTTGAAATTTAAATAGAATGTCTACTACTTCGTCTAGTATATTGAGTATAAATATAAATATAATATAAATTAATTGTATTTATAAATATAATATAAATTAATTATATTTATATTAATACTTAATATACCGTCCTAAAAAATATGATTTTAAGTTTGTCTGATTTAAATTCGGTTTTTGTTTAGTTTGCAAAAATTATTTTTTTACTGTTAAGTTTTATATAGTATTAACAAATACAGTTGCTTATATGAAATATATTTTTATAGCATATTGTGGTGGCAAAAAATTAAAAAAGAAATTTTTAAGTACTACACACAAAAATGCCATCTGCTCTTAATGCGTTAAGAGCAGTTTTATAAAAATTTTAATATATCCTTAAAGATCTCTTCAAAAACTTTTGAATTATAACCATATTAATATCTTAAAAAATTCTTAAATTTCAGAGGCCCGAAATTCGGAAAGTATGGGCGAGCGCCATTTTTCTCACTTAATGCTTTTTCTTTCTCCATTGCTCCATTCATTTATTTTTTTGATTGGAGTTACCTTATTATTCCAAATGATGTGAAAAAGTTAGAGGTAGGCGTGGTGTTGTGGCTGCTGCCGCGAAGGACATAGTCCGATCATGCTGATTTCCAACAGCACCTCCTTCGACACTATGTGTGATCGAATTGGCGTATTTAAGATTTCTCTACTTGATCTGGTGCGTCGGCAAAATTGATTTTAACACTAACACGGATGGGCAGACGGACATCGCTTAAGCGAGTTCGCTATGCATAAGAATAAATATACTTTATGGGTTCGGCAATGGATATTGAAGAAATTACAAATAGAATGACAAATTTAGTTATATGCTTTTTCCACTTTTTGTGGTGCAAGATAAAAATACTGGAAGCATGATATGCATATTTCTAGGAGTATATATAAAAAATATTTGGTTTTCCTTGATTTAAGTTAAGTGAAGGTCTTTTATGTGATTTAAATTTTTATAAAGTTTTACCCACTATTTTACTTACTTTTCTCGTTAAGGTTTTCACAAAAAAAAAAAAATATTTTCCGATCAGTAATTAGACTTTCGTTTAAGAACATACCAGCTGCTTATTTAACTTGCGTGGTATCGACGAATACGATAGGTTTATCCAAAGTCTGTATGACTAACAATAAAAAGAGAAACTGATTACAATACAAAGAAGACAGAATACACTTTTTTAATTCGTGCTTAAAAATACTAACGAAAATTAAAATTAAAATGTTTGTTAAAGATAAGTGTGATTAAGATTTTGAAAAATAATAAAATAATTATTATTTTAAATTCTCCATAAAAGTTGTGTGAAAAACATTTAACTAAAAAGTTAAATCTCTTGTTCTATTTCATCAAAACCATTTACATCATGTTGGCTTAGAAAACATAGAAGTGGTTTTCATTCCTACCTAGTCTCAAACCAACAGAAGTTAAACTTTTTGTGGCTTGTTTCTGTGTGAGTCCTTAATTTGTATATCGTTTAATGTTTTCATTATATTATTTATTTTCTTTTATATTTTTTCTTCTTACAAATAAATTTTTTCTTGTGTAGTAATGGTTACTCAGTAACCTAAATGACAACAAATAAATATTTTTTGGAATTTTCTTAAGCTTCATTCAAAAATTTTGCACAAGTTAACATTGTATATACAACATTCTAAAAACTTTTGGGTGCTGTCCTTAAAGGTTTGTTTAATTTCATTTTCATTTTATATTTAAATGGTAAAAAAACTGATAAATATTGATTTTAGCAATTTACAGTTGGATTATGGTTTCAAAAGAGAAAAATATATATTTTTGCAACTGGAAAACAAATACCGCGTGTTTGTTTATGAGTGTAAAATAGCAAGGTAAGTATTCTAATCAGCAAAATGTATTGCACATTAAAGTATGAGTATTTCTTATATTTGATTCATACGATTTTAAAAGCAATTTTTTTTATTATACATTTATTTGTATTAGTTTTTGTAAACAGACATAAAACATATGAATTTCCTGGGATGCTGCGTTCGTCATTATTTAAATTTCTTGGCGATAGCTAAAACTTTACTTATATCGGAAAGAGCAGAAATTTTTCTAAAAATTCAACAATGAAACAAGAGTATTTAAAAACCCTTGTTTAAAAAAAGACAAAAAACTTAAACTGGCTTAAGTTTCGCGAGTTAAAAAAACAATAAATTTTTTAATATAAACGTCTTAAAGCAAGGTCAAATTAGTTAAAATATTTAAGCAAAAAGAAGAAACTGTTAAATTATTAAAAAAAGGGTTCTACTATTGTAATACTTATTAAGAAATATAAGGTCCTACGCAACTTAAAAAGTACGATTAACAAATTTTTTTATTTTATACATCGTCTTTAGTAATGATACTTGTCAAGAAGGATTAAATAAAAATTTGTAAAAATAGTGTTTATGCGTTTTTAGTCAAATATTTGACTAATCTGACCGAACCGTAACATAGATAAAATTTATTAAATAATACATACAATGAATGAGGAATTTGCAGTTTGCTCGAATGCAAAATAAAGTTTCAAAAATAGCGGACGCCTAATGTAACATTGGAGCTAAAAGCGAAATGCAGCAATGGTCTTTCACGTCTTCTATGTTTATTTAAAAGCACGTGTTTACTATTGTCTCATAATCTTAAGCGGCACTTTTCTTAAAGCCTAATACAATTAGAGGCATATTGCTTTGATCGTTGTCACGCTTGTAGCTTTGGTTCTCTTTGAGGCAAACGTCATCGGAAAAGAAATGCTTCGATTTAATATGATGATCGTCGCAACATGTGCCTAAAGTATATTTAAAAGAGAAACAAGCTTCTTTGACACTTTGCAATGTGCAGCTGGTCTACTCTGTCATTCAATATCGATTAATAATGTATATGAGCACAGATCTTTGACCTTCTCTTTGCTTCCCTTTAGCTATCGATAATTAAATTTTAAAAATATTGCTTTTAAGGGTTCTATTCGTTTTATCGAAAGTTTACATATCGATTTGTACAATTTTTCAATAAATTGGGGGAACTTTGTTTATTGATATTTTTTTTTTTTTGTTATTTGTTAATTTTTCGGTATATTTATTTAAAAATACTTTTGCAATACCCATTGACCATTTCTTGTATTAAATATGAAATCAATATTTCTTTAAAAGTTTCTTGTGACATAAAGGCTGCGACCAAAAATCTCCAAAGCAATCGTTTGCTCCACTGCAGTTTAACTTGATTGTAAACAGCCTCGGATTCTTTCTATAATTTAACGTTTAACTGCAAGTTCTTGTGCAAAAATTTGACATATCTGTAAATTTTTATCTTTTATATTATTCAAAATCATTATTTATTTCAAATTAATCTCTATTTGTAATCAATGTTCCTTGTATATATAACAAACTTTGATAGAAACTATAAAAAACAAAATGAAAAAGAACAATAAAATCCAAAAAAAAAGAAAATAAGAAAACAAAATGAAATGAAATAAAAGAAAAATTCCTAACAAAAACTTTTTCGATTTTGGTAAGTTTTTTTAAGTTAGATTTCACTCGAACAATATTTGTATTGTTGCTTTCCTTTTTTTTCTTGGCCATAACAAATTTTAGAACGCAAAAAACAGGAGAGTACAAAAAATTAATCTCTTTCATTGCTGGTTGTGTTACAAAACAAATGACAATGTCAGACGACAAACAGAGTTGATAAACGAACTTTTTTATGATGTCATACTGACTGTATTGCTGACCATAAAATTTCATCAAGAAAAAAAAAAAAAAAACAACACATAAAGAAAAACAACAACAAGAGCCAAACTTTACCATAAAAAGCTATAAAATGAAAATTCAAATTACATTCGAAAATCAAATAAAAAATGTAAAACTAGCTAAATCGAATTTACAAAAAATACAGTGTCTTACAATGAAATTAGTCCATCTGTGATTAAGAATTTAAAAAAATATTCTTGTAAATAAAATTATAATGCAAGCGAAAAAGGAGACAATCTATTATTATTTTATATCGGTATATCGGTAAAAAAAGAAATAAAATTCTTTAGCATTTTAAAATTTATTGAATAAGAAATGCATATAACTAGTAATATAAGAAAATTTTAAAATTTTAATAATAAATGAAGTAACCACCAAAAAGCCATTTTCATTAATTTTCTTTAATTTTTATACACAAGGGAAATCATTTACTTATGTACATATATCAAATTTCATCACGAATTTCACACAGCAAATCCATATTAACGGTATACGCAGTCGCTCTTTTCTTGTAGATCCACAAATTACTTACTCTCGAAAAAATGTTGGGTCAATAATTAGTTTTTTTTCGTACTAAGAAGTTCATCTTATCAGGTGCAAGTGATGCTTTTCACTCGACTTCAAAGCATTAGTTTGTGTAATTAATTAATTACAAACAATTATAGTCGTTGTTGCGCTTGTACTTCTTCCAAAATTTGAATTTTGTTTGAATATTGTTCTATAAATTGGCTGAAATAAGGATGAGTTTAAATAGATTGATGATTTTCAAGTTATTTTCAAGAATGTTTAATTACCGAAACCAGCTCTTCCTAGGGACCCACAAAATTCCTTAACATGTAGGTTGTGGAAGCTGATCAATAATTACGGTACGTGTTAACAATTAATTGTTGAAAAGAATAGAAAAAACCGATCATTTTATTGCATTGTTTTTATTCATTTATTATGTTTACCATTGGTAGTTCTTATTTAGGCCACACAGTATTTGAAAGATTTAATAAAAAATAAAAAAATTAAAACTCCACTAAACTCAGTGAAAAATTACAAAAGCTTTTCAAGAAATTAATACATTTAAAAATCAATAAAAACATATGAGAAAAAAAAATAAAACAAATGAGTTCTGTAGTTTCGCTACTAGCAACAACAAAATTCGTAATTTAAAACGTTGAATTTTTCTACAAGATATAACTGATACATGTAGTAGTGTCTCTTCATGAAATTAGGAATATAAAGCAAGTCTGATTATGTTGCTTTATACTTTTCATAAGCAGAAGTATCACTGTCTGGTAGCGCTAGAATTTTTAAGTACTGCAAGATTAAATATGCCTCTAAGCTTAACTAAATCTTGTTTTCAGTCATTTAAAAGAAGAAACTTCAGATTTTATTCCCTTGTATTTCAGCTTCCCATTATACATCGCATCGACCTGGTTCTGTGAAATTATTACAGCACTATCAACATCAATATCGCGCTACAATGAGAATCTAAAATGCAAATGAAGTGTGAAGACGACAGCTAATTTAAAAGTTAAAAATCTATTATATTTCAAAATAAAAAAGAATGTTTTCTTGTAATAACAACAGGTACTTTGTCAATGTGGATTTGGAAAAAAAAGGTGCAGTTTTCATAAAATGCTATTTAACATAGGAATTGTTCTCTTCTTCAAATGCTTCTCTTTGTACTTATATGCAGATATTGGGCGCTCAAGAATTTTTCTATCAGAGAAATAAGCGCGACCAGTACTAAAACTATTCTTGCTCACGTCCACGATTTTGGTTAATAACTGTTTTATTAATCACTGAAAAGACTCTGCTTCCAATCATATTAAGACTCTGCTGTCCAAGCTAAATCGAATGTTAAAGATACTTGAGAAATAAATGACTTAGGTCAACTTTGTTTTATCTTGGTAAATAATTCTACCACTTTAGAGGACACTGTATTCTAGAAAAGCTCTTGCTTATGTAGTGTACTCTGAAATTCAATATGTTGGTTTGTTACTTGAAATTCGCACAAAGTAACGAAGAAAAGAAAATGAAAACAAAATGTAAATCAACAATTTAGTTAGGTTAGTAAGAACTTGCCAATCACTTTTATTAACTCCTTTGGGTATGCAAACATATGGAAATGTTTCTAATTCTGTATGTATGTAAATTTCTTTAAAAAGATTTTCTGTTTGCTGCCACCGAAAGGTGTTCACAAAGTGCTTTCACATTAGTATGGATATTTTTTCTATAAAATTTTTACTATAATGGTTAACTTTCCGGAAATAATTTGAAGTAAAAATGTTTTTCTATTTTTCTTTCTATCCATCGATCTACATATCTAGTCATGTATCTCACTATATTAAGCACATTATGTATCACTTTCCCGGCAAACTATAGCTCTAACAATAGTTGCCAGCCTTATTATCAGAAATTTTCTATACAAAGTAGATAGTTTTCTTGAAATTCTGGACAAGTAACCTGCAGCACACTAAGTGCCTGACACACAGAAGAATGGTCTGCATTGAATTAGTGGGCGTGGTTCCGCCCCTGAAAAATGAAAAATTATTACCGCATATTTGTGGAACTAGAGCAGGTAAATATGTGGATTTTATACACTTGGCCCTTTTTTAAGTGTGCTTATCTTTGCTGAAAAATAAATAGAAATGAAAAAACTGAAAAATAATCATCGCGTAATTAGAAACAACAAGAGGTAGAGCCTCGAATATGAAAACCGTCATGTGCAAGATATTTTTAATTCACTTTAAAGTTAATATTAAGAAAATTAACCCAAATATAGTTTTACGCCTGAACTATCTGGCATTAACAAATTCAACTCTATATGAAAAAGGAAATATTGTGATATTTGCACTTTATGAAGTTCACGGTAACACAAGAATTAAATGAAAATTGTAATATATTTCGTAGAAATAAGGCTTAATAATAATAAAAACTAATTATAACAAAAAAACCACCACAGCTTTTTTAATCGTAAACCGAATTCACACAAAAAGTATATGTTTTTATGAAATTTAAATACACCCGTTGACAACAACCGATTTTCAAGATTATTTTTTCCTAATCCGAATTAATATAAAAATAAAAAAAACATATATTGCAGTTCCCAATTGTATTGGAAAACTCAGCAAATGATCAACGAGAATGTAGCTTATCATTTTTCTTTTAATTTTTTTTAGCTAGATTTGTGATTTACCACAGTGTGCAAGGTTGAGAATACATTTGTTTAAAAGCATTTTTTCTTCAAAAAACAATAAAAATATTTGTTTAATTAAAATTATTATCATCGTATCATACAAATAATTTTAAATTAAATCAAGAAGACTCTTTTAAACCACAATATGAAAAAATAAAATAATAAAGACATAAAATGTATTTGTTTGAAGGTTATACCTTGATTTTAGTTAAGGTATTCAACAAAAGAACGTTACAAATCAACACGAAAAATAATTCTAAGCTATAAATCTCTCCAATTTTCCAAGTTTCAATAAAAGCAAAAAAGATGTTAATCGTATGTTAAAGGATAAATTTCATTTTTTTTAAACATGATTTAAAACGCATGTTCGGCTTAAGGTCGTTTTTGGGTTATAGTATCAAATATTTCTAAAAGCTTGGCTATTGATCTTTAGGGGAATTTATTTGATATACAAAACACTGTTTCATTCAAGGCAAATTGAATACTAGGTAACCGCATCAGGACAACTAAAAAAACGCATGTATTTTGTTTGTGTAAAATTACTTGTACGTATCAGTAAACAGTGATGAATGATATAAAAAATTAGCGAAGAAAATAAAATTTACCAAACAAATTCTACTTCATTTCATTTTTCCATTGGTGTCTTTCGACACTTTGCACAAAGTTCCACTCCCGCACTTCTTATTTTGCAAACCACTCAAATATTTCTTCATATATTTTTTATAAATGAACATACATACACACACATATATTTTGATGAAAAACAATACAAACAATTTTTTTAAATGTTTCTCAAAGAAACATTTTCTTTTCAATAAATGTTGTTTTTTGTTTGCAATTAGGCACATACACTCTTGTTACTTATCACACAATGGTTTATTGCACATTCACTATTTAAAAAAAATTAATTATTTAAAAAATTTTTCCCGATTTTAAAATTGAACATTTTTTCGTGTTTTTAAATGGCGCGTCAGCAAAATGTAAACAATTTTTGACTTTGGTTAGGAAAAATTTGTAAAGCGAATTCGATCACCTGGGCTATCAATTTTACATTTAAGCAAAATAAAAAATAAATATTAACGTTTCTTAAGTAAACAAAATTAAATTATAAAGCTTTGGACTGGCGCGTACACGAAAAATTTTTCTATACCAACAGCTTTGGTAATGCTGTTACTTAAAATATTTCTGTTATTCTAAGCGCCTTTTACGACGTCTTATTTGTAATATAATCTCTTCTACAATAGTTTTTCGGCACAAGTTTTTTCATCGCACAGTGGGAAGATAAGTAAAGCTTAAGTAAAGCTTTCAAGTCTGATCAGTGTGATGCGAGCCTGTGTTCAGTTTTGTAGTTGTTGTACCAACATAAATCATATCACACATGTTGATATAATTTCCGTTACAATTAATACTGTATACAACGTTCCTTTTGTCTCCTTTGTCTATTTTCGATTTTATATTGCTAAAGAACTGTTAAATTTAGTTTCTCGTCCGAAAGGCTACTTAAATTTTTTCCCATCATATAAATCACAGCCCTTTAGTCTTTTTAAAAGTCCAGGTATTCTCCGTGAAAAACCGTAAAATTAATGCCCAAAACTCTTTTGAAAAAACTAGTGGCTGTATTTATTATAATTCTTCTCGGATATTTGGAATAGCAGTTTTTCAGTTGTCTAGATGTAGTTGTTTTTTGATATCAATTACGCAAATTTTGTCATGTGTCTCTTTTTCTTTTTCAACTGTGAATTGTATTTGACTATTAAATGAGTTTATTTTATTAAGGACTTTTACTTTATCGTAAACGAGAAAGTTAAATTAAAAATCAACAAAAATATGAAATTGAGTTGAAAATAATTAAATTAATTTGGAATATAATATAATAAATTAAGTTTGATTTGTAAATAATTTAATTTCACATTATATTTTTTGCCATATTTGCATTCTAAGTAACACATTAACTTTCTAAAGGTTTCAACATTTTAAAGTTTATAATTTAAAGGTTAAAAAAAATTAAAGATTTATGCTTTTAATATCTTTTGTTAAAAAGTTGACAGAATTCTTACCTTCTGTTCAATAATTTATATTATACTTCCCTTATCTATCATCTAACTATTTTCAAATTCTAGCATAAGTATGCAGACAACTTTCATATTTAGTGTCAGCATAATATTTTTAATGAAACAATTGTTTTTCTCTTGTTTTCTTACATTTTTTATTATAAACGCACTCGTTCGTTTTATGATTAAAGCAAAGTTTCTTCTAAATTCCAAAAGAGACAGTTTGACGTTCACAAGAAGCTTTTGCAATATTTCCAAATTTCCCAAATTTCTGCGTCGATACCAATGGCATATGATTGCAATTGGAAACAAATGATTGCATACCAAAAAGGTTGCTACACAACATGACATTTGACTTCCTGTGAATAAACATACGACATTCAACGACTAACAACGTAATTCAAGCGTAAATTTGCTTTCGGCATTTGATGTATTACATGCCATACATCCATACACACAGTCTATATGCTTATAAATTTATGTATGTAAATGTATGAAAACATGGATGTGTATATTGAGCGATGTGATTTTTTTTTTTCATTAAATAAAATATAAATTGGTTGTCTATGTGTTCCATACACAGTAAACTATGTTGTTCACACAATGAAATTCAGGTGCTCTAAAACACATACTTATTTTAATTAAAAAAAATCTTTAGTGTTCATCTTCTGAAGTACCTGGTCATTGATACATAAAAAGCAATTTACCTTGAATGAAGAAGTTTATAAGTTTTGTTTAATACAAAATATAATTAAAGTTTATATTTTTGATGCTTTGTTTTTTCACTTAAATTTTTATAATATAGCTTTTGGTTAGTTAGGAAACTTATTTTGGATTTTCGGCAAACACATTTATTTTTCCATATTTTATTTAAAAAATTTTATTCGAATTTAAAAAAATGTGTTTTCAAATATTTTGTATTAAGTTTTGTAAATAGTGTTGAATATTTTCCATCTATGAAAATAATTTGTTTTAGTAGCATTATTAACTAAAATTGGATGGTTTCACAGTGAGACAAACAGACAAAAACTCCAGAAATTTATAATTTTGAAAAAATATTTCATGTACAAAAATGATCCTATTACTGTTTTATTAAATGTATAGATATGAATTTTTTTGAATTAAGGTGTAGTCAAAATTAAAAACAATTTATTTACGAAGATAAGTTAAGAGAGAAACCTTACACCACTGCAACACATCAATAGCTGGCGAACTAGTAACTGTCACAAATGTCAAATTAATTAAACGAAGAAAAATTCAGGCTAGTTTTTCGAGCACTGTTAGCTTCTTTGACATCTATTACTGATGGTTTATTAGAATAAGAAAGTAAATTCACGAGACCGTACAGTAAGTAGCAAGGAGGTGTCATATTTCGGAATTAACTAATCGCAAAATTTTAATTTGCATAAGTCGATAGTTATGGTCATAATGTCGCAAATCAAGCTCAGCTTCATTTTTAAACAAAAAATTATTAATCATATTGTGGTAATGATCTTTATCAACTGTACTACGAGCACCAAAACTTAATTTTTTATGGTTGTAATGAAATCTGTTATATAACACAGAGTCTACAACTGCGATTAACTCTGATACAAGATGAGAGAAAACGTCGGCAGAGCATTTCTCCATCTCAATCTTAATATCGTACAAGGGGAACACGTATTTATCTTAATCTTATAAGAATTCATTAACCACTGATAGCCGCGTAGAAAACACCTGCTTGCAACTACTTGAAAATATTCTAATGTATATATGTGCATAAATATTTGCAACCAATTTTGTTAAATAACTAATTATTTTCTTTTTACCAAGTCGTTTTATATACAATTGTACTCTTGAGGTAGATATTTTTAATAATTTGTGCATCAGATTTGTAATGGCGGCATTTGGTTTACAAATACATATTTGATTTTTTGATATTTGAAAGTTAATCTCATAAGATTGTTCCTATGAGATATCTCATAACAACGCACTCATAAAAACTCTCATAAGATTGCAATAACACTTATTTTAAGTCTACACGTAACAAAATTCTCTCAGTGATGGAATTTGATGTTCTCATCTCAGATCTTATCTTTAATGTAGACTCCAAATAAAGGTTTCATTCTATATGCGACAATTTTTTTATTAACAAATTTATTATGGCGAAAAATAACTTCTGATCCTGGCTTTCGTTAATCAACTGTCAATCTAATTATAATACTGATTGTAAATATAAACAATTTAGTGCATTTTGGTAAATTGTTTAAGATCTTATCCATTGTTTAGTTCAATCAGGCTTTTCTTATGAAAATAAATTATGTGATCTTAAGAAAAAATATCTTAAGCTTGCAGTTTTTCTTTTACATTATTAGAAGAGAAAAGTGCTGCTTAGGAGTGCCAGATGGTTTTGACAAGAAATTGGCATGTTTGAAAAAATAGGTCGACATTATAGGCAATTTTGTTTTAAAAAATCAGCAAATTAAAACACGAGATTGTGAACACAATAAAAAGTTTTTTATTAACAGAAAAACAACAAAACAGAGCATTTCATTGTTAAATAATGTTAACAACGTGTAAAATAACTCAAAATCTGTGAAAATAAAATTAATTGTTTTAGCTTTTGGTCGTACAAAGAAAAAAACCCAAAATTTTTTTGTATTTTTGGTCGTTAGTGTCACTTAAACCAAATTAATATTGATTAGTTGGTTAAATGGATGATATTTACAATATACGCAAATCAAAGTGTTGGATGTAAATAATGCTAAAGATGGATTTGGCGGTCCTGAAAATGCGGCATTACTTTCTGCCAGCGTCTAATTTTTCTTGTTTTCTTGAAACGTCCGTTTATAAAATAATTTTTCATAATAAAAGTTAAATTAAGAAATGAACTAAAGCCGAAAAAGTAAATTTTAATTGATATACGAGTATTAAATTTTTAACTTAATATATTAAATTTTTAATTTAATATATTAATTTAATATATTAAAATTCACATTAAAATAATTTAGTTATACTTACAAACAGTCGTTCCTTATTGTAACAAGTAATGCCTAAAAGTAATGTATATGAAAATTACCCCGTGTAAGAGTTTAACGAAAAATTCGTCGTTTTAAGAGCAAAACCTGGCAAATCAGCACTTTTATATCTTTAAGGCTAAAAATTGGCGAAATGACGTTAAATTGGCAAATATGGTTGGCCTGATCCTACTACATAAAATATAATCCACAGATATGGCTATTAAGTTCAAGATCAGAGAAATATTAGATTTTAATTTGTCACTCTAGTGCTATTTTAAAGCATCGCGGTGACGTTTCCCTAAGTAATATAAAGTTTAAGTATTGACCTAAAATTTTATATCGCCCCTACCTCTAATTCAGTCGTTTAAGTTTCATATACCAAACAAAAAATGGTACATCAAGCATTTCCCTTCCCCATATAAATTAATCTTAAATTAATGCAAGTAATTCATCTTTTAAAAAAGACTTTTATTTTAAAATAAAATGTTCGCGACACTGGGAAGTAGATTTTCTTGTAGGTTCTAATAAGTAATAAGTAATTTTTTCATCCTAATTATCCTAACAGTTTTATATTATTTTGTTGCAAGTTACTTAAGACTACGTAAATTCTTGTTGCTAGTTATAGAATTTTCTACTTTAATATTTTCCTTTAAGTCACAAATCGTTCAATCAATATTGGACAAAATATTTTTTACAGTGTACTTACCTTAAAAGTCTACACATTAAATCAAAAATTATTTAATACTTACTTTCACAAAAAAATTTTCATTAAAAGTTAAAAAAATTCTGTTCGATTTTACTCTTCCCACTTTATAAAAATTTGATAGGTTATGATAACATTTCTATAGCTGACTGGAACGTTTTTAAATTTCCTCTTTGTGTATTTTATGATAAAAAAGATGTATACATACATTTATATATATGTACACATTGTGTATATATAAATATATTTGGGTGACACCTTGCATGTTAGTATACATACATATGTAGATGCAGCACACATAACCAAATTTGCACTAATTTGCATAAGGCGTGACAGATGTTCTGTTTGATGTATAAAAATAAAATTTGAAAAGTAAAATATAAAAATATATTTCCAACTTTAACAACATTTATTGCGTTCAATACATTAACAATAAAATAAATAATAAAAGTATTAAAAATACTTTTTGTAGCGTCATCGGTTCTAACAAAAATAAAGAAGATTTATTGGAGTTCCAATTTTTTCTCTTTGTTCTTAAAAAGAATTTTTGTCCTCTTATATAAATTATATAAAAATGATTGTATTATAAATAAAAAATAAAAAGTAAATGTTTTCAATTTTTTTAAATTTCTTACTGAATTTATTTCATTGCAATAGCTTTAAAAATGAAGGTCTCTATGTATTTATTTACTTTTTATACTAACCTCTTAACCAACAATTAACTTTGTGTATTATTAATGTTTTATTTAGTTTGAATAAGTGATTTGCTAACTATAATTATTTATTTTATATGTAATTTTAATTTTGTGTCGTGTTGTTGGTTATGGAATTTAACAGTTGAAAAAACAATTCGATAATAATGTAAATTTTTTTAATTCAATAAAGTCTACTCCTAAAGCACTTAACAATCATTAGGATAAAGAAAAAATTTTTTTAAGTCATCAATATCTTACTTTGCAAAATGTTAACCGTGGAAAAACACAAATGTATATTCAACTTGAACTTTTTTCCGATTTCAAGAAGTCACTTTATAGTTGCCCAATTGTAACATTGTTGTTGCCAATGATCTCTTTGTTTGTAATAATTTTTGCCACCTCTATTTAAGACATAAAAATACTAAAGGTCGAAATATTGCGTTTAACGCTCAGCGCAAATACCTTCTGCAGTTTGTTTATTATCCAATGTAAATTTTACGTTTTAGATGGATGTAAAGAAAAAAACTACTTACTTTTTTCGTACTTGAAAGCACCAGCTGATAACTTGCAAAGCAGTTGCGTGTCCACCTCTTTTTAATTATAAAAATTACATTGCATATATATGTGAAAAGGCTCGGCAAACTAAATTTCGCCATTTCACCTCAATTGGAAGCTTAAATTTTTTCTGAAAATGCTGCTGGTGCCTTGAGGTTTTTGAGTTCTAAAATGTTTTATTAAAAAAAAAAACTCATATGGTTACGGTGAACACATTAAGGTTGTCCTATGTAATAATTTAAAGAAATTTTTAATAAAATTTTATAATTTAGTAGTTTAGTAATTTATTTTGATCCAAACAGATACTCAAACTCTACTCGCAGCCAAGTTTAACAATTATCGAATATAACACATTATTTATAATCATAATATATAACACAGGTCAACAGCAAAAAAAGGCTTGACTAACCACTATATAGATTTGATGCATCATGGCTGCCTAAGTACAAAAATGGTAAAATTTTTCAATTCTATGGATAATTTTTTTTTTAAATTTTTTAAGTAAAATTGACAATATTTTGAGACATTTCTCCACTTATGTTGTCATAACTCAAAAACAACTAGTCCGATTTTGTCGAATTAAATTTACAAAAATTAAGGTTTACAATATCTTTAAATAACGTGTACAAATTTTTTAATGCGATGAATAGTTTCCAAGTTATGAAACAAATTGTTAGCAAAAAAAAAAAAAAAAAAAAAAAAAAAAAAAATTTTGAAAAACAAAAATCTGGAAAAAATCGAAAACTGCAAAAAATATTACTTTTTATTTTTTTGTAGTAAAGCTACATATCATGCACATTAAACTAGATATGGATCATAAAAATCGATGCATGCTTTACATTTTTATTTACAATTAATTGAAGGTATCGCATATTTACAAGCACTGTAGAAAATTGTACCTACTATATAATGAAAATGCAGAACATAAAAACTCAGGTGCATTTTACGACACGCATTTTGGCAAAACCCCTTTGGGAAAAACCTCTAGGGAAACACTAGTTCCAGGTACGCCAAATGTTATAAATGTGGCTCTAGTGCCCCGAGATCGCATCATATTACCCCCTCTTCACATTAAACTTGGTCTGATGAAACAATATGTTAAAGCACTTAACAAAGATAGTGAATGTTTCCAGTATATTTCAAGGAAGTTTCCCAATCTAAGTATGGAAAAGCTGAAAGCAGGCATATTTGATGGCCCACAAATTCGCAAATTGGTGAACGATACTGAATTTGGCAGTTCAATGTCAGAAATTGAGAAGAATGCATGGGATTCGTTTGTATGGGTTATTCAAAATTTCTTAGGAAATAACAAGGGTGATGATTACGTTGCGCACGTTGAAGAGATGTTAACTCACTTCCAGAATCTTGGATGCAACATGAGCATCAAAGTACACTACCTGCACAGTCACTTAGATCGTTTTCCTGAAAATCTAGGAGACTTGAGTGAAGAACAGGGCGAACGATTCCACCAAGATATCCGGACAATGGAGGAACGATACCAGGGTCGCTGGGATGCACACATGATGGCTGATTTTTGCTGGAGTATTCAGAGTAACACTTCGTTATTCAACAATAGTAGAAAATCGACTAAAAGAAAATTTCAGAGTTTGTAGTTTATAATACATATTTATTTATTTTCTTGTTTTATTTATTATAATAAATGTGAATAATAAAATATAAATTTTCTACTATTTAATTTATTTATTTATTTACATTTAAGCTCATCCAACACAAATGTCTTTCCGAAGAATAGAATCAGTATATTCTAGGTAGGGTTTTGCCAAAAAATACACGAATGTTGCTATGTAATGCATTTTTGATGTGAAAATTTGTACATAGCATGGGAAAAATGTTTTCAAAATTCAATCAATCGAAAGAAGAACATTAACTACTCAATTTTATGTATATCAGACAAAAAACTAAAATTGGGTGAAAATGAGCGAATTCACTTAATTGTGAATAAATTCGAAAAAAATCAATCGATTTTTATGATCGATATCTCATTTTGTTCCTATTACATGTGGCTTTGCGATAAAGCAATAAATCTGAACGATTTTTGCCGTTTTCGATTTTTTACGATTTTTTTAAAACAAAAAAATTTGTTATTTTCACGTTAAAAAATTTTTATTCCCTCAATTTTTTATTATAACTCCGAAACTACTGAGCCGATTGAAACGCAATATATTAACGGACTAAAGGCTATGTAAATTTCAGTTTTTCTAAGTTTATTTGAATAATATCGGACTAATTTTTTTTAGTTATCATTAATTATGTGGAGAAACGTTTAAAAAAATTTATAATTTTACTTAAAAATTTTTTAAAAAAAAACCTCTCCATAGAATTTCAAAATTGAACCATATTTGTACTACTGGGACCACAATACATCAAAATTGTATAGTGGTTTTCAAAGCCCCTAAAATTTTTTCAAAATTGTTGCCTTGTGTAATTATTAAATATTTTCAGGCCTGTCCTGAATTACACATGAAATTTTTATTTTATTTTTTCAAAAGCATTGTTGCTATAAAATTATTTTTTACAAAATATATGCCTTGAAAAATACAAAATGAAAAATTTGGGTGGAATTTAGAATATGCCTAAATATGTTTCATTTCTTTTCATGTAATTAAATCATAACTACAATAATTAAATAATGTTTGATACTTTAAATATTTTTATTTGACTTACAGCTTCTAGTCCATCGGTTAAATTGAACATTTTTGTGTAAAAAAAATACTTATAAAATAAAAAATTAAAATTAATAAATAAACAATAGAATTAGGTAAATAAAAAAGTAAGTAAATAAAAAGTGTAAATAAATAAAAATAATTAAAACAAATAAAATTTAAACACAATTTAATATATATGTGTCATTATATTATAATCTGTTAAAGCTCTAAACAAATAATGGGTAAAATAATAGATAAAAGGCTGGTAATAAAACAGGGATCCTGGTATGATACAGGTCTTAAGTGAGAAACACCTTAATGCGATAAGGATTTTTTTACTCGAAGTAGAAGACACTTTGTTTATTTATATTTATTTATTCTTGGTAACTTTTCAGCATAAACGCATATATCTCTGAAACCAGCGCATTGATTGTGTGCTTCTAACGTCCTTTTTTAAGAATATGTACGCAACGTACACAGTTTAGTAGCTGTCGTACCTGTGCGCGCTTAGGCGATTTGTAAAGGTAATTTTTAGAAATCACCTAATATCATTTAGTAGCGTTTTTAAATTTAGCACGTCCAATGCAAACCTATTTCAGAGAAAAAAAGCTATAATAATCTCTTAAATTATAGATTTTTATTATAGTTTTTGATAATTTTCAGTCGAATTATTTTACTATATACAACGACAATTTTTAGTGTGTCTCAAGTTCGTATTTACCCAGAATTTTTTTTTTCAATATAAAGTATAGAAAGAGGTTTGGTATAGTGTGTTAACTGTGCGCTAGATAATGATTTGTAAAGATACAAATTAAATTTTTAAATTAATTGATTAAAAAAAACGATAGATAAAAGTTAAGTTTTTCTTAATCCATTCATTTCAAGTCAGTTCCTTAAAAAATAAATTCTGCATAATAAGTTGTAATAAGCAGAAATTTTGTAGGTAATTCGAATATTCACTTATCATAACGAATAACGAATAATACTTTAATAAATGTGTTATTTTGCATTTTATATAGAGTAGCATTTTATGTTATTTAAAAAGTATTTGACAAGGACAACATCTTTTCCCCCAGGTGGAAAATGTTAGTTCTTATGCAAATCGACTGGGAGATGCTCCCCTATCCGTCCATGACCCTGCCGAAATCAACTTTCCCAAGCCACTAGATGAGCTAGGGAATAACTAAATACGCAAATACTATTTGGCATATAGTTAGTGCGAAGAACTTAACAATAATATTCGTTATTCCTAGAATTAATAATACTGAAACTTATGCTCTAATTTTTTAGTTCCTATTTTAAACTCTCTATCGTGCAAATGACCTGCATTTGAAGCCTAAAGTAATTTCGTATAACTTATTTGAATTTGACGAGCATACTTGTACACTATTTTGCCTTAATTTCTACGCACACTATCGCTTGCTTGGCTGTGCAAAAATGCAAAGAAGAAACCAGATCGTGACACTTGAAATTTGTTTAACGGTTGAAAGGGCAGATGATCTCAACTTGTTATCACGAAAGGAATATATCGTATTGGTAGCAAATTTCAATTGAGCTTGTTAAAGCATTGATTTAACGTAGGACTAAGTCGCCAAGGCAGAATTAATGAATAAATTACGAAACTTTATTTAAAGTATTCATAAATTATTTTGATAACGAACTCAGGATTAAAGTTTTTTTATGCTACTTGGTTTTTAAATTCTTACTTAGAGTGCACAGTTAAAAAAAATTCTTCAATCCTTTAAAATAAGATAACTACATAAAGGTTGTTTTTGAACTTGTTATTTTTGAGTATTTTTTACAAGCATAAAACAACTAATTTCAGGTTTCCTTTCTAAAACCCAAATGTGCTAAATCTGTTATAAATGCACTTAAGTAATATGGTTTTTCTTTTACTAAAAAAAAGTTTTACTGCGCTTGTGGATAGAGAAAAGTAAAAAAAAAACGAAAGAATTTTGCAAATCTACAAAATATTTTTCTTTCATACAAATATTTACTACATAAAATGAAAAAAAAAATTCTATCAACGTTTACTTTAACTTCATTCTTAAATTTTCTCTCTAAGCTATTGCATTTTTCTAAGGATGGCACTATTGTTTTTTTACCCGTTTAAAGCTAAAAAAAAAACAATTTCAATTGTTATAATGTACTCTGGGGTCGTTGCGTGATTTCATACCTACGTTATGTTGAGTTGGCAGAGATGAAGGAAAAATGGCAAAAAATACGGAAAATTTCAACCGTTTTATGAATATACGACGATAAGTTTGAAAATGCCCTGTGAAGTTTTAAATTCAATCGATATTTTTTGGGAGCTTAATAAGCAAATAATTTTTGGTAACAATGAATGAGGTTTAACCAAGTTTGTGTTAGATCGTTAATAATTATCTTTGGTTTTTATACAACGACCCTCGTTTTCAAACTTTAAGTCTTAGTGCAACTAAGCAATTTCGTTAACCCATTTTTTTTTTAACATTTTATTTTTTACGTTTGTAAACTGTCGTTTTTTTTAATGTTTTTATTTTACATCATTTTCGCTGTCAACACACAGATACATGTACAACAACTGACCTATTAAATGGAACATTGAGGTTAACTTAACAATAGTTGAACTCGAAGACTTGGTATTTCTATCCCTCCCACCTTTAAACGACATCTTTATAAACCAGCGTAACAAGAATTGAACGTCTTTATCTATTTTAGCAATGTCGAGTGCTTTGGCTGATGTCGTGACCTAAAAATACCTTGCGAACATGCACAAATAATAAAAAGAATACAACTTCATCCTTATTTCTGTCTTTGAATTGCAATTACTTGAATAGAACTACCAATGTAAGTTACTGCAAAATCTGCATCAACGATATATTACATACATATGCGCATATGCCTATGTGCATATGTGTCTGTATGCACGAAAGTAAATATGTTCTTATTTAATGCCATGGTTTTTAATCAAAAAATTCAATTTCTTATTTTATGATAATTTAACTGTTACTGATTGTCTGAGAGGTAGCTGGACACAATGTTTTATATTAATACTTCTTTTACTCAGAAATAAAAATTTTTAATACTAAATCGTCAAGTTAATAAAGTTGGTGTAGGCTTAATGAAAATTCAAAAAGATTCATTATATATTAAGCTGTTTAAGTAAATTGACTGAACGTGAAGGCAAAATTCTTAAGTTCGTTGTAAATGACACTTTCATGTTAAGAAAAAAGCTGTGGATTATATCCCGCTTACAAAATATGGATGAGGACACAAAAAAACTCAAATTGTTAATTTATTGAAAAGTATAAAACTATACCAGAAGAGCAAGAACTTTTTAGCGCACAAGATTTCCAGTGATCTCTAGGTGAATGAAAATTTTTAAGGCACTCATTTTGGTAAAGACCTGTGTTACGTTAAGTACAACTCTAATAAGACTTTTTGTCACAAATTGTTTTGTCTGCTGTTATAATGACGTAAATCATTGCATATTTTATATACTTTAGAATCTCACAGAGAAGGCGTGTCAGAAATTTCAGGTACTTTGTAGTTATAGAGCGTCGAACCTACAACAAATTAAAATCGTAAAGATTATTTGGCTTTCTTATAAGAACCCATGTAGCTACAACCAATACCTTAAGAAAATATACGAAATTAGGCTACCAATACGATAAACAGCAATAAACTGTTCCAGTTTATTTATGCCTGCAATTCTCTGAATACAAAGGCTAAAAAAATTTGTTCGTTTAGGTATGGTCAGATAAGTCAATTTTTGGGTAAAAACGCATAATCATTATTTTTGCAAATGTTTATTCATGTTATTCTTTCCTAACATGGATCACTACGAATGCTGATTTATAATATAACAATTGCGATATCTTACCTTTCATATTGAATATAATCTTATATTTCTTCATAAGTATTTAAAAAGGACAAATTTTTTTCCCATAATTTAGTGGTTACGTCTGTCTGGTCCAATATTTGTCTAGTCTGACTTTAACACATATTATACGGTCGTAGTTACATATTCGGCTACCTTCGAAAATCAGAAAAATAAAAATAAATAATTGCAGCCACAACGATAAGTCCTTTTTAATAATAACTGATACTACGAGTATTTCATCGATTTGATATGCTTTTAATATATTAAAAAGTTTCCAATTTTTAAAAAAATAGATCACTAGAATAGCCATATCTTAAAAAATATGACCAATTTGGCTGCTTAACTTATGGAACTTAGATGTTATGTAATATTCTAAAATGATACCCCTAATACCCTGAGAACTCCGAAAAAAAAACTAGCGCTTGGAAAATTTTGAAATTTTTTTATTATTTTATAAAATAAATAAAACACATGTAAGTATTTTCTGTTGGTTTCTAAGGGAAACTCCATCTTACAAAGAATATAGTTATTTTTCATTTCGCTAATAGGACGATGTAGACATTAATAATTTGAAAAATTGTTTTGCAATAATGAATTTAATTTTAGGTGTATAATTTATCATTGTAGAAATATGTATGTCATTTGTATATTTATTGCACAAATTTGACAAAGAGCGTTTAGATTTTTTAGCTTAGTTTTTTTAAACCTTTAATCTATTTAAACAAATTGTATAACAAATTATTTTCCATCCCTTATAATTTATGACCTAAATGCTCACAAATTTATTTATTTAAGATATGCGGTTCTTTTTCTTAAAGTTTTACAAATACGTTTGTATACATTTTTGTGGTCAGAAAGATGTTTTAGAAGTTTTGTTGGTAAAAATAAAATTAAAAATATTTTTGACCTGTATCTTAAACCACAATTCATACAAATTTCTATAGCAAACATAAACACGTATTCATTTGAAAGATATTTTGGGTTTCACACAAATTTATATGAAAGGAATTAAGCAGGGTTTCCTAAAGGGGAAATTTTTTATACCAGATATTAAGATCGATTAAAAGGTCTAAGACTCGAAAAAACTGAATAAACATAAATGAAAGCCTTTTAAAAAAATTTGCATTTCCCTAATCAATTATTTGTTTGAGTTTAATTATCTTTTAAATAATAGGTAGATAATATAATCGTAAATTATGTCAGCATTTAATGATTAATAAGTTATTGTTATACCCTTTACCCAAAAGTACACTGTTTTAAATGTATCATCAATCACTTGTTTACTTAAAAAAAAAACAAGAACACCTTCAAATCTAGAAGATTCTAAATATAATTTCTGTTTTACGCCCTAGCTAAATAAAAAAAATTACAAAGAAACGAAAAAGTGTTTATTTATATACTTTTAAGGGCCAAATAAATTTTATCGGAAATTTTAAAAGCAAATTAATTTATCAACAAACGTAGAAACAGCTGTTTGACTAATTCTTGCAAGTTAAAAATTTTACTATCCAATTTTAAGCAATTTTTTCACTCTCTCCTTGCAAATTTTCGAGTACGTGAATACGTTCTAGTAACAATTAATAACAGACCTTAGTGATGAGTGGAAAATTCTCTTTCTGTAACGTTCTTTAAGGCTAAAGTTTTGACCAATAATTGTCGTTACTTCTATGCAGCATTTGTATTGAAATAAGCTATAGCATATATATTTTTCTTTTTTCTCGTACTCCCCCGTTAACCAATGATAGACATTCGCATATAATTAGTAATGTAGTGTCAGCCCCACCAACGCGTAATGATTCTTTAAGCATCAAACCAGCCTTTCAGCATGTTGTTGTCTCCCGCTATATTTCTAAAATTTATTGGAATTATATAATTTCCGCAACAGAGTGTCTGCCAATACAACAATAGCTGTTTCTCTAATTTTGTGAAGTCTATGAAAGCATATTGTATAAACAATATATTAAGAAGAGATTAAGAAGATTAGGTTTGCTTCGAAACGAATTAAAAAAGTAATGTATTAGATTTTTCTCCTTCGTTCAGACTTAAGACATCGCCCGTCTGTCCACATGTTCGTCCAAGTTCGTGTTGAAATCAATTTTTCCTAGGCACTAAATGAGGACAAATTTAAGTACACAATCGAACAGACTTAATATCGAAAATTTTGGTATAGAATATCAGCAATATTGGGCCATGTCCTGAGAGGCAGCGGGCAACACACCACGCCTGCCTCTAAGTTTTCCATATCATTTCGAACAAATCTAATTTAGTGAAGCACCTCCAATTAAAAAGCAAATATATGAGAGTTAAAAATTAGAAAAAAAAAACAACAAGATAAAGAGTTGTCGCTCGACCTTATTTTCTGAGTTAGAGTATGCACCATAATTTTAAGATATGAATATGGATATGATTTAAAAGCTTTGAAGCAGATATTTTAAAAACTATAAAATTTAAAAAAAGGTTTGATCAATTAAGAGTTGATGACATTTTGATGTGAAAGTTTATATCGTACTTAATTTATTTTTTTTATTTTTTAATCATCAACCAACCATAATGTTTGGTGTTACTGCACTAAACTGGATTTACTATATAGTGAAGGGTACATAGCCATAGCCGTAGCCGAATGTAGTACTCTTATTTGCTCTTAAAATAAAGTATATATGTTTTTACATTCTAAGAAAAATTAGTCACTAAAAGAGCATATCACTTTTTTCCTGTAAGTAGCAAAAACTGCAAGTACGGCTGACTATAGACCAAGATTTTACCTATTTCTTATTCTAAATTTGTATGCACTTAAATTTCTTAAATATTAATCCATCTACTAGAGGGTTAAGATTCGTTTATTTTATGCATAGTTTTTTAAGGTATTGCTACCAAAATATGTGTTTCATAAAAATATTTTTTTTCCAATAATTTTTAATAATTTAGCAGCTTTATTTTTTAGCAAAACTATTCTGTAATGAAAAGATCCTATGAAAAGGATCCGCCAAATAACTTTTTTTTAAGTGGTGTAAAAAAAATAATGAATATTTTCTTAAATTTCTTTTAATATTTGATAGTATAATCCTTCCGGTTAATAACGGAAAATAATTTTATTCAAATTGTTGCTTCGGCTGGGCATGCAGTAGCCTAAACCATCGATCCAATTTTTAGGCACATTAACGATTGTTTGCAGCTGTTCTCTACCAATGGCTTCACAAATAATGTCCTTTAAAACAGCAATTGTCTCTGGCTTTTCGGCGTAACACCTTTTTTTGGCGGCACCCCAAAAATAATAATTCAACGGTGTCAAATCGCAGCACCGAGTTGGCCAAACGACATCAGCTCTGCGGCTGATAATGTGATCTTCGTTTTGGGACCACCGGCTTTTTAATGTATGCGTGCATGTTTTCTGTACCCCAAATGCTTGTTTACATACCCGCCAAGATCAAATGACTTCAAAAAATAAAAATGATTTTTTTTTTGCAAAATCGGCATCATCTGTAAGTCGATCGCAGGCCCACTTAGCGAAGCGAAAACGCATTGGAGGGTCAGTTGGCGCCTTTGTACGGCGTCATACCAAGGTCTTTTGAGAACGGCGGTGGATTAATGTTGATGGCGCTTCACGCACACTTTCTGCCACAGCAGCTTTGGTTTATTGATGAGGATGCCAGTTTCTTTCATTCTTTTCACAAGATAACGAAAAACGGAGCTGCTCTTCGTCCAAAATCCGTACGCAATTTTCGCACATATTCTGTAACATGATTTTCAAAGTAATGTCGCAATATTTCCCAGCGTTGTTCAACCGTATACACAGCCATATTCGTTCAGCGGAAGGATAAAACTAATTATCTGTCAAATCAGACATGAGCCAAGTATTACCAATTATGAAATAAGCACTAGTTGAAAAAAAGTTAGATGGCGCACCCTTTATGAAAACCTCTAAGTACTTTTAATACCAGTAGCTGTTACCATGAACGAGCAAGAGAAATTTTCTTTCAATAATACCAATAGAACCTTAAACATATGTTTATTTAAAATACCTTTATTTAATTGGTTTGCTTCCAGATAAACCGGAGATCTGAAGAACAAGAGATGTCGATCGATCATTGTAATACAAGGCTAAACTTGTTGCCTGTTGGTAAGATCAGCTGTTAAGATTTAGAATTTTAAAGGAAAGTTACTGAGTGAAGGATCTCAATAGCTAAGTTAAAAAAAATAGGAATATAGAATTGCAGTTAAGAAATTGAAAGAGAGTTAAGAAGCATTTAACTTCTGGGAATTAAAGTATTAAGTTAAAAAACCTTAAGATTACCAACAATTTACGAGCTGAAAAACATAAAACCATATAATGACACAGACAACATGATATCGTTGCTGTATCTTTATTAAATAAAGACACATACACTCACACACACACCCAATAATAGTTTAAGAATATTTACATCACAATCAAAATGTGACGAACCAATCATCATTACTGAATCTTATTTGCATGTTAAAGGCTGTAGAGTATGAGGCCAGTTAAAATCGAACAAATTATTTATAAGTTGTAATATAGCACACATATTCCTCCTGCATTGCAATAGACTTTGTAACATCGCATTTTTTTACATATTTTCAGTTTTTTTATCTTTCGTGTAGGATTAAATAAATAATTATGATATGATATGAGAAACATAAATTATTGGGGGACTATATTTTAACAAAGACTTTTGTAATGTAAAATTTAAGAGATGAACAAATTTTCTCTCTTAACTTGTATTAGAGTGAAACGAAAGTGGAGTAAATAAAATAACATAGCTTGCTTTGTGTACGCTTGGTGTATAAGTTTTGTTGTCTGAAAGCGAGATGTAACAATTCTGATGGCATAACAAATTTATCTTTAAAGCGCACTGTAAAACTTGCTAACATTTTGAAAGAGATTTACAAAATGGCGTGAAAAAGATGGTATTGCATAAATCTGGACGTATTTTAAGATTTAAAATATTAACATTTATTCGGTTCACATAAAGATAAGAAGATCGTATGTACATTTGCCTGTTTATGCATAGAGTTTTTCTTCTACTGTTTCTTTTTTTTTTCTTTTGATATTATAAAAGCCGATATCTGTCCTTGCTACTATTTGCATATTTTTGCAGTTTCGTCTTAGAAATTAATTTATATTATAATAAGTTTTGTTTAATTCAAATAAAAAAACAATCGACCTGTAAAGAGTTCATAGTAAGCAGGTATGTTCGTGATTATCCTAAATAATCACCACCAAGCTCATCTTACCTACGCAAGTGATGTGACTTAACATAGACTATTCTAATTTTTAAAGGTTCCACCTCTGCGTTGGCCTACTTAGTGATCACTGCTTATATGAGATTGCTTCTGGTGGTCATCATAATGGGATGTTAGTTATCTTAATATATTTTAAAGGGCAATTTTTATTTTGCTCTGCTTAACTCCACTATTGAAAACAGTTGGCAGCACTGGCTGGATTAAACGCGAACTTTAATGTTCAAATTTTACAAACAAAAAATAATTATTTAACTAAATACCCTAAATTATAAAAAATAACAAAAGGAAAAACTATTAATCCTATTGAGCTATTTAAATCATACATTTTGTTAAAATAAATCTAAAAGTTATGCAAAAATAATTTTTTGTATTTATACAATGATTAAATCGTTTGGTTTTTGAGTATTTATGCAGGCTTTTGACGTCATTAAGTGACCAATTTTTTATTCGTAATACTTTTTAATTAGGTCACTTTCATTAAAGGAAATTTCTCATGTAATCTCAATAATAATTTATTCTGAGCATTAAGTTTTTTAAGGGTGACAGAAATTTATCAATTACATTTTAATAAATGAAAAAAAATTTTTTGTTGTGGTTTTTATTCCTTAAGTGGTCTTTTTAAACGAAGTAAAAGTTAATATTTATGGAGTTCTTTATAAAAGGACGATTAGAACTTAATAGCTCTACTTATCTTACTTGACTTACAATACAAAAAATTTACAGAAGTATGATTAAAAAATACAAATAAGCCAAAAAGTTAAACCAGTGTTTTTATCAAAACTCAATCGACATCGCTATGAATAAGGATTCAGAATATATATACTTGATGGTGTCGGAAATGGATATTGTAGAAATTAAACACGGAATGACAAACTTATATATACCATTTTTTCCTTTTTTGTGCTGAAGGGTATAACAAGATTTTGAAGGAGAGAAGACTTCTATGTGAAATATACAGGACGAAGGTTTTGCCAGGACGAGTTTAACAGAGTTGACTGACAGTGATAGTTGGTTGGCTTAATCGAATTTTATATTTTTTTCAGGTAAATGAGTACTTTTTTTCTTCTTGATTATTACGCTTGATTTCTTCAAGATAGATGAGATATATTTAAGTCCTTTATTACAGTTTCTTGCTGCCATCAGTGTTATCCGTTATGGCGATTTCTCGCCAAAAGTTGTGATAAAAAATACTTTTTATATAAAATACTTGGTAAATTTTTTTCTTTTTTATTGTATATACAGGACATATGTATATTAACTTTTAAAGTGAATGTCATATGGTAAGGTGCTTAAAGAATGCGGCATATATATTTTTGAAATTTATTGTCAATTTTAAAATGCTTTTACTTTTTATCTCAAATTAAATTTTCTGCAGTTCAAGAAGTTTTTAAGAGTCCCTAATTGCTACTTGGTATTTATGAAACACACTGGGAAGAACTACCTTATATAAATTGCAATTGTCGATGATCGTTCGTTCGTATGTTGCTTGTTCCCATAAGTAATTCTTGATCTCGATGCTTAAGCCTTAATTATTATAAATTAATTATTTGTTTTTAATATATTATATCCTGCATATTATTTTTATGTGTATTAAACTTATATTTCGTTTTTTGTTATGTATTTTAAATTTTACATACAACCAATGTACCTTTTACAAATGAATTCCGTCTTTTAATCGAAAATTTTTATATATATTTTATAAGCTATGCAATTTTTATGCTTTATAATTAAAGAAGCAAATCAAATAAAAATTACTCAATAACTTATATTACATATTGTTATATATTGGCGATATTTGGCTATATTTTTTAAATCATTTGGCGGTAGAGCTTAAAAAAACTCTAAGCACTGCTTGCCGTTTAGACACGATTGTAAATTAAAAAATATTGTTAGTTACTTGTTTTATGCAAAAAGACAAATAGCAAAACATACTTAAATGACATTTTATGTTATAAATTTAATTTCATAAATTAATATTGTTATTTTTATTGATTAACATAATATATACATTCTACAGAAATTAAAAGGATCGCTGTTTAAAGTAGACATTGGTGAAGGGAAGTCAGAAAACTCAAAGAAAAAACTGAGAGTATCAAATTAAATATGTATATTAGTATTTAATTTAGTAGTAGCAGCTTAAAAGCACAGGGTCTTAATAACGTGTCTTTAGAATTTTTTAAATATTTTTGGTAAGTATCCATTTTTCCCTTTTTACTTTGATTTTATATTTTATATTATTTTTTAATTTTATATTTTATTTGTTCATTTTTTTTTTAATTTATGCAAGACGATAGTCAATTCGCCTTGATTTATGTAATTTAAAATATATATTTTGCATTCCATAATCCAAGTTTTAGCTTTAACTTCATTTTATTATTATTTTTGTACGTCATTATTAGCACTATAAAAAACAATGTATTTCAATAATTTTAGCACCATCAATATGTTTGACATTTACCTTTTTTACGTACTCATTGTAGATGCATTGGCAATTATTACAATGAAATTTATTTCATAGGAAAATTTATTTCATTCGCATTAAAATAATTAAAAACCATTAAAATAATTTTTTCAGACAAAGCCGATTTAACTTGTCAGGGTATGTCGACAAGCAAAATTGCCGCACTTGAGCTTTTGAAATTCCTAAAGCAAATTTTAAGAAGCCTTTGCATGTCAAACTGTCACTGTATGGTACGCTATCCGTTCTGTAGGTGTGACTGGACCGTTTTGAAAATGCGGTGACGTGATTAAAGTGATTAAAAACTTTGACAAAAAAATCAACATCTTTCAGCCTGGTCATGGTAAACATTTGCCAGATCTTATATATCATTGATATTTGCCGAACTTTTTTCATCGGAATGCATTAAAAATTTTAATCATCTTCATTCATTAATTTTTTTGATTGCTTTAAAAAACAAAGTTCTTGTCAAAAAAAAAAAACCCTTTGCTTCTTTTAAATTACCCTACTGTTCTAACAATGCAATTTTACTATTATCACAAACCACATATTTAACTACTTTAAAAAAAGAAAGAGTTAATCAATTTGATTGAATATTACTTTTTTATGTTTATGACTCCATAGCTCAGTCATTTATGGATCGATTTCAAAACTTTTTTTTAAAATGAAAGGTAATGCTAAGAGATTAGTCTCGCCTTAAATACAGTAATAATCTTTAAAACGAAAGAGTGTCCGTATAAAACATACATGTTTTTTACGTGTGTTATGAATCGCAAAGGGCACCACCTTAAAATTAAAAAAAAACTGCGTATCGTTGCAGCACCCAATGGCAAAAAGTTATACAAAATAAATCTAAAAATTAAAGGGTGTCTCCACAGGTGACGTTAATTGACCTAAATGGATTTATCTTAATTGCCATGACCGTTATAGTAACAAGTATTAATATTTAAAATGTAATTAAGGGTGCCCGAATAGTTGATTTAATTTGATCTGGATGGTTAAAATTTTTAACCTTTATAGACAGACAGCTTAAATTAACTAGAAACTTGTATTGCTAAGTCCGCCCTAATAACAAGTTTACAATTTGAATTAAGTACTTAAAGGGAGTTCCTTCTACTGACGTAAATTGACTTACATGGCCGTATCTTTTGAACACTTGAAAATAAGACAGAATATCCAATACTGTGCTTGCAAGTAAAAAGAATACAAGTTTAAATTTTAAATCAAAGGGAGTTACAATGGTTAATGTAATGGTTAATGTAATTTGGGCTAAACTATTGAAACATTATAGGCAGATGGTTAAATGTACAAAAAATTTGAATTTTGATATTGTTGTCTGCCTCTATGATTGATGTAATTTGATGTATAGTTCCAAGCTGTTGAACAGATGTAGACAGAAAGCTTAAATTAACAAGGAGTTGTAGTGCTTAGTCTACTATAACAAGTATAAAGTTTGTAGATGAAACTTAAGGATGTCCTTATAACTAATGAAATTTGATGTTTGTGGCCATACCTTTATAAACGTTATAGATAAGCAAATGAAATCTGTTTTGAAGTCGGATTTTTTGCAAGAATTATTATTTTTCGATATTGATGTATTAAAGTTAGTGTTTGTCGATTTTATACGATGTGTAAAATCGATTATATTGACTGTTGTTTGGATTTTTATGTCCAGTGCAGAAACCACGTTAGATTATCAGTGACTAATTGAAAATGATCGACACGGATAAGTGATTGATGCACATTCCTTTCTTATTTTGTGTGTCAAATATTAGACACTATATAATTGCATTCGATGTAACTGCCATAACTCGATAATTTGAACGGTGTAAGATTTCAATACGAGGTTTATCCTCGTGTGTATTAGAATGACAATTAAAAATAGGTTTGTCGTTAGTGGCCACATTTAATTGTTTATCTTACTTAAAATTATCGTTATTGTTGCAGCACACTGGTGTTGATATTTTTTAAAATTCATCTATTAATGGTTAATAATTCTTATGAGGGAACGAATAAACATTCACAGAGAGAGACTGCTGTTAACTTTATTTGGTTATTTTTATTTCCTTCACAACAAGATTTAAAGAGCAGGAACATATTGTGCTTATTTACATTTAACACAAAACATTTTATAAATGCCTTATGAGCAAAATGAACATATTCACAAGCAAAACAAGGTGCGTATAAAAATAAAAATTTTAAAATTAATTATACAAAAGGTAATCAAGAAAAATTATAAAATAATAACTTTTTAAACTCGTTACCTTGCATGCGATAATAATATTTTTACCTCTGAGAGATCTGGCAAAATAAATTTAATCACACAGATATTATGGTGTTTGTGAACAAATAATTTAATGTAAATATAAATTAACATGAATTTAAAGTAGGTTTTCAAGAGATACGTCGAAGAGATTTTTGAAGCGTGATCATGTCTTTGTAAACTGAAGACATATGTATCTCAAAATATTGTTCCAATCAAATTTTGTCTGCTTAAACAATCACAACTTGGAAAAGTATCACATTCGTAAATTGTAACAGGAAAAAAAGGATTTGACTAGCAGTTTTCTTACGTGTAAAAACTGTGTAGGCCAGAGAGTTCTCAACTTGACGTATGTTTTATATACAGGTATGTTGAAATGATTTTCCCACGAGAGGTTGTTACTAAATACTATACAGACTTTATTGACACGGTAAAATTATTTTTTTTTTTTAATTTTCAATCCATTAATAGAAATCTCAAAAGGACTAAAAGTTCTCTTATGAATTATTATCCACTTTTGCTTAAGGAGATTTAACAAAAGGCCATTTGCAATTGAGTATTTTGGGCTGCAGAAGTATAATTATATATTTGAATTTTATTATGAAAGAATGGGTGTGGTAAGTTGATAAAATATAAAGATAAAAGAAGTGTTCAAAACACTAAACCTTATCTAATGAATTCATAAATATTAAAGTGAAAGGCTTAATTAAAAAAGTTATACTTAAAAATTTCCACTATTAAAATAATTGCATACACAAACACTTTAGTAGCGCAAACTACCATTTTCTTTTTCTAACATTTTTGTAATTTATGACAATTAACAAATGGATATTTTAGTCATTAAATAATTTAGTGTCCTAAAATTATTGCACGATAACAAAAATATACACTTAAGAATTAACACAAAATAATGTATTCTAAAATTTATTTTTATTATCTTTTATTACAAATTTTGTTTATGGTCGGATTTTAGTAACTAAAACACATTTGAATTAATTTAAATTAAATTTTCTGCATTTATCTTATATTTATCAAAATGATAATTACCCGATGTATACATACATTTTGATGTATATAGTGCGCACAAATAAAATGTAAATATAAAGGCAATATAATTACTACATAAAACTTTTTAGTTGTACCAATTTTATAAAAGCGCTACTCAAGGAAAAAGAATTATTACAGTGTTTTAATGTAAAAAATATTAGGAAACAAATAAAGAAATTCTGTTAATTTTAATAATACTTTTTTATGTTGTTTTCTTAGAGTATTTATGGATTTCCAACAAATATTAATTGGCAGCTGTTTTGAATTACCATTAAAATTTAAAGAAGTTTTAATTTAAAAGCAATAAAAAACCCAACATACCTGCCAACCATTGAAGTGCATGTTTGTTAAATGTAAAAGATAATTAAACGTAGATTAAGAAAAAGCAAACAGAAAGCATTGTTGTAAATTTATATTTTACAAGTATACATTACATTAAATTAACACTTATACAACAATTAATTGTCAGTAAATTCCCTATTTACGATAGACGATAAAATAATTTTAGAAACTCATTAAAATTGACAACAAACAACAGAAAAGAAAAAAAACTTAAAATAAACAACAATCTTGAAAAGAACTTTATTTCTTTCTTTTCAGGGAAACAACAGCTCGACATAAAAACTCATTTAAAGGACAGAAAGCAACATTACAACAAAGTATTATACTTAAAGAAATAATGAAGAGTTCCTTAAGTAGTTAATAAGTTGAGAAAGAAAAATGCTAGTCGCAATTATAAAAACAGGTAGTGGGACGCTTTTTGAGGGAAGGTAAAAAAATTGTGTTTTAATTTTAAAATGAGTTAAAAGAAGTTTTCAAATCATTCTTATATATGAACGATAATTTTTAATAAAATTTCGATATTAAAGCCAAAGGAGCAAAAAAATTGAAACGTCAATAATATTGGCGTGTGACAAAAGATTATGCGTTTTATTCTAGAATATTGATACTCTCATTAAGTCAAAGAAGTTGGAAGATATTCTTAACTTACCCTTGAATTAGAACATGAGGTTTCCTGACTTAAGAAACTAAGAGAATCTTACATTTCAGATTGTTCAAAGTGAATGCTCAAGAATTAGTTTATTATCAGATGCTCTTTAGGAGTTATTTTTTTAGAAAGTATGTAGATATATATGTTTGTACCTATATCTAATGTTTTTATAAAATTTTCGTGCACATTTTTCTTGATTTCTTTCAGCGAAAAAGCTTTTAATTTAATTAATTTAAAAACCCTTGATTTGTGCAATCAATTAGCCGATTGATCTGAAAATATGCAATTTCATTATTATTATAAACGCCATATAAGGGACTCCTAAGAATAGCGGATCAACTATTTTAATACACTACAGTGATTTAAGCTTCAAAGTAATGAGAAACACAAAACCAACTTTTTATCCAAAAACAAAATGTCAGACATAATATACATACAGTTGTTTATGATAAAATTAAAAACACATATAATTTGATGTTCTAACAACTGTCTTATCATTTCTGATTATAATCTTTCAATTACACTTTTGGTAGACATTTATTGAAACTTATAATTTTGTATTTACTATTTTTTACTTTTCAACTAGCTCATTTTTTTGCACTTTACACAATCTACACAAAGACAAGGAGAAGAAGAATTTCATTCTCTCAAAAGCTACCAAACTCTTCCAAACTTTTAGTATGGGAACAGTTTTCTGTCATATTGGAATCCTGTGTTCAGACCGCGAACTCACCTAATGTATTTTTATTATTATTTTTTGTAAATACAAAATAAAAGTGGTGGCAAATTATCAAAACCTTAAAAACTATCAATGAGATGATATAGTTCATACGAAATTGTTGACTTTTGCTATCTTTCTTGATAGTAATTTAAAATCTGTCCTTACTTTCCTTACTATACGGAACAAGTCAGACCACAAACTTTAGCGGATCAGTACCCCGGAATCGACTGATAAAAATATTGGTATAGCACCAACACTTCTTTCTCAGCATTGGCTATTATTTGTTTTACAACTTGTTATTAAAAAAAAATTATCCTTTATATCTGTTTACCAAAAAAATATTTATGATTTGACTATCAAATATTAATTTAGGAAAACGTTGCTTAATTTCTTATTACTGACATCAAGTAAATTTTAAATAAATAAGTTTTTATTTAAATAAATAATACACTTAAGATCTTAAACTCAAAACTGTCATCTTAAGAATACAGTAGTTTTAAATACAATTCTTTATCCTGTAACTAAAGAAATTGTCATTTATAAGGTTATTATTTAAATTAAAAAACAAATTTGTCCTTCTAGCTTTGGACTTCAATAAATTGAAAGTTTTACTCCTGATAAGTAAACAAATAATTTTTTAATTTTTCGATGGCTTTTCTGGTTATCAACAAACTAATTGCTAATTAGATTCTGCTCTAAAGAAAATTAAATTTATGTCATCAAAATTCGAAAAGCTGCAGTTTATAGTCCACATATTACAGCGCAATATGTTCAGCCGCCTTAAGGAATCAGCTGAACGAATGAATGAATTGAATGAATTTCCTGTCCTATTTTTCCTGGGCGCTATTTTTACCTTCATTTTCAAGGTAGCACGCGTCTTCCCTAAAGGTTCGTTGATAAGTTATTTTTATATAATCATTTGATTATCGACAGTCAAATGCTTCGAGAAGGGGTCATTATTTCTTCTGAAATTTGGTCACGTTTTTTTGAAAAAGGGTTCGATCAACCAATCTTCGGCCAGGGAAAAGAATTTTCTTCTCTATAGCATAACCAACACCGGCTTCGCTTATCAGAGATTTTCTCCAAGCCAACTTATAAACATGTTACATCTTTCTTATGAAGAATACCCTCAATTATACATAAAATTCTATGTTGATGGATATTATGTCACATCGTAGTATTGATATGCCATTATAAGGAATATGTTTTGTCTTATGATTTCTTTAATTTTATTTTTATCTTATATTTTTCCGGTTTTGAATATTTCTATGAGATAATGAAACACTTCATAAACTAACAGAAGCAGAGTGTGTGAACAGAAAAAAGGAATACTTAGCTAACAGATATTGTGAAATCCCATTAATGTGAGTTCCGACAAATACTTAAGTATAAGTAAAAATTTCGATTATTAAAATATCAGTAAGTTAAAGATATTTGTTCAAGCAAATTCTAAATAACTGACTTCGAAACAGCTGTCTGCCTATAACGGCAGATCGTGTGAATACAAATACTGTCGGAGCTGCACTGTCAAAGAGACTAGAAATAAAGAAATTAATTTACATTAAAATAAACAATATTTGCAATCTAATATATTTTTCTATTTTATTTTTTGCTGCTTTTCAACCATATTTCACACGCTAAGAGTGTACACAATCTTAGTTTGCTAAAATACAAATGTGTTGATTTTTTCATCTAGTGTGACTATGTAGAATAAAACTCCATAAAAAAAACTAGAAATAAAACCAATATTTTAAAATAAAAATGGAATTCTCTATTAGATCTGCTATAGTATATGAGACATGTATAAAACTATAAAAAAATTTATTTTCGAAGTAAAATTGGGTCAATGTGTTTTTTAAAGCAAAATGTTAATTGTATTAAACTTTGCTTTGATGTTGGTAATTATATTTAGTATGCGGCAGTGTGCTTCCAAAAAAGAAATTGATATTAACTTATTTAGACAGGCGATAATAAAACTTAAATTATGGTAACGTCAATAACAACAAAAGATACATAGAAAGCAATTTGTAAATAAAGCGCACATTTTTCTAATGGCCTGAATTAAATAGCATATAGATAATATTCGTTGTGATGACTAACATTATTATTTTATGGCTTTTCAAGCTGTTAAACGTATAACACGGCTTTATTGCATTCGAGTTCATAACTAATCAATAATCCTATTTCTTATTTATATATTTGTATTTTTTGTGTTGTCTATAATCACAAAAACTATGTATAGTTTTAAATCAAAAAATTTCATTTTTAAAAAATTCTAGTATTTCCTGAAAGTTTTCTTCGGATGCTTTTAAATAGTATTGAAATGGTACTTTTCTTTGAAGAATTCTCAGGTGTATAACTTGGAAAATATGGGCGAGCACCGATTATTTCACTTGATATTTCTTTCATTTTTTTAATTCTCTATCGCCCCACGTAGATGTTTATTTGAATGAGGGTTTTTCACTAGATTTGTTTCAAAAGATATAAAAAAATTAGAGTCAGAAGTGATGCTTTGGCCGCTACCTCGAAAGACATGAACCGATCTTGCTGACTTTTAACAGCAAAATTTTCAAAACTAAAACTGTTGTCACAAACACTGACGGTCAGATGATTATCGCTTAATCAACTTTGCTATGTAGAAGGACTCAGAACATACTTATTTATAATTACTGGGGTCAGAAATAATTATTGCAGAAATTACATCTGGAATGACAAACTTAGATATTCCCCTTTTTCACCTGTAGTGAAGCGTATAATGAGAGAACAATTTTGTTTTAGCTTTAAGCAATTGCATTAATTGCCATCAACTACTTACTAGCATATTTTAGCTATAAGAACTTTCTTCAACAGTGATTATCTATTAGGAGATTGTTTGCCATGCAAGTTTTAAATATTGCTCGATTTTTACAGATACTCAAACAGCAACGTTGTATTGTAGTTTGTTGATTTTATTGAAAAGTTCAAAGAAGTCGTCAAACTTATATTTATATTACTTTACAAAGCTTTTTAGGTAATTCTTATGGGGAATATACAGTAGAAAAAATGTAAAAGTCTGCTTTCAGTTCACAGTATCAAGTTAACACTAATAATTTCTTTATATGTTATGAACAGGAAGCTCTTGAAATTTAAATACTACAAACCATTTTCTAACAATGATGGATGATGGAATCCTAAGATATATATCCTCCAAATTTAGGAAAAATAAAAAGCTTGAGGCCTCTAAAATACTTGACGTTTCTTTGCTTGTTGAATTTACATTAAATTAGTCGAGACAGTTTCTAAAATGAATTATTTAGATCATAGCTTAGAGACAAAAAACCATTTATTTTTATGTGAGTTTTAAAATTTACGAAATAATCAGATTTCACATGGAACAAATTAATATTCTCTTATTATACTTACTTTTCAATCCAATTGAGAATAAGTTTTAGCAAAGAAAACTATTTAAAGAAATTTAATTATCTCACTGGTGTCTAGAATTTTAACTAATGAAAAAAAGTTTTTGCACTTTTAAACAAATTTTTCATCATTTACTGTTTTTTGCTGCAACATAGCTTCCAGGTAAATAAAATATTCTACTTTTTGCTGCTTTTCCTGGCATTTCCTTTATGTCTTTTTTGTTTGCTTAAGTTCATTGTGAACTGACATTCACAAAAAGAAAAAATTCCAACGAAATACTAAAGGTCCACTTTGAGTGACAAAAGCACAAAATAAAATAGAAATATGAAATTACTAACCAAAAGGGTGTGTTTTATGTACATCATAAGTAAAATTATTAAAATGGCGGAAAATAAACGGCCATAATGACTGGTGAAGGCAAAACTTTGCAATTTAATGAAATGAAAAAAGTTGTGCGGAATTATAAGAGAATTAAATTTAAAATAAAAGAAAAATTAAAATTGCAGTGGAAGCCGGAAGAGCAAAAGGTGACACCGGGGCTTATAATTTGATAAGTAAGCAAAATTATTACTGAAAAAAATTTTTAATTTTTTAATAAAAAAACGGAAATAAAGCATTGAAAGTAAAGCAATATAAAAAAATAAGTTTTAAATTAACGAAAACTAAATGGCTGCAAAGTAAATAGTGAAAAAGGAGAATTAATAATTTTTTATGTTTAAACACTTTTCACAAAAAATGTATTCCCAACAGCATATTATAATCTTTGATAATTTATGAAGAGAAAAATAAAAGTATCAAATTTAATTTAAAGTTAGTGCAAACTCAACAAATTTTAGGATAAAAATAATATCTTCGGAATTTTTAATCTTAAAATCCGCTTAATACTTGACTCTGAAAAGAATTTAAAACATAAAAAATTTATCTATTTATTACCAATAAATATTAACACATTGGGTTTGCTGCAAAAATAAACTTATGCGACTTAGTTATGAAAACCATTTCGGACACTTGTGTGCCCGTCGCATATGATGAGTAATAGGTGCAACTAAAACCGTATTTCGAAAAAAAAAAATAAGTGTTATGTTATGTATTCAAATGCCTCAAGTTTATTTATTTTATTTTTAATTTTTTAAGAATTAAAATCTTTTGCTGTCCGCATTTGGGGTATTAGAAAATAGTACTTCTACCTTAATACCTTTCACTGCCGACTGATATATTCTGCCTATGACTGTTTTTGAAGACAAATGGAGCAATGATTCCACTGGTAGTGCCAACTTTTTAATTGGTTAATCGTCATAATAAGTTTACTAACACTCTAGTTCCATAGGTAAATAATAATAATTTTTTCCATTATATGGAAGGCGCCACGCCCATTGTTTTAATCTTATATGTGATTTGCCGGTTTAATCATTAACATCTGACTTACCTGTGAAAAATATTAACACTCTTCATATTGTAGTTTACAGCTATATGATAACAAATTATCATTTTATTTGAAAGGTATCACGCCCACTATTTCATTCTAGACTTGGTTTCGCCAAACAACAAAAAATTATATCAGAGCTACCTGTGCAAAATTACAAGACTACATATTGTAGTTATCTAAGTACCCGATGATAATTATTCACTATTATTCCGGTCCAGCAAATAACTACATTGTGTAAATTAATTAATTGCCTACTTAATACATTTTGCCTCTATTAAATTTTCACTTATAAAAAACATTTCGTTATCATTTAGTTCAGAGCACCTTGAAAAAATTTGCTCAGGTTGTGCGATTTTTAACGACTAAAAGGCGCAATGTGCCACAGAATATAAATGTCACAATAAGCAATAGAAAGTAACTGTCAGTAAGGGAATTCAAAAAAGTGTTTTGTAAATAAAAAAAATCTCACTGCTACCGGCAAATTTTACCAGAAAAAAAAAATGCCAAAATTAAAGTTTAAGGATTTGGCTTTTTTTTCAATATCCTACTTTGTTTACAAGATGTAATATTCTACAATTCTTTTTGTAGGGTACATGATAAAAGAAAATAAAACAAATTAAAAAAGTTAATTATAAATGAAATGAAAAAGAAAACATGAAATGAACATTTTAAGAAAAAGTTTCTTGTGCAAACTAGAATCCGAAAAATAAGAAGACAAGCAAACAATAAAGTTTAACGTCACAATAACACAATGAAGACGATAAAGTTTTTCTTTTTCTTCTTTTCAGTTGTAACAAAAAAAAAGGTGTTTGTTCAATTTTCTACTGCATCATATAATCAACCACAATGTTTCAACTGCTGGTTATAAGGAAAGGTAGCTAAAACAAATATTACGCTGCTAAACTTGGCATACAATTTAAGTAAGAACTTAAATAAGCAAAAAAAAAAAATTAAAATAAAAAACCTACACAATGCGTTACTGCAAATTTACTTTTCTTTTTTACTTCCTACGACTCTTTTTTATACAAAAAAAAAGAGATGTAGTTTTTAACAAAACTAAGAATAATGCTTTCTTGAATTTTTAGGTTACAAACGAGAATATTTCTTGCAATTTATTCCTGTTGTTTTTCGTTTTTTAATTTTCTTTTCGCTGTTATTTTCCAGCACTTGTTTTAAAGAAACCATTTAGTTGGTTAGTTAGTGGCTCGCGAAATTCATTTGTTTTAGTCGGCAAAAATTAACGCGTTCTTCAGCTAACAACAGATGGTGTTTTGCTAACGACGATTAATGTTCGACCTCATCACCGGCTGCAAATGCAAAAGACTGAAAAAATAAAAAAAGAAAGGAAGTAAAATTGTATAAAATGTTAAGAGACAAAACAAACTTAACTAGTATTCATGTGTTAACAGTTGGTGGTTATTTCCTAATTAAAATCAACTGAAATGAAAACAAAAACGAAAGAGCAAAAAAAAAAAACGAACGTCAATCAATAAGTTGGTAATGAATTTCTAATTGCTTTTAACATTTTATTTGAAATAATTCAAAATCAATTTAATTCAAATTAGATAGAAATGAATTGCAATCCACTTTGACAAATTGACTTAAATTAGAAATATATTGCAGTTTGTTTTACAAATTCATGTAAATTTGAAATGAACTGCAATTAATTTTTATCAAATGTCTTTAAATTGACTCAAATTTTATTCAATTAAATATTTTGTGTCAAAAGATTTAATTGCTAATTCAGTGAACGAATGATTCCCGAAATAATTAAAAAATGAATAAACTATTTACAGCTCTAGTAAATATCATCCGTCCCCTTACTGCCAATCTGTTGCAAAAGAACACCACCTGGGACCCAAGCTACCGGGCTTAATCAAAGACGCCATTTTACTTTTCAAAAAGCTCTATAAATAGCCGGTACAGCCTCAATAGTCACTGCGGACTTAGGGTTGGCAAGGTACCAGCAACTGCTAGTATTTGTACCTGTAGCACTCCAGGAGCGATATAATCAAGGGGTAGCATTATTAGGACATGTCTATTGAGGAGTAGGATTTGATACTGAAATAAGTGCTAAGCTTGTAAAATTTTACTTTAAATGCATTTTAGGCAACACGTAAATAATAAGGCCAGTGATTTACTGAGCTGGCGGGAATTAATTGAGCCGGAATTATGAAAACTTGCCCAACGTTTGATTTAATCCCATCACAACACATACTAAATCAGAATGAAGGATAAAGACTGCAAAAACTCCATTCGGTATCTAAACACTTGTAACCTGGTGGAGTACAAAAGAATACTGTATGTTATATTATGATGCCATTATCTTAAAAGCTACGCAGGAACTTTAAGGTACTTTTCCTGGCAAAGGTAGATGGCAGAACCAAACTCAGTGACACAAGAAGAAAGATCTAGCTTGACTCACTGTTTGCACTAGACAGGAGAAAGGCGACACAAAAGTAAACCTGAAAATGTTTATTCGTAACAAATATTTGAAAAAAAAGTGTTATGCTAGTTAAAGCTCTCTAGTGCATTGGCATTTGTTTGCTTGCAATTGTTTCTAAGAACATTAAGCACCTTTTTGTAAAACACTTGACTTTAATACTACGAATAAGAAAATTTCTGTTTTTTTACTGAGCATCTTTAAAAGAAACTTTTAATAACGAAAGCTGAAAAATATATTTGAGAAAGCAAATACTTATAAATATATTTATTTCTATATAGAGCAAGCAAAAAAGGATTCAACTTTTATTTTCATTTACAAATTGTCAATATATAAAATTAACAAAGCGACAAAGTGTAGTTTTAGTGTGCCAAGTCGTTTAATCTATTTCTTAGAATACTTTGTATTCAAAGAAAAATGTAAGAGAGGAATAATTGTCGATAATTAATCAATTTATCATTTAAAACAAATTAAAGTTAATTTGGGTTGAAAATAAAAAGTTTTTTTTTTCGCTGAAAGTTTGAATTAGTTTTTACATGAGAAAAGATTCAATTTGTTATGAGGAGTTTTACTCATTTCCTTTTTTGTTCTTAAAAATTGTTCTTTTGTTCTGGTTCATTTAGTTATATTTATAAATATTAAAACACATTTTGCTTATATATTTATTGATTGTTTTTGTTTGTGGCCATAAATTATATTAGCCCATTCTGGAAAATAAATTGGCGTAAATACTGTTACCAAAAATAATTGAAAACGGTTTGAGAAGAAATTATGGTCTTTATTTTGTAGTTGTTTTCGTTTATTTCCTTATTTTAGACGCCATATTGACTGCCTCTGTATTGTATTCAAGTTTTCTTCTGTATCTTTATGTATCTTTGCTTTTCATTTACTGTTGAAGTTTGTTTATGCAGATCCATTATTATAAATGACTTTTAATTAATGAAAAACTTTATGAAAGTTTCTTAAGACCAGCTCCTTTTGAAATTGTGGTTTATTGTTTAAATGGCCTTTAAAATATAAATGTTTTGCAAAATGATAGAAATTAAATTTTGAAATTTATACAAACATTAAAATATTTAATTGACCCACACTAACTTTTAACTTATATTTTCTTAAAGGACAGCATGCCCCCTTATAGCTAACTTGTTCTTAAATAACATCAATTGTGCAAAAGGAAGATTTCGAAAACTAAATGGTAATGAAATCCTGATTATGCCCTATTATTTTATACTTTTATTTATGATTTTAGCTTCACATAATACAAAGCAAGAAAGGCATAACAAAATTATAAATTTTTATCAACAAAATTTTTTGTTCAAGTACCACCATTAAAATTTTTAAATCATTTCTAGCATACTTTCACCGCCGCTGTTTGTAAAGAAGGGCATTCTGGACGCTCAATACTAACCCACTTTTTCGAGCGTTCCTGGCCGCGTTCATGAATATGACTAACAATGTAGGCCTTCCAGGTGTCAATTGTTGCTGTTTTATCAGCATCAACTAGTGACTGCTCACGGCCCCGAACAAAAAAAAAAAATCGCATGAAATTGGTGGCCGAAATTGGTGTCGCCAAGTTTTGATTTCAATAAATGATAGACGCAGTTGCGGTACCGCACGTAGCGAGAGGATGGCTCTTTCAATAAAATTCCGTCCGTATTCATGTCACCCATATTATTAAAGTTATTTCCATAGAACGTAAAGGTGGTTTTGACTTATATTTTTGAAGAAATAAAGTCCAATGATGGATCTTGGAAACGACGTCAAACGGTAAATTTTTGTATATTATGGAGTCTGTAGGGTCAATTCGAAATAAGTTATACTCAAGAAGTTATAATTTAGGGTTTAACGCAAATGTTAATTCAAAATATTAACCTGGTTATTATTTATTACAATTTTGTGATTATAATTCGGATCAATTTTAAATAGCTCCAAAGCTTAATTGGCCTTATTTTCTGTATAAGATCCTTGCGAAAATTTTATCAAGCAGTACCACTTCGTGCGACTGCCAGCAAATAGATAAATTTAGGCTCTCTTCACTATTTAAAGAATCAGTTTTATGATATTTATCCACATTTCGTCAGATGGTAGGCTCAGATGGAAGATAATTTGCACCATTAAAGTCACGAAAGCATCTATAAATTGCAACCATTTTCAAAGTAAGTCCGGATATTTTGGTAGCGTTGTTCAAGCATCAGAATCTATTAATGATAATTTGCGAGCACATAGGAAGTTACTGATTATAAATGTAAAAATGTAAGCGAAGTATGGCAGTTTATTTGACAGTTTACGTCATATCAAAAAAATAATAATAAACAGAAACTACATAGAATAAGAAACTTAAATAATTCTTAAACTGAAATAAAAGTCAATAATTCCATTAAAAATATTGTGCAACGCATACTGTAAAGAGTTTCGTTTGTCTGTTTCAAATATTGAGTGGAATTTGCTAAAACCAATTATTAAAAACTTTGTATTAAAGCGTTATTAAAAATCTTAAATTTTTCTTAAAATTTAATCGATAACCAAGGGTACTTTAACTTTTGTTCTTTAAAAAGTTACACTAAATTTTTTTCTTCATCTGAGAAAAAAAAAAAGAAAACCTAAATATATTGAGTAAATTCATTTTATACCGCAAAAAGACAAACATTTTAAATACAAAAAAATTTTACTTGAGCGGCACTTAAATACTTGAAGAAATAATAACTACATATGCCTACCCATGTTGTTGACCAATATTAGTGAAGGTTTTGCCTCATACAAGCAATAAAACTTGAGAAGACAAAAATATAACAATATAGACAATGTGCACTAGTTAATAAAAAAAACTTGAGGAAAAAAATATAATAATGTAGACAATGCACACTAGTTAATTTTATTAAATGCACTTGTAGACGCATTCAACGTACATATGTAGAAATACATAAAATGGGATGTTTTCTATGACACTACTAAAGTATGATCAGCATTGTAGGGATTTTATTAGACATTATTTTTATAATTTTTTTAATATTAAATTCTTAAAAAAAAAACAATTTTTACTTTAACATTAAATTTGTTTAATGACTTCGATATATAAGCCGCTTATTTTGAAAATGCCATGAGTCACTTTGTTTATGTGCTGATACAAATATTTCAATGATTGTGTTTCAAAGGTTTTATAAGTATTGAAGCTTATTATTGAGAAGACTTACCTCCACTTCTATTTCAAGATACTTATTCCCCAATTTAATCGTAGCAGATCTTCACATTTAAATTTTTTTTATATATATTTTTGAAAAAATGTCTCATGTCACTTTTAAAATAAACGGATCATATACACTACAATTTTAGTTTCTAGTTTCAAAATTTTAAAATCAGTGATTGCTCCTGATTGCATATGGCCTTAAGGAAAGTAATTCAAAGTATGTGGTTATTTAATTTTAAAGTAATTTTTCGGCTCAGGTTGAGTTTTTAATTTAAATTGAAAGAACTTATGTTTATAAAGAAAGTTTATTTACAAATGTATGCGGACGTTTTCAAAGAAAACCAGAAAAATTAGACGCTAGCAAAATAAAATGCTGTATTTTCTGGACCGTTACATCTTTCATCAGCTAAATTTTAATTCATTTATAATATTTATATTTTTTCTGTTGCTTATCTGAAGACATGGCCAAACTGATTTCAAAGCAACCGCAGACAGACGGACGGAGAGACTGTATTCGTTAAGTCGACTCCCTTTGTAGAAAGGATAAAGTATTAATAAAACGTTTTGGGATCGTAAATGAATATTATGGGAATTGCACAAAAAAAAAAAAATAAATATTACATATATTCTTAACACCTGTGATAAAGGGCACAAAATAGAAACAAACAAGTTAATACTGAACATCAAAACAAGGACTTTTTACTTCAAAACATATTGTGGGCTAATCCAACTATTTATAAACTTGTTTCTTCTTTGGAGAATTAAAATTTTCATCTAAAATGAAAACAGATTTTTTAAATGTGCGAGATTTCGTTTAGTTTTCCAACTAAAGTATACTTCTCAATAACTGTTTCAGAATGAACCCCATTGTCTTTTTTTTATTGGCTTTCAGATTCTTAAAACAATAACTTAATAAATTGTGCTGAGTCATTACAATTTATTTTAAAAAACTTAAGAATTCAGTTTTATAAAATAATAGTTTAGAAGTAAGATGCAATTTACATGAAAATCTCTTCAACGGCAAGAAAAAAGCTTTTGTTTTTTAAATCTTTAAATTATTTTGTTATAGCATTTTTTAAATAAAATTTTTTATAGAAAGTGCAAAAAAAAATCATTGAATGCATAGAACAATTACATATAAAACTAGCTTGGTAATAATAATAAAAAAATTATTTTCAAACTTTAACACTGTTTACTTTTAAAATCCTAAGTTTAAAGTGGACCTCTGCGATATTTTAAAAAATTTGAGACAAAATAATCCTTGCTGCTACTCTTGAATGACATCATCTACAGCACTGATTATTATACCCTTCGGCACAGGCAGTGTCATTCCTTTTTGTAATCTCCATGTGATGTTTTGCTCGCTGTCTTGAAAGACATGAACCGATGTTGCTAATTTTAACTAGCATAATTTTTGAAACTATTTCTGATCTCTATTGGAGTGTTTAAATTTTCTGTAGTGCCTTGGCAAAGTTGATTTCAATACTAACACGGACGAACAGACGAACATCGTTTAATGGTTTTGGAAATGAAATTGTAGAAATTATAACGGAATGACAAACTTAGATATACTCTTTTTCCACCTGAGGTAATGGCTTTAGCAAATGACGAAAAAAATCGTCATCGTGTGGTATAAGTCCTGCATAAGTATAATAAACAAATAAAACAATGCCTAGGAATATAAGCATTGAAATCTTGTGTTAAATAATATTTAGTTTAAAAAAAAAAAAAATCTTAAGTTTATTTCAAATTCTAGTGAGAAGTTTTCTGAAGCGGTAACAAATATCCATCGAAATGTGCTTTCACATTCAAGAATTAATATCAGCAATTTTGATAATTTTTTCGGGATAATTAGCAAAATATTTTTATAGTTTTTTACAGGTTTTGCCAAGTCCATTAATTCTCGTCAATATTGGGACATCCTATAATTTAATATTTTTTAACTTATTTCTTTAAAGATCAAAGTTTCTTGCATCCAAATATTAGTCCAAAAAGTACCAATATATCTATTAATATTACCTCAATGTCGGAGCATCCTTTATTTTCACGTACTGTGGAAAGTTCAAGAGGGCACTTGGTACGATTTAGAGAGAGAGAGAGAGAGAGAGGAATGCTGCAGATGAAGAGATATTGTAAAAAAAAAACAGAAACTGATTTTCAATACGAAACTAATTCCGTTCTAATAGAAACATCACCTATGAAATTGATTATACTTAAATTGCCTTTTGAAGAAAAATATTTAATATTTCTTATCACTTATAAGAATATATACCTTGCCTCTTTTTATAAACTAGTCTTTTTATGTTTATAATGCAACAATTTATTAAATAATACTAGTTAAACACCAGATTGGTCTTCATGTCTGCAGTTATTTACGAGCGAAATACTTGATTTAATAAAACTTAATTGAGCGCAAAAATAAATACATTAAACAAAAGGCAAGCACAGTCTACTAAGCTGCACACATTTCAACGTACTTATAAATAAATATTGTGTATCTAGAAAATTTATACATTTTAGTCGATCAATGCAATTTATCTTTAAGTAGCTACTTAAAGCAAAAATAAAAAAATATTAAAGAGACAAGTGCAATAGATAATGTGCGGTATATTGTAAAAGTGATATAAATAACTGAGTTGAACATTTAATTAAATTTAATCGTTTTATATATGTATGTGTGTGAATTTGTGATTATATAAATTATTAGTAAAATGTAGGTGGTAATAAGACGACTTAAACATTGCTACAGTTTATCTAACTGATTTATTTACTTTATTTAGTTCTACCAAAGAAATATAATAATTGAATAACTGAATTACTAAATATTTTGTATAGACTTATGTACGTCGTATTTCGATAGTATAGGGTTACATGACAAGCCCAATGTGATGTGGTGGAACTTTAAAAATAATGCTTATTTTTTCAAATCATATAAATATTGTTACAGGTGGGTCCGGGTCGTCAAAGTTTAATTTTTTGTTTTTCATTAAAAGCCTCAACTTTTAACTCATTAAAATGACTCCTGTCTTGTACAATTCACATCATATACTGCTTCGCAAACTAAACCGGTTTCGTTTGTTTGTTTAGTGCAATTCTAGGAACTTTTATCGTTTTAGTTATAATTAAAGCTGTACAACTCTGTCTTTGTAATTTTGTCCATAAATGTGCCTGTCCTTCATGTACCTGAAAACATTTTTGTGGTTTTGTCAAATTTGGCATGAAAGGAATAATTCAAAGAGAAACACACATAAATCGTCGATGCCTTCGCTTCAGTTAAAATTTTTTTAGTCATATTTATCAATTGTTAATTAAAAAGTAATAAAGTAAATTTTGCAGGCACTTGCTTACCCCATATTCATATATGTGTATTGGTACAAAATTATTGTGGGCAAAAATTTCAAAAAATAAATGGGATAAAATAATATGGGATATTGCAAGACATGTTTTGTTTAAATGAAATTTATTTGTAAGATAAAAAAATCTTTAATCCATTAGTTTATCAAAAAAGTGATTACAATGAATTACCAAAGTTCATTACTTAAAATGCAATAGTTTATTTAAATTATGTTCATTTTGTGTGTGAAATTATATGAACGTGAATACAGATTAGGTATTTATAAAAGTATTATAAAAACTCCTTTTTTTGTCAGGCAAAGGTATTAATGGAAAATTATTATAATGACAAAGATTTTTTTACATTAATTATTAATTTATGTGGTTTTAAACTGTAACTAAAATATATATTTTAAAGGTTTCTAATAATAAATTTAATAAACTAAAACAAAAACATAAAATCAAGCATAGCAACGAAATATACTTATTTTGGCTTTCACTACATAGAGAAGAGGAATTTATTATGCCAGCGGAATTTGTTGTCAATCAAAATTTGCCGGTTATGCTTTTTATTTGAAATTCGGTTAAAGTGACTAAATTAATATTGCGGTCTTAACTATATAAAAAAATAATTCGATAGTCGCTATAAAACATTATTGTAAATTAAATTAAAAAACTTAATATTTCAATATTTCCTTTAAAAAAATAGAAAACAAATATATGTTTGACTCTAACCATTTACATCTGTCTTAGTACTACCTCTCTTAATTTTCACTGAAATTCTTGCTTTTCACTTTGCATTCTAGTGTCTTCCATTTTACATTCCATACTTCAGGTTTTGCTAACAGCCATCCTTTAATTGGTTATTCAATACTCCGCCTATTAAGGTTATTTAGTCGTACAGTTTTAATTTTTTAAATTATATGGATTGTACCACGCCTACACTTAAAATATGATATAAGTTTCGCTAGACTATAAAAACTTATATCTGAGTTACTTGTGCAAAATTTCACGACGCTACCTACTATAGTCCTCTTTGTACCCCCTAATAATTTCTTACTTTGAATAGAAGGAACCACGCACTCTGTTTTAATTTTGTCTACAATCTGTTATACGGTAATTATTTTTTACTTTGCAGTCCATCCAATATTTTGCTACATCATGTGTATTAATAACAAAATTATCTCAACATACTTTTAAGATACCACCTAATAATACAGGTACCAAGTAACACGATGTTATATATAGTGGAACTAACTCTTCGTAGCATATTTGCAAGTCTGGCAAACAAGTAATTGCTGCTGCGAAGCGCGTGTGCCCTTTTTAAATATGTAACAAATTTATTGTAACAGCTGATTTTTGGAAACATTATAAATTGTTTATAAATTTAATTATTCATTTTGGTAGCTTTTATTAAAAAAAACAGAAACATATTTTTCTTTTCGTTTAAAAATTTAATTTCAGCAGTAAATAGTTTCTCGTTTAAAGCTAATTTCAATTTAAACTTTTTCCTTTAAAGTTTTAATTTTTCTTTTAAAAACACATTTTTTCGCTTTGAATCGAAAGCATCCTTTGGAGCTAATATTTTCATCTTTGAAGCAAACTCTTTTATGATTTTATTTTCTGATACTCGTACCAGCTCAAGAGGTTGTGTTGCTGATGATGACACGGGTGCTGATGGAAGTTTTTACACTGAAAAATGCAGATATTGTTTTGCGCCATCTAAAACCGTTTTTAGTAAGCATGCATAAACAAAATTTTCAATACTATTTCCATTTTCCCCTAAATTTTCTGCTATAAGGGTACTATTAAATGTAATATTACCGGTGTCGAAGTATTAAAATGAAAACTCTAAAACTTTTATTTCAAAAATGCTGTGTATTTCTTTATATTTTGTTTGAATGTTTGGAGCAAAATATTTATTATAATTTTATTAAAGATTCAAACAGCCGCTTTAATTTGCTTCCATTGGACATAAGACATAAAAGTTTGTTTGAATGAACACGTCCATATCGTGAAAACGAAGCATTAAATTCTTAAATTATTTAAAAGCATTTTTTCTCAAATTAAATAACTAACGACAATATTAAGGACAATTATTTTATTGGTATTGCGTAAAAAAAATTACGCGTTTGTATTTGTAAAACATTTTTGTATGTGTTATTGCACTAACGGATGTTTGTGTGTATGTTATAACAAACTAACAGCAAAGAAATAAAATAAGAAAAAAAATATACAGAAACAAAACAACAATGTTTTCATTAAAATTTCATTTCTAATTTTCCAAATGGATTAACGTTAAAAGAAGCAGAAATCTTTTATCATAATTAGCACAACTTTTTTTCTCCTTTCTTGCTTTTCTAACACTCAAACTCAACATTAATAGAAGTTAACAAAGTATCCGTAGCAATCAACAAGAGAATGCGGCAGGCATACATTTGTCTGTGAATGAACCATCCGTTCCAATTGCTTGTTTAGAGATCTTTTTATTTTTTTGTTTTTTTGTTGTGTTTTGTTAACTCGCATACACGTATTTTTGGAAAAACTTTTAGAGCTTTGGCATGTTGATTCAAAAGCAAACTTACTGGTTGCTGACTTTTGAAGATAAAATCTTTAATTTTTTGCATTTTATACTACTTTGTTTCGTTTAATTCTAAAAGGTTAGCACAAACGTAATTAATGTTTTGGATGACCGATTTTCTTTCTGTTCACTTCAATTGGGTGAATGGGTAGAAATGTTTGAAGTGAGGATTGACAAGATTTAATCTCGCAGACATCAAGTATATGCTTAGCAGTTATTATTTATTTTGACTTTTGAAGCGATATGAAAACAAGATGGTCTAAAAAATAAATAAAAGTTGTGAAAAAAAATAAAGGAAAATTCTTAAAATTAATTTAATAATTTCTTAATGAATATTTTGAAGGCTTAAGAAAACACTAAGCGAAATTTTGCTAAATGTTGGAGTAAATTTAGAAAAATAGGTGTCTTTATTCATCAATTATGTGAAATAGGTATATTAATTAACACAAAAAAGGAACAGAAAGAAAGCATTATGTTGGGCAAAAAATTAAATTTCTTTACATAAAGTATTAAGGAGACCCTTATACTCAGGAGTTATGCTAAAATGTTTTAATTTTTATGATTAAAAAAATGCCATAAATATTTTAGCTTTTATAATTTATTACTAAGAAAAAAATATTTGTGTTTAAGGTTTATTTTCAAAAAGGCTATTTAAGCAGTTGTTAAAAAATCCTTATAAGATAAGAAACAGTTTATCTAAAACAGAAGACTCAATAATTTTTTATATTAAAAATAATATAAAAACATGACAACATAATATGAAACATAATATGAAAAATTTTACTTAAAATGCTGACTTAGTTTTAAACAAAAGGATACATTAAAAATCCTACAACTGCCCTATATATATCATAACAAATGTTATTGCTAACATGCAAAACACAACAATATATGCAAAATTTGTTTCAAGGGAAAAATCTTTGCTACATTTTGCAATTTTATTGCTATGTTATAATTTTTAATTTGTAATATAAATATTTGTTATTCCACATAAACAACCAAAAATGCACTACACAGTCCCACTCTGTTAGTTTTTGATAACAACATTTATTTACGATACCTGAATTTCAAATGATTAATGATACAAAGGCAACATAAACTTGAACGCAATAACTATAAATCAATTTTTCCAACTATTTGCAATTTTGGTTTTATTTTTAGAATTTCATGCAATAGAAATATCAATTCTCTTGATTCAGTCAAAAATTATTGGCCCTTCACTTTATTTTTTTTTTTTTTTTTCGTAAACGTAAGCTAGTCTGTGTAAAGTAAAACACACAAGTCTATATGAAATTTTTTTACACAGCTTTTTTTAAGTTTCTGATTTGCTGATCTCATAAATTCAAGATGCATAAATAAAAGGATGTAATATTGGCGTGCAGTGAAAAAAAATGGTTTAAAAGGGTACATACAGTAAACAGATTGCAATAAACGTTCGAAAGTATTAAAAACTAACCACTAGTATCGCAATTTACTTTTTATTTTCAATAAACTTTAATCTTGACATATTAACAATTATGAAAAAAGTAAGCTCGACTAATTTGTGTCCTTACTATAATCATTTCCGTTAATTGGGAGATGCAACGAAATTTAGTACAAAACGCGAACTCTCATATGTTGATATTTAGAATTAAAAAATCAATAATGTAATTTTTGAAAACGGAAGCTTTTTTAACTTTATAAAAAATCAAGAAAAATAAAAATCAATAAACTATATATAAATCAATATCGGTGATTTGATAATTTTATATCGATAAAAATAGTACGATATTTAAAAAAAATTAATTAATTCAATATGAATATGGTTAGGCGAAGTCCACACAAAACCCAAAGCTTTACTTACTGTTCTCTTTACAAAGCGATATATAAATTTGAGTTTAAGTTTTAATCTATGTTTGATTATTGTGTGTCTATATCGTACTTAAAACAAGGTCTATAATCACTTAGTACAGCAGTGCACAGTGGGGCAGAATCAAAATATTTTGGAAATAATTCAGCCATTTGAAAACGGCTAGGCCGATTGATTCAAAATTTGGCACGAGCATAGTAGAGGAGTACTTGAGCTTAAGTTTTGAAGGTGGTTACCCTCCACTTTCCAGGGATGGCGCTATGTGGTCTCAAAGTTGGACACCTCGCTCCTGAAAATTTTTCTAACGCTTGGCATTTCTTCAATTTTTGTCTGATTTTTAAATATTTTACATGGTCTTAAAGCTCTCATAAATACCTACAAAACGGTGCTTTAAACTGCATGTTTATGTTTAAAAATGATCGAGTTATAAGCATTTTAAAATTAAAATTTTTGATTTTTTTCATACCCTGGTCCAGTTTTTTCGAAATATTGGGTACAATTTGCAGCAAATTTGTTTGAATTTTTTACCGTAGATAGCAAACAAAATTTAAGATTTTCCGAAAAAAATTTGAAAGTAATATCTTTTCTGGCTTAAAAATTATACGATTTTCAATTTAAAAAATCCAAAATTATTGCATTTTTGTGTATTTTAGCCTAAAATGGGACACTAATCTAATTTTTTAGATAGAAAAAAATTTTCTTAAGGAATATAATTAAATTTTTTATTTTTATTAAAGCTAACTATATATGTGTACGTTTAAACCAAATTTTGTATAAAACTGATCATTCTTGTAGAAGATGTAAGTCTTTCAACTTGACCTATTTTACATCGAAATTTTGACTTTACCCCATATTTTCTAAAATCCCAAAGCTGGGATCGGAAAAAGAAGAATACTATAAAAAAGCTATATATACTCCAAATTGTTTCAAAAAGTATTTCGTGAGCCCTAGTCCATATGTGGACTTTATGGGCAAAAGAGTAAAAAATTCCAATTTTGGGATTTTTCGTCTTTATTTTGGGAATTATGGGATTTCCTTCAGCTTAATGATGCAGATTTTTTTACCGTTTGATTTTGGTTAACAAACTACATACGCACAGAAAATTTTATCTGATTTGCTTAATTAATAAAAGTTTTATAGCATATTTAATATTTTACTTTTCTCAAATTGGACCGTTTTTACCATAATTTTTAAAATTTTCGGAGCTCAGTAACGAATATTAAAATTTTGTTTCATTTTTTTATCTTTTTTTATGCATGTGAATAAAGACGACGCAATTTCCTATTAAATGAAAAAAGATTCACCTCAATATCATTCTTACGTGCAAAACTATGCGTTCTTAAATATGAGTGTTTCAATATGTATCTCACTTTTATACATTTATTTTACGGAAGTAAAAATTTTCATGCCTGTGTAAAAAATTGTGTGAAAAAACAATTATACCTGAATAGAGGATAACCAAGAGGCATATCTTAAATTAATAATCATTATAAAAAACATCAGATAAAAAATAAAATTTTCTGTTAATTTTTATTTACGAAAAGTCGTTAAAAGTATTTTTTATTTCCTTAAAATTATTATTTATTTTCTATAAAATAATCTGTCATATCATTATGCATGATAAAGTAAATCCTTTAATTCTGTTTTGTTTTGTGACTGCCTAGAACATTTTCGAGAACTGAATATTTGAATGTACTTGAAATCGCAGTTTCTTGCTTCTTGGGCTTCTTCTGTTAATTCCCCAAGAGGAAGAATATTCGATTCTATAATTGTTTTACCATGACATAATATTTTATGTACTGTGGGCGTCATATCCCTCCATGGATATAGGGAAACGAGTAGCTGAGATATTTTTGCTGTATATTCTCCAAAGCGAAAAGAATTAATTTGAGTTTTGCTATTAATTGCCATTAAAACTACGTTAACCATTCTAAGTAACTCTTTGTCAATTCCAGTTATGTTTGAAGTAGTTTCAAAATCCCCAAAAAATTTTCTTGCAGTATTTCCGTCGTTAGTGTTTCCTCCACTACGAAGAGGCTTATCAATTATTAACCCCGTTTGTACTCTAAACTCTTCTTGGATTCTACTTTTCTCAGAAGCTCTTAGAGCTTTTAGTTCATCATTGTTTTTTGTTTTTTTTTTTTTTTGTTATTAAATTTTCTGTCGTACTTCTGTATTTTGAGTCGTATGCAATATGCAGAAAATGCTCCAAAAATCTTATTCTAGCATGAAGGGGGGATATTCCGAAAGATAGAACTTCTTCGTTGACTACGTTGGTTTTTTTTATCTGAGAATTCTGACTTCTTCTGATCACATATGAAACATTTCCAATAAGAAGATGTGTTAGTTATAGCGTTACTAACTTTTCCATCGATCATTGTTAAACTAAGTTGAAAGGATATGTTAACACAGTATTCTTTTATTTTTATTGATATTGGTTCCAATGATCTTATTTCGTCTTTGATATGCTCGACTAATTTTTTTGTCGTAGTATTTGATTCCTTTACATACTCAAAACAAATAGGCCTACAAAAATTTTTGGATCCTGGGGTTGTGTTTTTCCATATATATTCAAAAGTGTTTGCACGTACTGATGAAGATGCAACCAGTGAGTATGAACGAATTCTTAGTGGTACTAAGGATGCCATGAATATGCTCTTAAAATCTATTGTATGTTTTTGTTTGTACTCAGGAAGGGCTGATATTCCATCACATCCCCACTTTAGTACTACATCGCAGTTTTTAACCTTTTCTAGTTGGTCAGTAGAAAAATCTGAAATAATCCGTGACGCCGTATTTTCTAGCAAAGAAGATAGTCCAATAGAAGCTTTCGTTTCATCAACTGTTATTGGAGATAGCATAATCGCTTTCTTTTTTTCTTGAATAGACTTATATGATGGTAATATTGCATGTCCTTTCTCAAGTAAAGCTTTTCTCAAAATTTGGTACTTATTTCGGCTTATTTTCATTTCCAACATCAGATCAATAGCTTCTTCCTCCGTAAAATTTGACTGCGATGTCGGAGTAGGTATGCTGTTAACAATTCGTTTCAACCGTTTTGGAGATGCGCTGGGAAGAATATTGGCGATGTGCACTGCCTCGGAAAGCTGATTTTCTTTTTTTTAGCAATTCTTTGACCGTATCGGAAACTTCATCTTTTGAAACTGAAGAAAGTTTTTCGGTTAACCTTTTTTTCTTAGACTTCGAACATAAGTCATCATAAGATTTGCAGAGAGCTCCACATAATGCGATGTAGGTTGAGAATTTCGCAACAGTATCCATCCAAGTAAGATACTTTACTTTAAACTTATTTTTGTTTCCGCGAACTGATTTCATTTTTTGATCAAATAATTTTAAAAATTTTTCCAGTTTTGCAGTACCAATGACATCAACTCCGCAGTTGTATGTAGCCTTAATAAATTTTTTCATGGCCTTAGTTCTATCAAGTCCTTTTGTAGCATCAGTCCACAAAAAAGAACACAATGTCTCAAACTTCAATGTGATCGGCATGATGTTTTTTTTTATATATGATATCTATTGTATTTATGCAAATATTTATATGCGTGTTCAGGTCATCGAACAGTTGGGTACCTAAAGAAGCAAAGCAGCTAGCTAAAAATCAAAAAAGGCACTTAGGTAAGACATAATTAGTCATAGGTCATCCTAAAACGAACACCTGCACCATTATTTTTAACCCTTACATTTGTAACCCTTTTTTCAGGTATAATTGTTTTTTTACACAATTTTTTACACAGGCATGAAAATTTTTACTTCCGTAAAATAAATGTATAAAAGTGAGATACATATTGAAACACTCATATTTAAGAACGCATAGTTTTGCACGTAAGAATGATATTGAGGTGAATCTTTTTTTATTTAATAGGAAATTGCGCCATCTTTATTCACATGCATAAAAAAAATAAAAAAATGGAACAAAATTTTAATATTCGTTGCTGAGCTCCGAAAATTTCGAAAAATTATGGTAAAAACGGTCCAATTTGAGAAAAGTAAAAATATTAAATATGCTATAAAACTTTTATTAATTAAGCAAAGCAGATAAAATTTTCTGTGCATATGTAGTTTGTTAACTAAAATCAAACGGTAAAAAAATCTGCAACATTAAGCTAAAGGAAACCCCATAATTCCCAAAATAAAGAGAAAAATCCCAAAATTGGAATTTTTTACTCTTTTGCCCATAAAGTCCACATATGGACTAGGGCTCACGAAATACTTTTTGAAACAATTTGGAGTATATATAGCTTTTTTATAGTATTCTTCTTTTTCCGATCCCAGCTTTGGGATTTTAGAAAATATGGGGTAAAGTCAAAATTTCGATGTAAAATAGGTCAAGTTGAAAGACCTACATCTTCTACAAGAATGATCAGTTTTATACAAAATTTGGTTTAAACGTACACATATATAGTTAGCTTTAATAAAAATAAAAAATTTAATTATATTCCTTAAGAAAATTTTTTTCTATCTAAAAAATTAGATTAGTGTCCCATTTTAGGCTAAAATACACAAAAATGCAATAATTTTGGATTTTTTAAATTGAAAATCGTATAATTTTTAAGCCAGGAAAGATATTACTTTCAAATTTTTTTCGGAAAATCTTAAATTTTGTTTGCTATCTACGGTAAAAAATTCAAACAAATTTGCTGCAAATTGTACCCAATATTTCGAAAAAACTGGACCAGGGTATGAAAAAAATCAAAAATTTTAATTTTAAAATGCTTATAACTCGATCATTTTTAAACATAAACATGCAGTTTAAAGCACCGTTTTGTAGGTATTTATGAGAGCTTTAAGACCATGTAAAATATTTAAAAATCAGACAAAAATTGAAGAAATGCCAAGCGTTAGAAAAATTTTCAGGAGCGAGGTGTCCAACTTTGAGACCACATAGCGCCATCCCTGGAAAGTGGAGGGTAACCACCTTCAAAACTTAAGCTCAAGTACTCCTCTACTATGCTCGTGCCAAATTTTGAATCAATCGGCCTAGCCGTTTTCAAATGGCTGAATTATTTCCAAAATATTTTGATTCTGCCCCACTGTGCAGTGTAACATAAAATCAATGATCGCCAAATAAGCCGCACCATATATATAAGTTTGTCATTCCGTTTGTAGTTTCTACAGTTTCCATTTCCGACCACATAAGGTCATAGTTTCGAAAAGTATGGTATTTAAAATTAGCAAAATATTTTTTTTTAACTTTTGTTTGTTTGTAGGTGGTTGTGTTTTATGATAAGAAATAAACGAAAAAGGTAAGAAAAATTGGTAAGCCTTCACCTAATGCAGAAACCTTTTCACTTACTTAGTTGAAACAACAACCAAGTAAAACTTTTACTTTTCGGGAAATAAAGATTTTATTTTTAATAGAAAAGAATTTTGTGTGCTGGTTTTAATTTCTAATAATTTTTAGAAAGAAAAATTATTTACAAATGTTTGCGAGCGTTTTTCTTCCGGACCGCTGCATCCTTCATCAGCATTCTTCGCATCTATCAACCTTAAGTTGTGTACATTGTAAACATCATCCATTTGACCAACTAATCAATATTAATTAGGTTGGACGAAATTCACACATAACTCAAAGCATTTCTTCGTTGTATTTCTCTACAACACATCTCGTACATTTTGCTTTTATAACAAACCATCGGTATGGCTACCAAATGCAATTTACCCAATCAATAAAAAAAATAATAAATAATAATAATAATAAATTTAATTTGAAGTATACGCAAGGTACAGCGCATATACATTTATACCTCACTAGAACTGTATCTATAATGTTGTTAGGAAACAAGTTTGAATAATTTAAAACAAAAAATGCTTTTCGTGGCCATAATAGCTACTTCTAGTGCGTTACTCTGCTCCAATAATTTTAACAAAGTAAGTTTTTCGCTGCAAAATCTGCCATACATTCTCGTTTGAAGCAGACTCTAAGTGGTGAAATTTTTAATAAATTTCAAACTTTAAATAAATTCAAAAATAAACTGCTTATAATTAATTTGATCCCCAACAGCAGCAAAATATGATTGTTTATATCGTAAAACAATTCCACGGTCGTCTGAATATGTAACAATAAATGTAAAATAAATTGAAATAAAATTTAATTAAAAGGTGCATATTTTGTATAAACCCTTCCCCACTGGTGGAAAAAGGGTATATTTTAGTTTGTTATTCTATAATTTCTACAATGTCCACTTTCGACCCCATAAAATATAAATATTTTTATGCAAAGCAAGCTCGATTGAGCGATATCCGCCTGTTCGCCTGTCCGTCCGCATTCGTGTTGAAATCAACTTTGCCAAGGCACTACGTCTGCCTCTAATTTTTCCATATCATATTGAACAAATATGGTTTAGTAAAGTTACTCTAGTAAAAAAAAAAATATATATGACAAGACAGAGAATTAAAAATAAAAAAAAAAGTGAAAATTGGCGCTTGGCCATTTTTTTTCGAGTTATGGGCATCTAAATTTTTAAGGGATAGTTCAATTGTGAGTCATATTCTTTAAGATATCAATATGGGTATTATTAAAAAGCTATTTCAGAAAAATACTGTTTCAGAGCTATTTCAGAAAAATACAAAAAAAAATTTTTAAATGCCTAACACATTAAAAGCCGATGACATTTTTATGTAAATTAATAAATAGTGCTTCATTTTTTTATATCCGTCACCCCACTTTTTGATTTGCTGTCTGGACTTACTTCACTTAACTTGACGCACATATATGGTGAAGGGTATATAAGATCCGTTATAGCCGAGTATATCGCTCTTACTTGTTAAAACATGCAATTACATGTTTAAGTGCCCCATCAGATCTGTGTGTTGATAATATGAAATCACAACATGTGACTGAGGGTTAAAAACAATACAGTTAATAAATTGCTTTGCCATTGCTCAAATTATCTTGATTTGATAAAGTTTTCTTGGATACAAAATTAGCAACAAACGATTTTATAATTACATTAAGTTGTGATGCAAATAAGATAATCTTTCAAGAGAATTTTTTAAACTGCAATTTATATTACATAAAAATTGTTTGCTCTACCGTTTAAGATTTTGTTTATTAAAAAAGTCATAATTAGATTGTTGTCATATGAAATTAAAATTAGAATTTAATGTTATTGACGTAAGGCATCTATATATATTTTTACAATTATTTCCTTATAACAGCAAATACGAGCTGAAAATTATAAATTCATCTCATCAAAATTTTTTTTAAATAAAATTATTTTTAGAATTATTGAATTGGCCTTAAAGTAGAGTAAGCATTTTATTTTGTGGGGTGCTTAACTAAGATGCTTAATTTTACCGTGATATGAAATATGCGTGTGATTATACGTTTGTTTATACGTTTTATAAATATAGATTTTTTTAATGTGTATTTAAGTATTCTACATTTTTACTAACTGTTTTCATTTTAATATTTTTTTTCATATGCTATCCAGTAACTTTAATAACACATGTGTACAGTATAATTATTTAGCCCTTTCGGCTTCACTTAAATTTAGCAGGTGGCTGCCAGAGAATCACTTATTTTTTCATATAAAAAAATTATTTTGCTATCACTTTACACCACAATATTGCTAATTGGAATATGTTAAATTGGGATTTACTTGTTAGTGGTAGTATTTAAGCACCATAGAAACTCTAATTCTGTGCAATGGTAAAAAAAACTTCAAGGTGAATCGTTGAAAATTTTTATTTAAACAGTAGCGGGAATTCCCTCATTAGCTTATTTAAAGACAGGTAAATGACGGAAATTCCGGCAATTCAGCCGAAAGGGTTAGAAAATATACATTTATACATATAACCTTCATAGGGTGTTTGTTATAGTGAAGGACGCATCTAACTTATTTTATTTTTTAGGCTTTTTAACCGAATGCGACTTAACGATAATCGATTGCAGTTCGAGAAGTTGTGAAGGATGTTTTTTGGAGAACTTCGTGTTGTACACTTTCTATTTGATAAGTTTATGCTCAGCTCTTGAGTAATAATTAGCCAATCGAGAGCACTTATTGGGAAACAAAGTTTTGTAATGTTGTTGGATTCAAGTCGAAAAGTCGCTATTACACTTGGTCCATAGTAAATCAAAAGATGAGTGTCTTAAACAATTATTTAATATAAAAATAAAACAAGAAAGTGTTCTATATTCGGCTATGCCAAATTTTATATACACTTCAACATGTTTTTAAATCTTGTTTAGTGAAGTAACTCCAATCAAAAAAAAAATATTAAGATGACAGAGATTACAAAAATGACTGTCATCAATTTTTAATGGGTTAAGCATATTTAAACAGTATGTGTTTTTTCTAAAAGATCTCTTCAAAAGCTTTTTAATGATACCCATACTGACTATATTGAAAATCGAACTTTTTATGCAAATTTCAGAGACCTATAACTCGAAAAATATATACGAGCGCCAATTTTTTCACTTGTGTTTTTTTTTATTTTTTAATTCTCTATCGTCTATTTGTTTTTTTATTGGAGTTACTTCATTTCTCCAAATGGTATAGAAGGATTAGAGGCAGACGTTGTGATTTGCCCGCTGCCTTAAAGGTTGAAGACCGATCTTGCTGATTTTTAACAACAAAACTTTCAAAACTATGTCCGATCGATTATTGTATTTGTTTTTTCTTTAGCCCATCTAGTACCTTAACAAACTTGATTTCAACACTAACACGGACGGACAGATGGACAGGCGGACATCGTTCAATCGACTTTGCTATGCAAGAGGACTCAAAATGTTTTTTATTGGGTCGGAAATGGATATTGAAGAAATTACAAATGGATATACCCTTTTTCCACTTTTGTGATGACGCATCTAATAAAAATTTAAAAATAGCATTCGCGGCTATACCTATGGTTGGAAGAAAACAGAACAGATGTATATGACGATTTATAGTAAGAGGAATGAAGAAAACCATTGAGTTGGGTGTGGTCTTCGCCTTTGCTAATACATATTGATTGGTTAATTATCATCTTCGTCTTCTTGGTTGCAAAATCAGTTAGTTAAAAAGAAGGTGTTTGAAATGATCTCGAGCAATTTATGCTAAGATATATAAAATTTTAGCCTTTTTACTCGATATTAAAACGAGTAAAATGAAGAACAGGAAACCATTAAGAGTGAACCGGTTTGAGATGGAAAAGTTATTCGAAGAGTAGGGCTTTTTACACAAAAAATCTGAGCTTAAAAGAATTTTCATACAAGTAGACGAAATATTAAAAACATTTTAAAAGAGAAATAAACTACTCGACACAATTTTTTGTGGTACATTTGCCAATAAACAAAACAATTGGAAAGCGAGTATATTATTTAACCCTGCCACTTGGGTGAATATTGTTATTTTTTTAATTATAGTGTTCCGTCATTAGTTTGTGTTAAAATTTACAGTTCAAGAAACATAACCATATAAACAAACCGCGAAATGATGTTCATACTCAGAACTAAGCAAATTTTATTCTACAAATACAAATAAAAATCAATTTTTTAATGCTAAATAAAAACCGTTTTAAAAAATTTTTAAAGTTGTTCTTAAACAAATATACATATTAGAAAAAAAAACACTCACACATACATATGTATTCCAACTCTTATGTGAATAAATATTTACACAGAACTGAACAATACAACGGATTTATCATAGTAGACTCCTTTACTCCGTACAATTTTTTTAAACAAACTTATTATTTTCTTTTTTTTAACAAACAAGAGTAAAATAAATAGTTGATTGCAATAAAAATAAAAACAGGAAACATCATTTTGAATCTATTTGTAATGTAAAATTGAATTCAATGCGAATTATACGTTGTGCATCCAGAGCTAAACCAACTACATGCACACATTTGCACGAAGTACCTTCGAGAGATTGTTAATAGAAAAGAAATAAATAAAATAATATAATATAAACAGTACGCAAAAAAAAACTTTATGCTTGATTACTTTTTAAAAGACAGATTTGCAAAATGAAAAAAAAAAAAAATCAGAAAAGAAACGAACGAAGGAACGAATGTTTCCGTTTTCATGATTTAAAGTTGTGGCATCTTAGATTAGCGGAAACATGTTGAGTAACATTGTGGAAAATAAATTCATTTAATGTTTTTAATATTGCTGTATATACTTTTTCTTCAATTTTCATTTAACTTTTTTATACATTTTACAACACACATTAAAAGAGATTTTTTTAATCGTAATAAAAAAGTTTTCCATTTAGACAGAAAGAATCTTAAATTTATTTATGTGTTTAAAGTTAAGAACATACTTTTGACAGTGAAAAGTTTAATTTTTATGTCTAGACGAATACTTATAAGTTATATTTTTTGTTTTTAAAGAAATTAAGAATAAAAATTGTACTTTTATTTAAAAATTACATACAGAATTGTGGAATCGTCATAATATTTCCTACAAAAAAAAAAATTCTTCTCTACTCAAGTAAATTTTGCCATTATGATTCAAATTTTATTTTTTTTTAAATCTTTAAAACAAAACTTATAATATATATATATATATATATATATATATATATATATATATATATATATATATATATATATATTTAAATGAAGCCTAATTTCTTCTAGCCACATTTCCTTTTTTCTCTTATAAGTTGAAGAAATATTAAAGATACCAGTGCCCACGACTTCTTATTTTCTTAAAATTCAAATTTTAAAATTGCGTTTTAAAATATTTATTTCCGAGTTCTCTAGCCAAGGAAAATAATTTTCCATTTACAATAAAAATGTGCAGGCAACTGTTTTAAAACTATTATATCAGTAAAATTGGGTGCTTTCACATTTGTATCTCCAGTTTCTTTACGAAATAATATATTTTTTACAGTTTTTACATAATGCGAACACAGACAGACAGACATTGCTTGCATTGAGGACAATTCATGTTTTCAATATTAGCCACTGATTATTCTGCAATAATGCAATACTGCTGGTGTCAAAGTAGTAAGTAAGCACGTTCACTACAAGCCGGCAACTGAAACAGAAATATAGAATTTGGTATTACAGTTTTTAAACCCCCTTTTACGGTAATTATGCTCAGCGCATTGGTCAATGAGGGTCACTACTGTACATGAAATATTTTTTAAAAATTTGGATGTTGGTGGAATTATTGTTTGTCTGTCTGTGCTCGCATCACGTTCAAATATTAAATAATTTTTTTTCTTAATTTACTTTAATAGTGCTTGATTCCTTCAAATATAAATATTTCTAATATTTTCATAAAATATTTTACTAAAAGACTATAATATGAAATGTGTTACTGCAGGGAAATCAAATACATATGGCAATATTAGGAATGTTTATATAAAACTTTTAAGTTGTTTCAGATTTTAATATGAGTGGTATTTGAAATCAAACGTAAGTTTTTATCCCTTTCTATGTCTAAAAATTGAGTTAATACAGAATTAAAATAAAACCATTAAGTAAAACATAAGACAAAACTTTTAAAAGTACCTGCAATATAACGTCTTACTATAGTGATTGCCAAATTTTGTTACTCGCCTACGAAACACTTTTCATAAGTTCGCAAATATATGAAGTAGTAATTGAACTTGTTAATTAATTAAAAAAAAATACATTAAAATACGTACTAATGGTTATTTTAATTTCATGCAATAATGTAATCGATTCTCAGTAACTAATTATAAAAATCTCTTGCCTTGTTAAAATTATTAGGTTCGTAATCTAGTTGGGAGAATCGTCTGCCAAAAATGCTTAATTCCACACTTTTACCTTTTCTGAAATTTTTCGCTGGGAATGTATTTACACAATGTAATAAAGAAATGTCTTAGAGTCAAATGCACAATAGCATAGAATAGATATATTTTTGAGATAGATTGATCATTTCAAAATTAGTCTTTATTATAGTAGCCAAATGGCCTAATAGATATAAAAGAAAATGACCCCAAGATTAATTGAAAAAGTTCTTTGTTATAAAAAGTTTGTTTAAGCTTAGTAATTTCTATTTATTTATATATTAAATTAGACTAAAAAATGTTGATGCTTAAAATTACAAAAATTTATTTTTAAGCTAAAAACTATTTTTAGAAATTAATTTTATTACTGCAAATTTTATATAAAAATGTCATAAAATCTTAAAATAAAATGCTGTTATCTTTACAAAAATAACTTTATCCAATGTTTTAGAACAGCAACAAAAAAAACAAAAATGAAAAGCTTCCATGACAGAAAAAAATATTTAAAGCGCAACACAAAAACGTTGGCGCCCTAGCAAAAATTACCAACAACAAAATATGCCTTAAAAATTTCGGCCATGTACATCAAATAACATCATTTATTGCGACGCCCCTTAACTTCAAAATCTAAACTATATACTTGTTTTTTTAGCGGAGTAGGAAATATAAGATCTTTGTTAACTTCAAGAGTCTGTCTAAAACTGTTTAAAAGTATGGCCATGTACTCGTACGTTAAGTTAAAGGAGCTATTGGGGCAACATTATTTTTATAATTTTGAAATTATTTACTTGTTTAATTTAGTAATCGGTATTTTATCTAATTTTCAAGCGTTTTTATAATGGTTGAAAACATAGACTCATATTGGGACACCCTTTATTTATAGATTTATTTTTGTTTTACGTGCTGTCCTCTACGATTTATAAAACACGTAAAAACATGTATGATGTATAGGGACATCCCCTAATTTTTTAAATGGCATCAAATTGTAAGCATCGTCTTTCAAAAATAAAAATAAAATTCAAAATCGATCCTGAAATGACTAAGTTATTGAGACACAAATATAAAGAATCAACATATTCAGTTGAATTGATAACCTCCTTTTTTTTAAGTCGGTTAAGAAGCACCCTAAAATTATACACTGCGATAAATATTTTGATTTTCGAATGTTTAACTGCAATAATTATTAGAGTTTTCTGTTATATGCTTACACTTGTATTAATGTGAAACTTCAATTACGTTTTCGTTACAAGTAGTAGCTCCAGCATATGCAAATGTATTCTTTCTTATTCATTTTTTTTTTTTTTTTTTGGCTCTAGTTCGAAGTAGTATTCTGTCCTATAAAATCCACAGCTCTTGGTGTAAAAACGAACACTAAGAAATTAAGGCTGAATTACACTTATCAGCAGTAAAAAACGAGACATTTCAGTTGAGATTAGATATGATTAAAAACTATGCAATTAAGTTTGAAATTATTTCATAATTATGCTTTTTTAATTAAGTTATTAATTTTTCGACGGAATTTAAATATTTGCTTATTTTTAATTGCAAGAGAAAAAGCCTTTTATCTAGGCATTACAAAATATACGTTGGATGGAAAAATAATCAAAAATAAATATAAACTTTAGAAGAACTTCCTTTTCTTTAATATTTATTTTCTCATGTATATATTTTAAAATAAATATTCAAATACTTGAAAACGTTAAATTCTTTTAAGAAACGTTATCAAATCAGTAAAATTGTTTTACTTCAAATTTCGAATATATTTCGTTTTTTAGTTAATAAGACGAGTATTAAGTATATGATTGAGTTGGAATTTCATATCAAAAATTTCAGTGCTTTATTAAATAGCTAAAGCTTGTGTTTATTTGAATCATAATATGTTTATCAGATAAAGATCTCTTTAAAAGCTTTTAAGCAATACCCATATCGATATCTAAAAAAATATGGTGCAAAATCGTACTTTTCTATAAAAGGTTCAAAGGCCCATAACCAATATATGGGCGAGCTCAATTCATTCACTGGATATCTTTATTTTAAAGTGTTTAAAATGTTCAATATGATATAAAAAACATAGTAGGCAGGCGTGGTGTTTTGCTCGCTGTCCTGAAGGACATTACCCAATCTTTCTGATTTTCAATAGCCAAATTGTCTAAACTATTTCTGACCGATTGGCGTATTTATTCTTACTCTAGCTCATCTACTGCCTTGGCAAAGTTGACTGATTTTCACACTTAAACGGACACAAAATACGGACATCTCTTAATCGACTTCGATAAGTATAAGAGCTCAGAATACATATACTTTATGAGCTTGAAGATGGTCTTGTAAAAATAACAATCGGTATGATAAACTAAGACGTAACTTTCCTCCACTTTTTGCAGTGAAGATATAATAAAAGAATGCTGAGTTTACCCTTTATTTTTACTAATTAAAACAAAATTTAATACTTTTTACATTTCATATTTTTTTGCTGTGTTGCAATAATTTGAATCTTTACACAACTTTTTACTTCTTATTATTATATTTTTGATTTTTTAATAATTTTTTTATATAATTATTTTTCTATGTAACTCTAATTAGAAAAATAATGGATAATTTTAAGCATAAAGTTCTAGCAAATATGTAAAGTTTTCTGATGAAACTCAAGCCCGTTACACACTATTATACAAGTCTAAAAATTTTAATTTAATTTCGTAAGAAATAAGTCAAATAAAACTTGCAGTGATGGTAAGAAGAAAAAATGTAACAAATTATACTTCTTCTACACTATCACACTTAAAAAAATGTGTGTTCACTTTTTCTAAAAATAATGTTGTATTTTGTAATGTCAAATGCCTTTTCATATTATTTGACATTTAGCTAACATTTGCTTTCCCACTATTACACTTGTTCATAATACTTAGTTATTTGACAAATTTTATACTCAGTATCATAATGTAATACAGGCTTCAAAATAATTAAAGATGCACTCAAACAAAGATTGCTAAATAATTTAACGCGATAAATAAAGAAAAAAAAAACATGTACGTAAGTGTCATTGCAATTAGTACCCTAAAAGTTATAGCGAAATTGTTAAAAATTTCTAAAATAAAAAAAATTCTTGCTGAAATTATCTATTTATTTCAATATCTTTTAATAATCTTATAATTATAACAAATATTATTAATGCCACCCTAATGCAAGTTTAAATAAATTTTAACATAAACAAGCATTTTAAGTAGTTTCTAATTCTCTAGAGATTTACTGTATTATTTTACCAAGTTGAAAGTTGTTGCTTCTCTATAAATATATTTGCCTTTACTTTATTTACATAAGATTTAAAAGGATTATCAAAGAGTAATGTATAGATTTTCTTCTTTGTAGTAACATGAGTGTATCTCTATTGTAATGGTATTTATTATTTAATTACTTTAATGAATTTTAGCAATAGCTGCTTGTCATTAAAAAGTAATTAATATCTTGTAAAACAAAAATCCTTTATATGTGTCTAACATATAAAATATTGAGTAAGTGTTGTTTGAAACGAATGTTAGTAATTATATTACATAATAGAAGAAAGTAAATTTTAATATTTGTATGACCCTAACCACTGGTGGAGAGAGTATAAAAAAGGTTTTTTATTCCGTTTGTAATTTCTACAATATTTTTTATTATCGAAAAAAATAACTGTTAATTAGCAGGAAATTAAAATATCAATAAATGATCTAAATATTACCAAAATAAATTTTACCAAAATAATATTCTTTCAATACCATTTACCCAAAATGGTAAATTTGCTAAAAATAATTATGGGTGCTATATTAGGCCATGACGAATCTTATATACTCCATTCAACATATTATAACCGTAAAATCGGCATAAGAAATTTTTTACTACCATACAATTTTTCTGTTCAAAAAATACATTTTTTTTGGAATTTTAAGTTTTGGTTTGGGTTGTTGTCACAATTTAGTATATGAGAAGAATGTAGCAGGTGAAAACTCACCAAGTTGTTAACATAAACAACAAACACCTGCAGGACGAAATTTTAAAAAAAGATAGGCTTAAATCTAGCTTAGTCAAGTAACTTTTATCAAATAAATAAATATATGGGTTGACAGAGAACTAAAAAACAAAAAAACAAAAATAGGTGGAATTTTTTTAAATACTAAAATATTTAAAGCTGGTTAACTTATTAAGAGTTGATGAAATATTTTTTATACAAAATTATGCATAGTATGTAGGAAATCATTAGTAAGCAAAGCCAATTTTGGCTATGCCAATGACGAGAAAATCCATGCGGCTGGGCGAAGGCCGAAGATTTGATGACGGTAACGCAGGGATACTTTAGTAAGCGTTTGGTTTTAATTGTTGTGTCTTTTAAATTATATACTGATTAAATATTTTTATTACATTTTTCTGCAACAAAGTAATATACACATATACAAACTACTTTACCTCATAGAAATAATGAAATTCTTCGGCTCTTAAAGAGTCAACCATTTTTAGATAATTTTAGTATTTTCTAAAAGATCTCGTAAATAATATAATATAATATAATGTCTTCCGAAATATAGTGCATAATTGCACTCCTCTGTAAAAAGTTTAAGGGACAAAACTCGAAAAAATTTGCCGACCGTCATTTTCCTTAGGTGATATTTTTTTCTTACTTTTTAATTTTCTATCGTCTACTGCATTTGTTCCAAAAGGTATTGACAAGTTAGAGGCAGGTGTTACGTTTTAGTCGCTGGATATGGACCGATTTATGAAACGAAAATTAACTTAAGCAGCATAGCGAGTAACTACTTTAGTAATCGTTTAATTTGGTGTTCATTTATGAGAATTTAAATATGTGGAGTTCAACCTAACATTGACAACTCAGACTTCAAGAAGTAATGAAATTTGCTCAGTCAGCCATGTATTTAAATACTTTTCCGAAGAAAGTTAATACGAAAAAAAAATTCTTCAGATCTAAAACCTTAATTGAATAGAATTATTCAAATTATTTCAAACATTCACAAACTATACATAAGTGCAATAAAACTAAAAACAATCTGCTGTGGCTGCAACGGATTAACGAAGATAAGTTTTCAATGCCACCCTATTGTACATGTTGTTATTTACCTACGTACATATGCACGTATGTATGTAAGTTTATTGAATATTGTTAAAGAAATTTATAGCAGAAAGTGACAACATGACACTATTGTCTGCTTAAACTTTCTTGCTCATGAAATGTCATAAGAAACTTACGAAAGTAAAACTTTTATATTATTTTGATTTATTTTTCATAAACTTCTTTTCTCTTTTTTTATATCAAAAATGTTCCAAAAGGTAAGCGACAATGTCTGTAAATTCTTATTTTTTTTACACATACATAAATATATGTACACTTTGCCGAACAAATAAAATATGAAACACAGCAGTTGGCTGGGTGGTTGATTTACCAAACCGGTCAAATGTTTATTAGACCTTTTGACGACAAATATTTTTTTTGCTTGCTGTGAAAAATTGTGTTTTTTCTTCTTTTTTTTAACGGTTAATTAAATCTTAGCAAAATACATAGCTTAAGTTCTATATTGCCTTTGAGCTTAATTTATAAACCGCCATACTTTATTTTACAATAATCTGTACAGATTTCTTAACAGCCGTAACATATTTATTATAAATATTAAACATGATTAAAATTAAATATTATAATAATAAAATGCTAAATTGATCCTAACTAAGTGTTTTGTTTTATATAAAATTTACATTAAGTGGGAATAAATAATTTTGCGTCGACATAAAATTTTTATACCACAAGGAAGAGAACTTTCTGAAAATTAAACGTATTATTTCTTAGTTTCGCATTTATAACTAGAAAAAAATTATTACTTTCAAATAAACATAAATGAAAAACGAGAAAAGAAATATTTTAAATATGGTGGTAAGAGCCAAAATCAATGGCTATAATATCGCTAAAAAATCACCTTCCTCAATTTGCTAAAAATTTGGCTATTACTTATAACCGAGCTTATACTCAATAAAGATGAAAAAAAAACATAGAAACAACCACAACAGAAAGATTTTAACGGCTTAAAACCCAACCAAGAAAAGAAAAAATCTTGGTAATTGCATCAAACCAAGCGCTGGAAATTAGCATAAAAGGAGCTACTGCTACCCTTAAAAATTAAAAATGAACAACTTTGGCTGAAAAACCAACGCAACGAAAATAGATTACAATTTTCGAGAGAGCATGGGACATAGAATACTGAAGTATGAGGTCATGAAAATGGTTTGGTAAAATATGTTTTTTAGTAATGAAAACATATTTATCCTGGATAGCCTAGGTGGCTAATAGTATTATTTCCAAGATGCGAGAAAAACCGAGCTATCTCTAATTCGTTATCACAGCAGAGAATGTAGGGTAATGATATGGTGTGATACCACTTATAACTACACAATCAACTAAGACTTGAGAATCTTACAAAACACTTAAAGTGTTACTGTGGAACACATCAAGTGAAAATTTTCTTAGCTTCCTAAAACTTTAAGAAGGCTTAAAATTTAAAACATTATTTTGAGTTCTAATGAGTTCTACTTGAAAATAATTTTCAAGCAGTTATGTTAAAGGCTATAACTTATGTATTAATATTTTTGTTGTGATCAATCAATAGTGAGAACAGCTCTAGACAATATAAAGTTTAAATATGAATTCTTTTCATTATTTTGTATCTAATCTATTGTATCTTACTTTGAGTCGTGAATCGTCCGGTCACACGTGGTCCTTTGGATGATGGTGTGGCTCTTGCAAATGGCCGATTACTGTTTGAAAAACGTATATGTTCTCTGCTATACTTATGTACATCTTTTATTCAGAATATTTTTAATTAAAAATACCAATAGGTGAGTATTTTCAGCTATGCAGATTGTTTTTTACAAAATAAATGTCTCCCATATACGATATCTCTTTTAATTTTTGGTAATTAAAAAAACACATGGTAAATAAAAAATTTATTGAAAAACATTACTTAAAAAAAGAAAAATTTTATTAACATAACAATCGCATACGAGGGCTGCTCTATATATTTCTGGCCTAATAGTGAAAGTGCGAATATTTATAATCAAAAATGGTTTTATTGTTTTTCAAAGTATTCTCCAGCATGATTTATACACTTTTGCATGCGCTCAAACCAGTTGTCGAAGCACTTTTTCCACTCCGATTGAGACACCTCTAAAACATGATTTTCGAACACTTCAAAAGCTTCTTCTGGCGATGAAAATCGTTGACCACGCATTTTTTTCTTGATGTGCGGAAACAAGAAGAAGAAATTAGGTGTCAAGTCAGAGCTGCACGGCGCATGACCCATGAATTCGACGTTTTGGCCGGTCAAAAACGCGCTGGTTTGAGCCGATGTGTGAGAGCTCGCATTGTCATGATGAACAATGATTCGTCTTCTCTTGTTGGTTTTTCGAATTCCTCCGATGACTTCAGGCAAACAAGTTGTAGTGTACCACTCAGAAGTGACCGTCCTACGTTGCTAAAGCGGAACAGTCGCAACATGTCCAGTTTTGCCGAAGAAACAGGCGACCATTTGCTTCGAAGTGCTTCTTCCACGAACAACTTTCGTTGGATTTTGCTCGTCTTTAAAGACCAACACGGTAGATTGTTGTTTCGTTTCGGGCTCATACGCATAGATCCATGATTCGTCACCTGTGACGATCTTATAAACGTCTTTTGAAGCACCGCAATCGTATTTTTGCAACATTTCTTTCCAGCAATCGACACAAGCCTTTTTTTGAGCGACTTTCAAATTGTGCGGGATCCAACGAGAACAAACCTTTTTTACGGCCAGGTGTTCATGCAGTATCGAATGTATGCTGATGGAAGAAATGTCCAAGGATGTCTCTATCTCTCGGTGTGTCGCATGTCGATCTTGCATTATGAGTTCACGCACGGCAGCAATGTTCTCTGGCGCAACAGCCGTTTTTGGACGACCTTCACGGAATTCGTCTTTAAACGAGCTTCGGCCAAGATTAAATTCATTATACCAATTTTTCACAGTGCTATAGGATGGTGCTTCATCGCCATACAAAGATTTAAGTTCATCAATGCACTCTTGTCGTGATAATCCACGTCGAAAGTTGTGCAAAATGATGGCACGAAAATGTTCACGAGTTAATTCCATTTTTGTCTTTATTAATTTTTTCAAGTCACTGTAAACAACACAAATAATGGTCGTACCTCAAAACATTTTGAGTACGATTATGCTTAAAAATTACAAACTTTCCAATGGAAATGTCAGATTGCACTTGGCAGCACTCAGTGTTGCCAGGCCAGAAATACATACAGCAGCCCTCGTAAAAATCAAAAATTGCTAACAAAACTTATAAGTTTGAGTACCCGACACGCAAGTACATTTGGTATATATCTGCCTGTAGAGGATCCTATACATTTGCAATATTATTTTGTAATTACATCAGTGCCTAGTGTTTAAATAACAGTTTTATGTGAATGCTGCTCGTCTCTGGAACAATCTTCCACCAATTTAGCAACCAAGAAGCAGTGCTTATAGTTTCAAAAAATTTTTATTTAACTTTTATAAATAACACTGCTCAGCAGCAAAGTCATCTTTTAAGTAAAACTATCCGTTCTCGGTTTTTCTCAGTCATGAAGGTTTTTTTGCTTAAATAGGCGTGGAAAAATTTCCCTTAAAATTAGTCAAGTACGGAGACATATTTCAGCCCAACTCGAGAACGACTTATCCGATTTTAATAACCAAAACACCAAAAGATGCGTAACGAAATTGAACGATAAGGAAGATAGAGCTTGGATGGTTTTCGTGAATGTCACAGTTTTTCTGGAAACAGAAAAGCTGAAAACCACCATAAAATTATTGAAGAACTGCTTTCTGCCTACAAAGCTCTAATATGTAATACGTTTCTTAAAATTCCTTTTTTGTTCTTGCATCTAAATTTTTTTCTCCAGTTTTTTTTGCATTAAGCTTATGTTGCTAATTATCAAATGTTGCAAACGTAATACGTTTCTGTACTATAAGTCTAAAACTTAGTCTTGTTGTGCAGGAAAAAGTTAGGTTTTTTTTTTGTTTTTTTAAGGGAAGTAGCACTTCAGGCAACAATGCCTATTTAGTTATTTTTGTAATCGTGCTACATTCTGTTAGGAAAGGGGTAGATGAGAGATAAGACAGGTGGTGAAAAGATAGATATAGCCAATTTATTAGTTATTTTACTTTGCCGGCGAATGTGCTATGAAGGAGTACCGACGAAGGAGGCTGCATATTTTAAAACCAGATTTGTAGTGAGCGTGTTTACCACTTTGACTACAGCAAAAAAAAAATTAAGTGGATAAATAAGTGAAATAAAGGTATGGTCAGACTAGTTAAATATTTGACTAAAAAAGCCCAACCACTATTTTTTCAAACGTTTATTCAATATTTTCTGATATCTAAAATTACAAATGATAATTTTTTAAATAATAAATTTGATATCTTACCTTTTATATTAAGTAGGACCTTATATAGTGGTTACGTTTTTTGGTTAAGTTTTCGATTAATCAGACCGTAGATTGAATAAATAAACAGATATTGTACAGTAAAATTGCTAATGTGTTTATTTATTAGCTAATGGCACAATATATTGAACGAGATTAATAGTTTTTTAATTTATGTTAGAAAACTTCTCACAAATATTTTAAATGAACTAAAGATTTTTGTCCATACAATAAAGTTTACTATTTTTTTTATTTTATTTAAAATATTTGTGAGAAGTTTTCTGAAGAGCTAAGTTAGCGGTAGTGAAATGACCATCGAGACGTGATTTCACCCTCAATAATCAATGTAGGTTATACATTAATATAATCGGGGAAAAAAATCGCACTATTTTTTTTTTTTTAAGGAATCATATTTTTATAAAAATATTGAGCCTCTTATTTAATAGAGTGCAGCAAAACGGCGGTAATACTGATTAGTTTTTATTTCAAGTTTTTGAATTTTAATATGTATATGTGGAGCGTTATTTTTTATTACTGTACTACCTACACTTTGCATAAAAATGAAAAAAAAAACATACCGGAGTAAGTTCTGAATGCCACCACTAAAAAGTGTATAGTGTTTTATGATTTGAATGGCTGTACTGAATAAGGTCAAATATTTGCTATACAAGGAAGCGAGTAGTTCAAGTCTTATCAGAGTGAATATTTACCCACAGCATAAGAAACACAACACAAGAAACAGAAGTGAAAAGTAGGAAAACAAAAAATATAAGCGGAATTTATGCTTGGTATTAAACTTAAAAGACTTTTAAATAATCTATGATTTTCGGTATTGTAAAATCGAAAGAGCAAAAGATAACATGGCGCCAAATATAATAGCTGTTTTATATTTGTTTATAAATGCACTTACAACATCCTCTAAACTTTTTAGTATTGTAAATAGTAAATTAAACATAAATGCATTTACTAATTTACTAGATTTACTAATGTAAAAAGACTACAGTAGCAAACTGAGATTTCCGCTATAAGTTTACTTATGCTTTTTTTAACAAGCCCACCTTTAGGAAGTAAATAAACATCATATCTTTATTAAAAATTTTTTATTATATATATATATATTTTATTTTTTGTGTTTTTTTTCATATATGGCAATTTTTCAAATCACTTAATGTTCCTTTTAAAAAGGATTTTTTAAATGTGCGTAAGAAACAAGGGCTTCTTCTATATCATCCATTTGTAGTCCTAAATCTAATCCTAGTCAATACATAACTTACACAAATCTCTATTTTTGTGCATCAGTTGTAGCTGCTCGAATTTTAAATTTTAATTAAATATAAAAAGATATTTTACATCAAAACGGATCCTTCTCGGTATTTATAATCGGATGAGAGAAGGAAAGAAAAAATAAATGTGATATTTACTTTTTCGACTTTAGTAAGTTTTTCTCTTATATTAAGCGTGGACCAATATGTCGTTTTTAGTTAGCGCTAAGATATGCTATTTGATATTATAAAAAAAAACACGCTCAGTACAAATTTAGAGAAAAGAAGGCTATTTATTCTTAATTTTACGTATTTCTTTAACGAAAAAAACAAGAAACTCCTTAAATCCTTTATGCATGCGATCTTTAACTTTAGCTAATAATTATTTTTAATAAAACTTTTGTTGCAATTTAAGTAGAAAAAATCTTTCTGCAATTGTAAATGTTTTTTATAGTTCTATTGATTTTTTTTCTATTGTTTAACTCTTGCAAACAACTTAAAGGTTTTCATGTTGGCTTTCATGCCAAAGATGCATTTTTAGATTTCGAGTCATCCCTACATAAGCACGATGGAAATATTATAGTAGTATATGTGTTTAGCATGATATCATTGTGTCGGCGACAATTTATGTTTGTGGTTATGTGTTTAAGTGAGAAACAAACAGCTCAAAATGAAGGGAAAACTAAAGCCATAAAAACCAGCAAAAGTTAAAACCACATACCAATCGAATTAGAAACACTTACAGGAAATTGAGCATTTTTGCGCTTCGATATTTATTTCTAATTTATGATTTTAAATTTGTGTGGAATACAAATTGCAACAATATAGCGATAAAACAAAATTTTTGTCAGATTCAATAAAAAGAATTGCTTTAAACGTTACGTTTTCTTTTTTTTTTTTTTTTTGAAATTTATTTGTTTTGTTTTTATTCAATATGACCGTAGTTCATACGAAAACTCTGCAAGCATTTTCTTCTTAAAGTAAAAATAAAAATTTAATTTAAGCAAAGTAGAATAGTTTAAAGATGGATAACCTTTGTTTAAACCTTAAGGGTTTGTAAGACTAGAATTCATTCACGAAATAGAAATTGAAAAAATTAGAACTTAATATACTAACAGCTATATTTATTTTTATCAGACGTATTTAACATTAGCCGTCACCGCACACTTCAAACTAAGATACACAAAAATTTTTTAAAGTATTTCTTACTATTAACTTTTATTTATTTGAGGTATAGTTGTGACTAATAAAAAATCAACACTTGGTAATAATACAATTTTGTTTTTTTCTTCCAATAAAAATCTTTTGTCTTTTTGTTTAACTAGCTTCTGATAGAGATGACATAGAGACACTCTTGCGAAATTTCAAAATCAAAAAAGGGCTTTTTTCTTGAATAACCTGCCCTGCCTTTAATAATCTAGAGCCTTTAAATTCGCTTTTGATCAATATAGCCGGCAGCTGAGGATTAATAAATCCGTTTACGTTTCTTTAGTTAGTGTTTAGGACTCCGAGGAATTCTACAATAATTAATAAATTTTATTAAAAAGTTGCTAATGTTTGGATAGAGTTGGAGGCAGAACGTTATAGCTTTTGAGCTAATTTTTGCTTTATGTGCATTTTTCATAGCGTATTCTAAAAATAGTGGAAAAAATTGGCTAGTACCGTAGTAATAAGCACCTCTTTAGGAAAAATCCTAAAAAGTCCAATTCAGAGGTTTGTAAATTTTTAACCGAAATTTTAACAAAAGAGAACTTAAAGCTTATTTATTCTTAATTTTATTAAAAATATAGTTAATGTCTTAAAGTATTTATCGGATTATTTATAATAACAGTATGCCAAAAATAATAAGTTAAGGTCGGCAAATTGTAGGCAATTTTATTTCAGACTAAAAGAGATAATAAATACATGTTAGCACATTTTTTATATCTATTTTTAAAGTCATATTAAATTAAAAAAATCTTAACGTTGCAATTAAAAATAAACTTTTTATAACATTTACAAAAAACTATATGTCCGATGTCCCAGAAGTACCTTTTACCCTAGCAAACTATTCGTTTGCGTTGTCCTTTATGAATTTTCGTTAAGCGGTTCATGAAATACCAAGTTTTGTTCAAAATAAATCATTTTCAAACCCCTAAGCGCGTGCAGTTCGTCAAAGGTCAGAATTTCATCGGCTATGCCGAATCTTGTGTACCCTTCACCATTTACGTAAATCTAGTTTAGTTAAGTAATTTAAGTCAAAAAGGAAATATTTGGGTGACAAAAAAGTTAAAAATAAGATGAAAAACTTAAATGATATATATAACTTTACATAAAAATGACATCGGCTCCTAATGGGTTTAGTATTTTTTTAAAGATTTGGTAAATCCGGAAAGATCTCTTCAAAAGCTTTGAAACGATGCCCATATTGACTATCCTTACATCGAACTTTTTTATGAAAGAGGACTACAACTCAGAAAATATAGGCCAACGCAAATATTTCACTAAATTTTTTTTTTTTCTTATTTTTTAATTCTCTATCGCCCCATATTTTGTTTTTTTTTTAGTGCAAACTTACTTCTATCTGTCATAACTAAATCCAAACTTCTTTAAAATACATAAAGACCTATTTTAGAGCCTAGAAAAAAAAATTGTTTTATTTTTAATATATTCGGAGCTCTTTTAGATAAACTAGTGTTGTAATTACAATTTCATAAATTTTCTGGTCGCAGATTAATATCTTTTAAACATTTTATGAGTTCCGAAAAATAAGTCAGTGCGTAGTTAAATTTGCATTAGTAGAAACGCTCAGTCATTAATTTTTGTTCTTTTTGGCACTTTTACACCCCTGGTCATTTTTCTTTTTATCTTTTTTAACTTTTTATCCCTCTCATTTTGGTTATTTTGCATATTATCTCTCTCTTTTTTTAACAGGTTATACAAAAAAAAAACACAAGTCTGAATCTAAGTGAGCCGGTATTCATTTTTCTGGCGACCTATAAACGTAACCATACCTTATTAGAGTTTTGTAAGGTTTAATGGGCTTGCCTTATTTTTTTCTTTGGCTTCTATGATGATTGTTATTTCTTAACTTAATTAAAATTAAACTTAAATTCTAAAATAAAATAAAAATTTATAAGTCTATATTAAAACCTGTGTGGTTGTATAGCATTCAAGCCATTCTTACAAAGAAATTTTTTAAAGGTATCAATCAAAAACTCTGAAAACGATTGTTAAGCTCCGCGGTTTATAACGAATAAACAAATTCACAAATATCTTACAATTCCTTTAGTCAGTAGCGAAATAAATAGATTTTTTCAGAGGTACTTAGATCGCCTTAATTATCACAGTAACACTCTTGCAATAACACTGTTAGATGACGCAGATGAAGTTAGAAGACTGAACTGATCTCATTTCGGAAATTATACTTTAAGCAATAATATTATTGCATAATAATAAATTTAGCGTATTAATCTTGCTGAAGTTTAATAACGTAAGTTAAGTTACTTTTTATTATCCTATTTACATATTATTGTTAAAATAGATTGTAAATAAATAAGCGAAAAGAAAAAAAAAAACGATGAACTTAAGATGTTTATCGAAAAATTAATTTAAAATTTTACATCATTTGCTAACACAAAGAATTTACATTCGCAACTATTCAGTAATTTATATATACAATACAATACAATATATACAATAAGCTGCGTATAACGAAATCTGTGACGATATATCAGAACCTGTGATTTTATCACTGTTATTGAAAAATCACAAATAAATAATCTTTATTTGGCTTAAGTTCATGTATATTTTGATTTTTTTGTATTTATTAAAAAATATATTAAATTATTTTTTAACCCTTTTCCAGCCAGGGGTTAAACCGTGGATTTACATATATCAAAAAAAATTTACTTTTTTCGACTTTGCTTCATTATCTATATGTTTTCTATAATGTTGTGAGAAAACAATTATAAATGATTTAAAAAAATGCATTTCGTAGCTGTACTGAAGGTGTAGTACAAAAGCAAAAAATTTACAAGACGTGTTGTAGAAAAAACAACAAAGAAATGCTTTGAGTTGTATGTGAATTTCGTCCAACCAACTTAATATTGATTAGTTGGCCTAATGGATGATATTTACAATGTGCACAACTTAAGGTAGATAAATGCGAAGAATGCTGATGAGGGATTCGGTGGGCCTGAAAATGCGGCATTACATTCTGCCAGTGTCTAATTTTTCTTGTTTTCTTTGGAAAACGTTCGAATACATTTGAAAAATAATTTTTCTTTGTAAAAATTAAATTAAAATTGAACCAAAGCCAAAAAAAAAATTGAAATTGATCAATGAAAAATAGATTATTTATACATTTTTTATAAATTGAAAAAAAAAAACAAGAAATATTAGATATGAGCAAAATGTAATGCAGTATATTCAGGATCTATATATACATTTTCAGTAGTTTTAGCATAAGTAATGTACATTGTAAACATATGTTTATTACTTTGTTAAATAGGCAACGTTTACATTCTGCCAGAATAAATTCTTCTTGAACTTAAGAGAATAAAGGTTATTTATTTGTTGAAAATTTAAAATATTAAAACAAAGCAACTAGCATCATCAATTAATGTTTTTGGTTTACTAAGAAATTTATTTTTAAATCATTGACTAGACTTTGTAAGTACAACAAAAACAATTATTATAAAAATTCTTTTAAATGGCGATGTCAAATGATTTGTTTTAAAAAATATTTAAATTTTAGCGACTGTTTAAAACTTTCAGTATTTTACAAATGTACTTTTGTAAACAATCGCTCCTTAAATCTCTACTTATAAATTGTGTATAAGTACTTGTTTGTATCATACATATATTCTTCGAATGAATTAAATATTTTTTTAAACACCGTTTAAAAATTTTAAGTTTGATGCTGATATTTATTTTTTTCCTTAACTTTCATTACATTTTTTGTTTCTGTGAAAGAATCTGTTTTATTGTTCATTCTCTAAAATAACTTTGCTTTAAATAACAATGTTATCCTGCATAAGAATACTCTAAATATGTACTGGAATTATTTCAAATTTATAAAATTTCTTGCTTAAGATCTGCTTAAATTTATAATAGAAAATGGAATAAATTTGCAAATAATATTGTATTCAAGCATTAATGTAGCATTTGTTTTATTCCACTTTTTTATTATATCTTCTTGCTTTATAAATATTATGCAGAAGAGTGTACTACACCTAGAAACTATAAATATTAAAAGTTTATTCTTTTTTATATAAAACTTAACAACCAAACAAAAAGTATTTCTTATCTAAGCATAAAATAAAAAATATTTTGTGTAAGCAGAAACTCTGTTCTAGAAATTGTAAAATTTTGAGTTGCTTAAGCTAATTTATTATTTGTTAATAAAAGAAATATTACAATGTATTTTTATAGGGATGGTTAATGTCTTTTCATCTATTTTTAATTTCCCTATTTGTATGCTGTAATAAATGTGACAATGTGAAATTTTTTCCATATAAATTATAAATGCCAACAGCATAAAATAAAATCCTTCAAAATATGTTAAAATAAATCGTAAAAACAAATATTTTAAATAATGTTTCAGTTCTCCATATTGGACTTTTTTCGAACCTATTGAGATATTTATATCTATGTTTTCATTTTTAGGATATTATAGCGTATAACCTACTAAGCTTTTAATAAGGTTGGGTCCAAGGTTCGGACTCCAAATATAAAAAAATGCTATTCCAGGTTAAAAAATTATTAGTGCAGCTACTTAACACCAGTTTCGCTGCAACACTATTGTAAATGATAAATAAATAAAGAATTTAACTCTCCTCTTCACATATTCTTTCTAGTTTATCCATTTTAAAAGAAGGTAATAAAATTATTTAGTCGTCGGTTTTCGAAAGGGATTAAAGATTATTGATTTTTATGAAATTTAATTGATTATCTTAATTATTGTCTACGGACTTCTTATCACTGCATGTAAGAATATACAGCAACTGTGGAACATGGTCATATCATTTGACGATTTATAAAATGTACGAACTTAAATACATGTGCTTGCAATTAAAATTTTAAATATCCACATATAAGTCCCATAATAACACAGAGCAAAACTACTTTAAAAACGCTTGCCTGGGGGTAAAATCATTGGTAAGTTTTTGTTTTCAAAATTTTTAAAATGATAAATTCGTAAAAAAACGTTCTTACCGAACCGAAAGATTTAGGGACTTTGTTAGTTCCTATTTTGACTTTGAATGGTGAATAAACGTTAATGAAGAGAAATAGCAAAAAGCAGTATTGTGCTAAGAAATAATGGATTTTATGTAACAGATTTGGGTAATATTTTTTGTTATATCTCGGTAACACAATAAAAACATTCATTTTATTTAGATTTTGTTAAACAAATTCAAGATTTTCAATTTACTCGAAACCAAAAATGTTAAATAAGCATCCTTAGTAAAACTTCGAACCGTTCCTTATAGGAAGTCCTTCCGAACTATCGCCTTAAATGAGACGTTCATCGGAACTAGATTGTTACGGAACGAACCAAGCCTATCTTACAAAAAAAAAAAATATTGGAGTTAAATTATTACTGCAACGTTTTTTAAAATGCATTTTTAATAGCATTATCCAGAAAAAATAATTACAATGAAAAAATTTTAACTATATCGAATATTGTTTTTTCATACTTATAAATAATTTTGCGATAAATAAACAGATAATTTGCCAACTGTTCTGTAGTGAATATTATTTAAAAAAATTTCTTGTCGAATTTCGTTTGCTTGTTTACATTTTACATTTTGTTTGGTTCGATGCGCTTTATAGCATTAAGGGTACATGCAGAAGTTGGAACATGACAAAAGATAATAAAAAACATAAACATGCATGCTTGCTTAGCCAGATTTTCGCCTGTTAGACGCATGCATGTGTTATTAAGGCAGAGAATTCTTATATATATACCATGTAAAAACAAACGTCCTACTACAAGTTTTCGTAACCCACTAAACTAATAAGTTGTGTATACGTAACTTATATGCCCGTATTTCTTTTGTTTGCAAAAGGCATAATGGTGGCAAGAGTTTTGAAACTTGCTTGGGTTTTCCCTGTGCTAGTAATCTCACCATTTGTAAAATGTCATTATCCTTTTCATAGCCAAATTTTATGGTTTAAGTATTCAATAAGACCTGCTAAATCCAGCGGTAATGGAAGCTTAGAAAAATGGTTATGGCTTTTAATAGTGTTTCATGAATAAAAAATACATCAATGTTGAAATAAGAGCATATCATGAGAATTTTTAAGTTTTACTCGTTGTCCTTTCATTAAATAATTTCCTGAATATAATAATATAAACGATCGATACGATAGCATAAACAAAATTTTGACTTCTGCATGCTGCATTCTAGATTTTCTCAGAGTTTAAAAAGGTAATTAATGTCTAAGCCGTTCAGTATATTTTAGTCAGGTATTTTTTAGACAAAAAGCGTTTGGCATTCTCGGATTATAATTTGATTTACCGTTTATGTTGTATTTCGTTTCCATGATGGACAACAAGTTTGTGATCTTAGAAAATGTTGCCTGGCACTTTTAGCGGGATGTTTTCAGACCACTTAGTTTTTATATATTTTTTAAATTTTAAGCAATCCATTTAAGGGTCTATCTTTGATGCAAACCTCGTGCTGACTTGTTTCTATGAGGAATTCTTATAACATCAATATGAGGTGATTGTAAAATTTTTATTATTTCCTTGGGAAAAATTCTATACGGAAATCCAGATGTTAAATTTCTTGTTAGGGACTTAACCGAAAAGATAACTGAATCTCGCTAGAATTCTTTGAGATCCTAACATGGTCCTCACATAGTTAATAATATTTGACGTTGACCTCAATAAGACTTTCTCTACTCCATTTGGCGATTTTTGGTGTCATATAAAATACTACTATTTATATATTTTGAATTAACTTCTGGGCTCTTAGTGAGTATTAAAAATTAGCAGTTTTTCTGTCGGCAAATACTGTTAGAGTCTAAGTAAAATATTTTTGAAAAGTTCGCGGTTTCTTAACTTGTGCCTTCAAAAAAATCGACAGCATCATCAATATTTCCTGCATCAAGTTGCCCGTGCATTTTTGGAAATTGTTAACCGAGCTTGGAACTTCTTCTTATAAGCTGATTTCTTCTTGTTGGCAAAATGGAGGATATCAGTTTGGTGAGTGTATAGAAAAAAACCCCTTTAGTTGGAACTAAGAATGCCTCCGCAGAAGATTTATTGTCTTTAGGTTTATGAAATTGAGTGGAGTGCCTTGTAAATAAAGCAGGGTAATAAGGAATGATGTATTGATCAAGAAAATCCAATATACTCTACTAGTGTCTTCTTAAGTTCATTAATAATTGCGTCAAATTTAAAGAAAACAGTAAATTTTGTAATGAAATTCACATTCTTGTTCGCTGCAAACTGAAAAAATTTTACTGTTCTGTTTTAATGTATCACAAATAATAAGAGTTTAGTTTAATCAAAATTTAAAAATAATTTTTAATGGTAAACTTAAAATGGAGAAGAAAACTAGCACAGATAAAATTTGCAGCACACTGCAATTTATGTTAATTCCAGTGTGTTTGTGCTAACAATAATATAGGAAAATAAAACAGAATACTGTGAAGTAATAGGGAGCTCTTCGAGTTTTATGGATTCTTAGGAGGTGAATATAAGCTTATTTCAGTATGCGCAAAAACCAAAGGAACGAAAGTAACAAATGGAAAAATATATTTCTATAGTAAGAAAAACATTCTAAGAAAATATCTAAAGAAAAATGTGTTAATCCGGTAGTGTGCTAAGTAGTTCTGAACCGTTAACAAAGTATTTGGAGATATAAATTCTAAAAATTAAAATCTTATTTTTTATATGTTTGAAATTTTTTTAGTAGTAAATTTATATTGCATACTTTATCTTTCCAACTGCTGCACAGTACTCCCTATATTATTTTATACATTTCTAACCGCAGGTTGTATTGTCATTTGCTAAGTGAAAAATTGATGGGTATACAGACTTATACTATTGGATGACACTCACACATACATAAACATGAATAGTGTAACTAAAAAGAATTCCATACTAAGCTTTTTGATCTATGGATACTAAGTATAGTTACAAGCAGAGGTCGCCATCTAGAGAGTGTGCTTTAAATTAGGATGTATTATTGAGTTCGTAGCGAAACAAATTTTAACTTACATAATTTTTAAGATTATATTTTCTTATTATTTATTATTAGGAAATAAAAAAAGCATTTGATATTTAATTATTAGGTTATTGAATAGCTTAGTGCGTTATGCTTAATACAGTTAAAATCATCAATAAATAATAAAACATTTATATTTTATGATTGTTTGAAAATATTCAAGGTGTATATATTTCTTTGAAAACTTTGAAAACACTTTTTCCACTCCGATTGAGACACCTCTAAAACATGATTTTCGAACACTTCAAAAGCTTCTTCTGGCGATGAAAATCGTTGACCACGCATTTTTTTCTTGATGTGCGGAAACAAGAAGAAGAAATTAGGTGTCAAGTCAGAGCTGCACGGCGCATGACCCATGAATTCGACGTTTTGGCCGGTCAAAAACGCGCTGGTTTGAGCCGATGTGTGAGAGCTCGCATTGTCATGATGAACAATGATTCGTCTTCTCTTGTTGGTTTTTCGAATTCCTCCGATGACTTCAGGCAAACAAGTTGTAGTGTACCACTCAGAAGTGACCGTCCTACGTTGCTAAAGCGGAACAGTCGCAACATGTCCAGTTTTGCCGAAGAAACAGGCGACCATTTGCTTCGAAGTGCTTCTTCCACGAACAACTTTCGTTGGATTTTGCTCGTCTTTAAAGACCAACACGGTAGATTGTTGTTTCGTTTCGGGCTCATACGCATAGATCCATGATTCGTCACCTGTGACGATCTTATAAACGTCTTTTGAAGCACCGCAATCGTATTTTTGCAACATTTCTTTCCAGCAATCGACACAAGCCTTTTTTTGAGCGACTTTCAAATTGTGCGGGATCCAACGAGAACAAACCTTTTTTACGGCCAGGTGTTCATGCAGTATCGAATGTATGCTGATGGAAGAAATGTCCAAGGATGTCTCTATCTCTCGGTGTGTCGCATGTCGATCTTGCATTATGAGTTCACGCACGGCAGCAATGTTCTCTGGCGCAACAGCCGTTTTTGGACGACCTTCACGGAATTCGTCTTTAAACGAGCTTCGGCCAAGATTAAATTCATTATACCAATTTTTCACAGTGCTATAGGATGGTGCTTCATCGCCATACAAAGATTTAAGTTCATCAATGCACTCTTGTCGTGATAATCCACGTCGAAAGTTGTGCAAAATGATGGCACGAAAATGTTCACGAGTTAATTCCATTTTTGTCTTTATTAATTTTTTCAAGTCACTGTAAACAACACAAATAATGGTCGTACCTCAAAACATTTTGAGTACGATTATGCTTAAAAATTACAAACTTTCCAATGGAAATGTCAGATTGCACTTGGCAGCACTCAGTGTTGCCAGGCCAGAAATACATACAGCAGCCCTCGTAAAAATCAAAAATTGCTAACAAAACTTATAAGTTTGAGTACCCGACACGCAAGTACATTTGGTATATATCTGCCTGTAGAGGATCCTATACATTTGCAATATTATTTTGTAATTACATCAGTGCCTAGTGTTTAAATAACAGTTTTATGTGAATGCTGCTCGTCTCTGGAACAATCTTCCACCAATTTAGCAACCAAGAAGCAGTGCTTATAGTTTCAAAAAATTTTTATTTAACTTTTATAAATAACACTGCTCAGCAGCAAAGTCATCTTTTAAGTAAAACTATCCGTTCTCGGTTTTTCTCAGTCATGAAGGTTTTTTTGCTTAAATAGGCGTGGAAAAATTTCCCTTAAAATTAGTCAAGTACGGAGACATATTTCAGCCCAACTCGAGAACGACTTATCCGATTTTAATAACCAAAACACCAAAAGATGCGTAACGAAATTGAACGATAAGGAAGATAGAGCTTGGATGGTTTTCGTGAATGTCACAGTTTTTCTGGAAACAGAAAAGCTGAAAACCACCATAAAATTATTGAAGAACTGCTTTCTGCCTACAAAGCTCTAATATGTAATACGTTTCTTAAAATTCCTTTTTTGTTCTTGCATCTAAATTTTTTTCTCCAGTTTTTTTTGCATTAAGCTTATGTTGCTAATTATCAAATGTTGCAAACGTAATACGTTTCTGTACTATAAGTCTAAAACTTAGTCTTGTTGTGCAGGAAAAAGTTAGGTTTTTTTTTTGTTTTTTTAAGGGAAGTAGCACTTCAGGCAACAATGCCTATTTAGTTATTTTTGTAATCGTGCTACATTCTGTTAGGAAAGGGGTAGATGAGAGATAAGACAGGTGGTGAAAAGATAGATATAGCCAATTTATTAGTTATTTTACTTTGCCGGCGAATGTGCTATGAAGGAGTACCGACGAAGGAGGCTGCATATTTTAAAACCAGATTTGTAGTGAGCGTGTTTACCACTTTGACTACAGCAAAAAAAAAATTAAGTGGATAAATAAGTGAAATAAAGGTATGGTCAGACTAGTTAAATATTTGACTAAAAAAGCCCAACCACTATTTTTTCAAACGTTTATTCAATATTTTCTGATATCTAAAATTACAAATGATAATTTTTTAAATAATAAATTTGATATCTTACCTTTTATATTAAGTAGGACCTTATATAGTGGTTACGTTTTTTGGTTAAGTTTTCGATTAATCAGACCGTAGATTGAATAAATAAACAGATATTGTACAGTAAAATTGCTAATGTGTTTATTTATTAGCTAATGGCACAATATATTGAACGAGATTAATAGTTTTTTAATTTATGTTAGAAAACTTCTCACAAATATTTTAAATGAACTAAAGATTTTTGTCCATACAATAAAGTTTACTATTTTTTTTATTTTATTTAAAATATTTGTGAGAAGTTTTCTGAAGAGCTAAGTTAGCGGTAGTGAAATGACCATCGAGACGTGATTTCACCCTCAATAATCAATGTAGGTTATACATTAATATAATCGGGGAAAAAAATCGCACTATTTTTTTTTTTTTAAGGAATCATATTTTTATAAAAATATTGAGCCTCTTATTTAATAGAGTGCAGCAAAACGGCGGTAATACTGATTAGTTTTTATTTCAAGTTTTTGAATTTTAATATGTATATGTGGAGCGTTATTTTTTATTACTGTACTACCTACACTTTGCATAAAAATGAAAAAAAAAACATACCGGAGTAAGTTCTGAATGCCACCACTAAAAAGTGTATAGTGTTTTATGATTTGAATGGCTGTACTGAATAAGGTCAAATATTTGCTATACAAGGAAGCGAGTAGTTCAAGTCTTATCAGAGTGAATATTTACCCACAGCATAAGAAACACAACACAAGAAACAGAAGTGAAAAGTAGGAAAACAAAAAATATAAGCGGAATTTATGCTTGGTATTAAACTTAAAAGACTTTTAAATAATCTATGATTTTCGGTATTGTAAAATCGAAAGAGCAAAAGATAACATGGCGCCAAATATAATAGCTGTTTTATATTTGTTTATAAATGCACTTACAACATCCTCTAAACTTTTTAGTATTGTAAATAGTAAATTAAACATAAATGCATTTACTAATTTACTAGATTTACTAATGTAAAAAGACTACAGTAGCAAACTGAGATTTCCGCTATAAGTTTACTTATGCTTTTTTTAACAAGCCCACCTTTAGGAAGTAAATAAACATCATATCTTTATTAAAAATTTTTTATTATATATATATATATTTTATTTTTTGTGTTTTTTTTCATATATGGCAATTTTTCAAATCACTTAATGTTCCTTTTAAAAAGGATTTTTTAAATGTGCGTAAGAAACAAGGGCTTCTTCTATATCATCCATTTGTAGTCCTAAATCTAATCCTAGTCAATACATAACTTACACAAATCTCTATTTTTGTGCATCAGTTGTAGCTGCTCGAATTTTAAATTTTAATTAAATATAAAAAGATATTTTACATCAAAACGGATCCTTCTCGGTATTTATAATCGGATGAGAGAAGGAAAGAAAAAATAAATGTGATATTTACTTTTTCGACTTTAGTAAGTTTTTCTCTTATATTAAGCGTGGACCAATATGTCGTTTTTAGTTAGCGCTAAGATATGCTATTTGATATTATAAAAAAAAACACGCTCAGTACAAATTTAGAGAAAAGAAGGCTATTTATTCTTAATTTTACGTATTTCTTTAACGAAAAAAACAAGAAACTCCTTAAATCCTTTATGCATGCGATCTTTAACTTTAGCTAATAATTATTTTTAATAAAACTTTTGTTGCAATTTAAGTAGAAAAAATCTTTCTGCAATTGTAAATGTTTTTTATAGTTCTATTGATTTTTTTTCTATTGTTTAACTCTTGCAAACAACTTAAAGGTTTTCATGTTGGCTTTCATGCCAAAGATGCATTTTTAGATTTCGAGTCATCCCTACATAAGCACGATGGAAATATTATAGTAGTATATGTGTTTAGCATGATATCATTGTGTCGGCGACAATTTATGTTTGTGGTTATGTGTTTAAGTGAGAAACAAACAGCTCAAAATGAAGGGAAAACTAAAGCCATAAAAACCAGCAAAAGTTAAAACCACATACCAATCGAATTAGAAACACTTACAGGAAATTGAGCATTTTTGCGCTTCGATATTTATTTCTAATTTATGATTTTAAATTTGTGTGGAATACAAATTGCAACAATATAGCGATAAAACAAAATTTTTGTCAGATTCAATAAAAAGAATTGCTTTAAACGTTACGTTTTCTTTTTTTTTTTTTTTTTGAAATTTATTTGTTTTGTTTTTATTCAATATGACCGTAGTTCATACGAAAACTCTGCAAGCATTTTCTTCTTAAAGTAAAAATAAAAATTTAATTTAAGCAAAGTAGAATAGTTTAAAGATGGATAACCTTTGTTTAAACCTTAAGGGTTTGTAAGACTAGAATTCATTCACGAAATAGAAATTGAAAAAATTAGAACTTAATATACTAACAGCTATATTTATTTTTATCAGACGTATTTAACATTAGCCGTCACCGCACACTTCAAACTAAGATACACAAAAATTTTTTAAAGTATTTCTTACTATTAACTTTTATTTATTTGAGGTATAGTTGTGACTAATAAAAAATCAACACTTGGTAATAATACAATTTTGTTTTTTTCTTCCAATAAAAATCTTTTGTCTTTTTGTTTAACTAGCTTCTGATAGAGATGACATAGAGACACTCTTGCGAAATTTCAAAATCAAAAAAGGGCTTTTTTCTTGAATAACCTGCCCTGCCTTTAATAATCTAGAGCCTTTAAATTCGCTTTTGATCAATATAGCCGGCAGCTGAGGATTAATAAATCCGTTTACGTTTCTTTAGTTAGTGTTTAGGACTCCGAGGAATTCTACAATAATTAATAAATTTTATTAAAAAGTTGCTAATGTTTGGATAGAGTTGGAGGCAGAACGTTATAGCTTTTGAGCTAATTTTTGCTTTATGTGCATTTTTCATAGCGTATTCTAAAAATAGTGGAAAAAATTGGCTAGTACCGTAGTAATAAGCACCTCTTTAGGAAAAATCCTAAAAAGTCCAATTCAGAGGTTTGTAAATTTTTAACCGAAATTTTAACAAAAGAGAACTTAAAGCTTATTTATTCTTAATTTTATTAAAAATATAGTTAATGTCTTAAAGTATTTATCGGATTATTTATAATAACAGTATGCCAAAAATAATAAGTTAAGGTCGGCAAATTGTAGGCAATTTTATTTCAGACTAAAAGAGATAATAAATACATGTTAGCACATTTTTTATATCTATTTTTAAAGTCATATTAAATTAAAAAAATCTTAACGTTGCAATTAAAAATAAACTTTTTATAACATTTACAAAAAACTATATGTCCGATGTCCCAGAAGTACCTTTTACCCTAGCAAACTATTCGTTTGCGTTGTCCTTTATGAATTTTCGTTAAGCGGTTCATGAAATACCAAGTTTTGTTCAAAATAAATCATTTTCAAACCCCTAAGCGCGTGCAGTTCGTCAAAGGTCAGAATTTCATCGGCTATGCCGAATCTTGTGTACCCTTCACCATTTACGTAAATCTAGTTTAGTTAAGTAATTTAAGTCAAAAAGGAAATATTTGGGTGACAAAAAAGTTAAAAATAAGATGAAAAACTTAAATGATATATATAACTTTACATAAAAATGACATCGGCTCCTAATGGGTTTAGTATTTTTTTAAAGATTTGGTAAATCCGGAAAGATCTCTTCAAAAGCTTTGAAACGATGCCCATATTGACTATCCTTACATCGAACTTTTTTATGAAAGAGGACTACAACTCAGAAAATATAGGCCAACGCAAATATTTCACTAAATTTTTTTTTTTTCTTATTTTTTAATTCTCTATCGCCCCATATTTTGTTTTTTTTTTAGTGCAAACTTACTTCTATCTGTCATAACTAAATCCAAACTTCTTTAAAATACATAAAGACCTATTTTAGAGCCTAGAAAAAAAAATTGTTTTATTTTTAATATATTCGGAGCTCTTTTAGATAAACTAGTGTTGTAATTACAATTTCATAAATTTTCTGGTCGCAGATTAATATCTTTTAAACATTTTATGAGTTCCGAAAAATAAGTCAGTGCGTAGTTAAATTTGCATTAGTAGAAACGCTCAGTCATTAATTTTTGTTCTTTTTGGCACTTTTACACCCCTGGTCATTTTTCTTTTTATCTTTTTTAACTTTTTATCCCTCTCATTTTGGTTATTTTGCATATTATCTCTCTCTTTTTTTAACAGGTTATACAAAAAAAAAACACAAGTCTGAATCTAAGTGAGCCGGTATTCATTTTTCTGGCGACCTATAAACGTAACCATACCTTATTAGAGTTTTGTAAGGTTTAATGGGCTTGCCTTATTTTTTTCTTTGGCTTCTATGATGATTGTTATTTCTTAACTTAATTAAAATTAAACTTAAATTCTAAAATAAAATAAAAATTTATAAGTCTATATTAAAACCTGTGTGGTTGTATAGCATTCAAGCCATTCTTACAAAGAAATTTTTTAAAGGTATCAATCAAAAACTCTGAAAACGATTGTTAAGCTCCGCGGTTTATAACGAATAAACAAATTCACAAATATCTTACAATTCCTTTAGTCAGTAGCGAAATAAATAGATTTTTTCAGAGGTACTTAGATCGCCTTAATTATCACAGTAACACTCTTGCAATAACACTGTTAGATGACGCAGATGAAGTTAGAAGACTGAACTGATCTCATTTCGGAAATTATACTTTAAGCAATAATATTATTGCATAATAATAAATTTAGCGTATTAATCTTGCTGAAGTTTAATAACGTAAGTTAAGTTACTTTTTATTATCCTATTTACATATTATTGTTAAAATAGATTGTAAATAAATAAGCGAAAAGAAAAAAAAAAACGATGAACTTAAGATGTTTATCGAAAAATTAATTTAAAATTTTACATCATTTGCTAACACAAAGAATTTACATTCGCAACTATTCAGTAATTTATATATACAATACAATACAATATATACAATAAGCTGCGTATAACGAAATCTGTGACGATATATCAGAACCTGTGATTTTATCACTGTTATTGAAAAATCACAAATAAATAATCTTTATTTGGCTTAAGTTCATGTATATTTTGATTTTTTTGTATTTATTAAAAAATATATTAAATTATTTTTTAACCCTTTTCCAGCCAGGGGTTAAACCGTGGATTTACATATATCAAAAAAAATTTACTTTTTTCGACTTTGCTTCATTATCTATATGTTTTCTATAATGTTGTGAGAAAACAATTATAAATGATTTAAAAAAATGCATTTCGTAGCTGTACTGAAGGTGTAGTACAAAAGCAAAAAATTTACAAGACGTGTTGTAGAAAAAACAACAAAGAAATGCTTTGAGTTGTATGTGAATTTCGTCCAACCAACTTAATATTGATTAGTTGGCCTAATGGATGATATTTACAATGTGCACAACTTAAGGTAGATAAATGCGAAGAATGCTGATGAGGGATTCGGTGGGCCTGAAAATGCGGCATTACATTCTGCCAGTGTCTAATTTTTCTTGTTTTCTTTGGAAAACGTTCGAATACATTTGAAAAATAATTTTTCTTTGTAAAAATTAAATTAAAATTGAACCAAAGCCAAAAAAAAAATTGAAATTGATCAATGAAAAATAGATTATTTATACATTTTTTATAAATTGAAAAAAAAAAACAAGAAATATTAGATATGAGCAAAATGTAATGCAGTATATTCAGGATCTATATATACATTTTCAGTAGTTTTAGCATAAGTAATGTACATTGTAAACATATGTTTATTACTTTGTTAAATAGGCAACGTTTACATTCTGCCAGAATAAATTCTTCTTGAACTTAAGAGAATAAAGGTTATTTATTTGTTGAAAATTTAAAATATTAAAACAAAGCAACTAGCATCATCAATTAATGTTTTTGGTTTACTAAGAAATTTATTTTTAAATCATTGACTAGACTTTGTAAGTACAACAAAAACAATTATTATAAAAATTCTTTTAAATGGCGATGTCAAATGATTTGTTTTAAAAAATATTTAAATTTTAGCGACTGTTTAAAACTTTCAGTATTTTACAAATGTACTTTTGTAAACAATCGCTCCTTAAATCTCTACTTATAAATTGTGTATAAGTACTTGTTTGTATCATACATATATTCTTCGAATGAATTAAATATTTTTTTAAACACCGTTTAAAAATTTTAAGTTTGATGCTGATATTTATTTTTTTCCTTAACTTTCATTACATTTTTTGTTTCTGTGAAAGAATCTGTTTTATTGTTCATTCTCTAAAATAACTTTGCTTTAAATAACAATGTTATCCTGCATAAGAATACTCTAAATATGTACTGGAATTATTTCAAATTTATAAAATTTCTTGCTTAAGATCTGCTTAAATTTATAATAGAAAATGGAATAAATTTGCAAATAATATTGTATTCAAGCATTAATGTAGCATTTGTTTTATTCCACTTTTTTATTATATCTTCTTGCTTTATAAATATTATGCAGAAGAGTGTACTACACCTAGAAACTATAAATATTAAAAGTTTATTCTTTTTTATATAAAACTTAACAACCAAACAAAAAGTATTTCTTATCTAAGCATAAAATAAAAAATATTTTGTGTAAGCAGAAACTCTGTTCTAGAAATTGTAAAATTTTGAGTTGCTTAAGCTAATTTATTATTTGTTAATAAAAGAAATATTACAATGTATTTTTATAGGGATGGTTAATGTCTTTTCATCTATTTTTAATTTCCCTATTTGTATGCTGTAATAAATGTGACAATGTGAAATTTTTTCCATATAAATTATAAATGCCAACAGCATAAAATAAAATCCTTCAAAATATGTTAAAATAAATCGTAAAAACAAATATTTTAAATAATGTTTCAGTTCTCCATATTGGACTTTTTTCGAACCTATTGAGATATTTATATCTATGTTTTCATTTTTAGGATATTATAGCGTATAACCTACTAAGCTTTTAATAAGGTTGGGTCCAAGGTTCGGACTCCAAATATAAAAAAATGCTATTCCAGGTTAAAAAATTATTAGTGCAGCTACTTAACACCAGTTTCGCTGCAACACTATTGTAAATGATAAATAAATAAAGAATTTAACTCTCCTCTTCACATATTCTTTCTAGTTTATCCATTTTAAAAGAAGGTAATAAAATTATTTAGTCGTCGGTTTTCGAAAGGGATTAAAGATTATTGATTTTTATGAAATTTAATTGATTATCTTAATTATTGTCTACGGACTTCTTATCACTGCATGTAAGAATATACAGCAACTGTGGAACATGGTCATATCATTTGACGATTTATAAAATGTACGAACTTAAATACATGTGCTTGCAATTAAAATTTTAAATATCCACATATAAGTCCCATAATAACACAGAGCAAAACTACTTTAAAAACGCTTGCCTGGGGGTAAAATCATTGGTAAGTTTTTGTTTTCAAAATTTTTAAAATGATAAATTCGTAAAAAAACGTTCTTACCGAACCGAAAGATTTAGGGACTTTGTTAGTTCCTATTTTGACTTTGAATGGTGAATAAACGTTAATGAAGAGAAATAGCAAAAAGCAGTATTGTGCTAAGAAATAATGGATTTTATGTAACAGATTTGGGTAATATTTTTTGTTATATCTCGGTAACACAATAAAAACATTCATTTTATTTAGATTTTGTTAAACAAATTCAAGATTTTCAATTTACTCGAAACCAAAAATGTTAAATAAGCATCCTTAGTAAAACTTCGAACCGTTCCTTATAGGAAGTCCTTCCGAACTATCGCCTTAAATGAGACGTTCATCGGAACTAGATTGTTACGGAACGAACCAAGCCTATCTTACAAAAAAAAAAAATATTGGAGTTAAATTATTACTGCAACGTTTTTTAAAATGCATTTTTAATAGCATTATCCAGAAAAAATAATTACAATGAAAAAATTTTAACTATATCGAATATTGTTTTTTCATACTTATAAATAATTTTGCGATAAATAAACAGATAATTTGCCAACTGTTCTGTAGTGAATATTATTTAAAAAAATTTCTTGTCGAATTTCGTTTGCTTGTTTACATTTTACATTTTGTTTGGTTCGATGCGCTTTATAGCATTAAGGGTACATGCAGAAGTTGGAACATGACAAAAGATAATAAAAAACATAAACATGCATGCTTGCTTAGCCAGATTTTCGCCTGTTAGACGCATGCATGTGTTATTAAGGCAGAGAATTCTTATATATATACCATGTAAAAACAAACGTCCTACTACAAGTTTTCGTAACCCACTAAACTAATAAGTTGTGTATACGTAACTTATATGCCCGTATTTCTTTTGTTTGCAAAAGGCATAATGGTGGCAAGAGTTTTGAAACTTGCTTGGGTTTTCCCTGTGCTAGTAATCTCACCATTTGTAAAATGTCATTATCCTTTTCATAGCCAAATTTTATGGTTTAAGTATTCAATAAGACCTGCTAAATCCAGCGGTAATGGAAGCTTAGAAAAATGGTTATGGCTTTTAATAGTGTTTCATGAATAAAAAATACATCAATGTTGAAATAAGAGCATATCATGAGAATTTTTAAGTTTTACTCGTTGTCCTTTCATTAAATAATTTCCTGAATATAATAATATAAACGATCGATACGATAGCATAAACAAAATTTTGACTTCTGCATGCTGCATTCTAGATTTTCTCAGAGTTTAAAAAGGTAATTAATGTCTAAGCCGTTCAGTATATTTTAGTCAGGTATTTTTTAGACAAAAAGCGTTTGGCATTCTCGGATTATAATTTGATTTACCGTTTATGTTGTATTTCGTTTCCATGATGGACAACAAGTTTGTGATCTTAGAAAATGTTGCCTGGCACTTTTAGCGGGATGTTTTCAGACCACTTAGTTTTTATATATTTTTTAAATTTTAAGCAATCCATTTAAGGGTCTATCTTTGATGCAAACCTCGTGCTGACTTGTTTCTATGAGGAATTCTTATAACATCAATATGAGGTGATTGTAAAATTTTTATTATTTCCTTGGGAAAAATTCTATACGGAAATCCAGATGTTAAATTTCTTGTTAGGGACTTAACCGAAAAGATAACTGAATCTCGCTAGAATTCTTTGAGATCCTAACATGGTCCTCACATAGTTAATAATATTTGACGTTGACCTCAATAAGACTTTCTCTACTCCATTTGGCGATTTTTGGTGTCATATAAAATACTACTATTTATATATTTTGAATTAACTTCTGGGCTCTTAGTGAGTATTAAAAATTAGCAGTTTTTCTGTCGGCAAATACTGTTAGAGTCTAAGTAAAATATTTTTGAAAAGTTCGCGGTTTCTTAACTTGTGCCTTCAAAAAAATCGACAGCATCATCAATATTTCCTGCATCAAGTTGCCCGTGCATTTTTGGAAATTGTTAACCGAGCTTGGAACTTCTTCTTATAAGCTGATTTCTTCTTGTTGGCAAAATGGAGGATATCAGTTTGGTGAGTGTATAGAAAAAAACCCCTTTAGTTGGAACTAAGAATGCCTCCGCAGAAGATTTATTGTCTTTAGGTTTATGAAATTGAGTGGAGTGCCTTGTAAATAAAGCAGGGTAATAAGGAATGATGTATTGATCAAGAAAATCCAATATACTCTACTAGTGTCTTCTTAAGTTCATTAATAATTGCGTCAAATTTAAAGAAAACAGTAAATTTTGTAATGAAATTCACATTCTTGTTCGCTGCAAACTGAAAAAATTTTACTGTTCTGTTTTAATGTATCACAAATAATAAGAGTTTAGTTTAATCAAAATTTAAAAATAATTTTTAATGGTAAACTTAAAATGGAGAAGAAAACTAGCACAGATAAAATTTGCAGCACACTGCAATTTATGTTAATTCCAGTGTGTTTGTGCTAACAATAATATAGGAAAATAAAACAGAATACTGTGAAGTAATAGGGAGCTCTTCGAGTTTTATGGATTCTTAGGAGGTGAATATAAGCTTATTTCAGTATGCGCAAAAACCAAAGGAACGAAAGTAACAAATGGAAAAATATATTTCTATAGTAAGAAAAACATTCTAAGAAAATATCTAAAGAAAAATGTGTTAATCCGGTAGTGTGCTAAGTAGTTCTGAACCGTTAACAAAGTATTTGGAGATATAAATTCTAAAAATTAAAATCTTATTTTTTATATGTTTGAAATTTTTTTAGTAGTAAATTTATATTGCATACTTTATCTTTCCAACTGCTGCACAGTACTCCCTATATTATTTTATACATTTCTAACCGCAGGTTGTATTGTCATTTGCTAAGTGAAAAATTGATGGGTATACAGACTTATACTATTGGATGACACTCACACATACATAAACATGAATAGTGTAACTAAAAAGAATTCCATACTAAGCTTTTTGATCTATGGATACTAAGTATAGTTACAAGCAGAGGTCGCCATCTAGAGAGTGTGCTTTAAATTAGGATGTATTATTGAGTTCGTAGCGAAACAAATTTTAACTTACATAATTTTTAAGATTATATTTTCTTATTATTTATTATTAGGAAATAAAAAAAGCATTTGATATTTAATTATTAGGTTATTGAATAGCTTAGTGCGTTATGCTTAATACAGTTAAAATCATCAATAAATAATAAAACATTTATATTTTATGATTGTTTGAAAATATTCAAGGTGTATATATTTCTTTGAAAACAAATCTTTTTTGGTAAGAGCAAGCATAGTATGTTATTGTATTGCTCTCTTTTGCTTAAATTTGCTTGTTTGGCGATCATTGCTTTTAAGCCACATAACACAGTTAGGTAGCAAAACAAATTTATATGTTCTATAGACTTTTGCCCTTTTTCTCCTTTTCATATGCTTGTAAATCTGTACGTTTAAATTTTTTGCTTGAAACTTTTAGTAAGCAATTCATTCATTTTATAGGTAAAGGTTGCCCAGTCATAATATGCTCGTACGTGAACTAATGACCAAAGGATAAAAATATATCTTTCTGTCAGACGTAATGGCTTAATGGTCCTTTAATAAATTTTTGTTTGGTTTTATAGAGATTATTATATTTTTTTCATTATAAATTAAAATCAAATACACTTTAATATTATGAAATATTTAAATGACTGTCATATTCATTTTAGCAACTGCATTAGAATTCGAATGTGGTCATTGCTGTCAATTTATTGATTAGTTGATTGATGGAAATTGATTATTTTAAACGTAGCAATTTTAAAATTGACAGTATTAAGTTGATATAAAAAATAAAATTCTTACGAACAAATATTATTGAAATCCAATAAAAAATGATGTCTAGTTTTTAAGAGAAGAAAAACTCCGGTATTTATTCCTAATAATTTATGGCGTTACTTGCTCTGATACTAAGGTAGCCAACATTTTAGAGGAACAAATTGTTAGGTTATGGTGTGTATCTGACTTAAAACGGCTTAATCGCTAGACCTTTAAATATTTGAATGCTTAGTACTTTAAACTAAGTTTTGTTTACATAAGCCTGATTACGTCAGTATCATTTTAAAATTAATTTAAAAAAAAATGTATGCTAAAAATTCTTAGTTTATCTGCAGGTTACTTAATAATTTGCAAATATGACGAAAGTATTAGAAAGAGAAAATTAAAATTTTTACGATAAGCCCAGCCTTTTCCGTTTAAATTCCAATCACGTAAAGCATTATTGTTTTACATTTTCCGATCTCATTTAAAATTGTTTTGTAACTCGCTTTGTGTTTTGAACCTTTTTATAAATTTTTAAGTATCATTATTGTGCACCTATTTAATTTAATTTATGTTTATTTTCACAAATATTAAAAATGTTAAAAATTAAAAAGATCTTTAAAAATATATATGAAGTTGATCGATGATAAAAAATTGCCATAGATGATAGACAACTTTTGGACATTGATTTATAGGCTGATGACAAAAATCACATGATCCAGTTGGAAAAAGGGCTAAATAAAAAACCTTGTTTGGTACAACAAAATTTTATGTTATTTTTTATTGCCAACGAGCAAAGCTTCAAGGAAGCAAGGAAAAAGTGCAGTACAATTTCAACAATCTGGCTACATACATATAATATAAGGGTCAGTCGGATTTACATGGTTTCCGGTGAAAATATTGAAATAATGTAAGCAAATTAAATTGTATGTACATACATGTTTTACACTATGAATTATTGAAAAACTATAAATTATTACATTTTATTATTAATTTAATTATTTAAATATGTAATACATTCATAAATATGTGCATTTATATTATGATTTATAAAAAAAGGTTAAAAAAATTATTTTGGGCAGACTAATAGAATAAAACAATAGAATATCTTGCATATCTAAAATAGTTTCCTCAGCCTTTTTGCAGCAGCATTGGAGAACATTATTTTTTAATCCATTACTGTAAAGTCGTCTTCCGTAAGCAGCACTGGCAATACATTTTGTTTACGGTGCTGTACCATTTCATCATCGAAAAAATTGAACAGAAATCAAAATAATTATATTATAAAACGTAAACCAAAGTATGAATAACAAGACATGTAAGCAAAAATTAAGAGTGCTAATTCGGCTATTTAAAATCTTATATACATTTAACCCAATATGCAACTAGTTACCTTACATATAGTCACTAAACCTAGTGAAGTAACTCCAATCATAAAAAAATAAAAAAAAAACAAATATTAAGGTGACAGATAATCAAAAAATTAAAAAAAAATTGTATTTTTAACGCACTCGTAAAATATGGGCGGCGCAAATTTTTTCACTTGATGTTTTTTTTTTCTTATTTTTTATTCGTTATCCCCCTACATATTTGCTTTTTAAATGGTGTTACTTCATTGTCCCAAATGAAATAGAAAAATTAAAGCCAGGTGTGGCGTTTTGCCCGCTGCATCGAAGGGAATACACCGATCTGATCGATCAGCGTATTTTAATTTTCTCTAGCTCATCCAGTTTATGCATAAGGACTCAGAATATATACACTTTATGTTCCTGTTCATATCCAAAAATATGTTTTATTATGGGCGACAAATACTTGCGACCAAAAAATTTTTTTTGTTGCAGTTGTATCCCTAGCATAATACTGTTGATGTAATGGTTAGGTTCTTCAGTTGAGAATGTAAAAATAATTGCTGTACTTGGACTGTATTTCCTATTATAATTAAAATTTGCGATCTACAGGCTTTAGCTCAGACAGAAGGAAGCTCGAAAACATACAACATTCTATATGAACTATTCATAAAAAAGAAAAGAAAAACCGCCTAATTAAAACTAAAATAAATAGAAAAATTCAATAAAAAATTTAAGTCGTTGGACACACAAAAAACAGAAAGTATCCTAAGGTTTCTGATATTATTATCATAATTCACTTTGAATAAGATTTCATTGTAGATTATTATGCTATTGCAGAAATATTTCTGAGGGATTTTATTTTTCTGAATATTTATGTAACAAGGGTTTTTAACTATAAAAGGTAAATTGTTTTTTTTAATCTCTTTAAATATGTGTATGTGTAATACAAAAGTATTTATGTGCACATATTTAATATATAACAATAGAGAAATTTTAAAAACTTTCAGGATGTGCCATGTTCACAGTCATAAAATTTACATTTATATTGCATGCTCCCGAGCTATGAACTTACATGATTAATAGGCTTTATTGTTGTAACAACAACAACAATCAATAAAATGAAAACAGCAAAAAACATAAAACGTGCATATTGCATTTACTTATACAGCTAAAGTGGACAAGGATTTAAAAATTAAAATAAAAAAAATATTAAAAAAATATTGCATTAAAAAAAAACTATAGTGATTGTTGTAACTGATGTAATATTTTATAAGTATTTTATAAAATAAACAATACATCCACAAGTGCATAAATAAGCTGCAACGGCAAAAAAAAAAAACAAAGGTTAAAGTGCTGGAACAAAGAACAACGTGATTAATTTTCAATGGTTAAGCAAGAGGCATTGAAAATATTTTTATAGCAGAACTACATGAACAGCTTTTATCGGCAATTAAAACTTTTTTATGTATTAATGGGATAAATTTTTTTATTCATTTTCTATAAAATGCTGGGATTTTATCCTGATTATTTTTTAATTACACAATTTATTATAAACTAGTATTTTATATTATACACACTCTGAGAAGTTTTGTAGTTTTTAAACTTTTTTAAACATTTAAATTAAATTTCTATCAGTTGCAAAAAAATTTTAAAATTCATATTCAAATACTGAAACTGTTGCTTTAAGCTGTCCACCAATTCACACAACACAAGCATAATATTTATTTTTCATATTGGGGTTTAAATTTGTTTTTTATATTGAAATTTTTTGCTAATCCATTAAGTAATAGCTGGTGATAAGATACTATCTTTGTTTTTAACCAATTAAGAATGATAATTTATTATATCCTCTTTTTATTTTTTAAAGAAAATGTTTATTTATTTACTTTATATTTTTATTTATTTTTTTATTTCCAGTTAAACAGGACAGGAACTTATACTTACAGCACAGACACGCACTACGTCAAAAAAAGTTTATTTTTAACAAAGTATAACAAATTAGTCCACACTTGAGGGTTTATATGGCCTTTAAATTGAAACATTATTTCTTTTCTTATTAAGCAATATATTTATTTAATTTGATCCACAATTTAAAAATTTCCATTTAAAATATGCTAGGCCAGACAAAAAGGAAAAGGGTGGGTGGTGAAAATGTTAGCACTGGAAATGTTAGCACGGAAAGTGTTAATAAAGTCACTAATTATGTATGTGCTTATGAATAATAGTATATTATAATATAAATCATAATATTATTGTTTTCTTATCAGCTCATATCAATATTAAGTAAGTTTTCTTAAAGTATAGAAATTTTAATATTCGTTACCTTCTTTTAATGAGCTGTTGAGTAACTTAAATGCAAGAATTTCAATATTTGTAAAAACCGTGATTCAAAATTAAATAAGAATATTATTTTTTCTGTAATTTTTTGCAAGAGTAAATACGTATTTTATTTATAGCATAAATAATCTACACATTTATTAAAACTGTAAATAGGTCATTTTTGTACATGAAATATTTTGTGAAAAATTTGATGTTAACGTAGATAGTAATCCATAAAACACCCATTTTAAAATTTTTGTCAGTCTGTCTTTTGGTCTGCTCATTACGTTAAAACTGTTAGATGGATTTAAATAAAATTTTGTGAGGAGGTTCTTTAAACCCTTTTTTTCGTAGAAACAGATCATTTCGTAAAAAATAGAGATAAAAATGTGAAAGCACACAATTTTACCGCTATAATGGTATATAGATTTTTAACAGGAACTTTTTTCTATTTAGACCAGACCAACAACATGATAGTTTTGCTATTTAGTTTTTTAAAGTATTCGTAGTAAATACATTATAATGAATTCAATATCGTTTGAAAATCGCATTAAAAAATATTAAAATTAACTATAAAAATTCACCCAAAAACAACCCGCTGGTTTTTCCGAGAAAATAATTTTTTCAGACAAAGCCCACGCCTACTGTAGGCTTGATTGGGTCGTCCCTTTTTTCAAAGCTGCCAACAAGTGATTTAAAATTTTGATGAAAGCTGTTAGCGTTGTCGTGGTGAACATTTCGCAAATATCATTTTTCTATCATAATTGCTGAACTTTTCTCTTTTTAATCCAATAAAAATTTTATATATCTCTATCTAATTTGTTTTTTTTTATTATTTCACAGAGAAAATAAAGTTGTTGCTAAAAAAACCATCACTGAAATATTTGTAAGCATATTTTATTTTTGTAAATTTTTTACACTGTCTACAGAATTGTGAAATAAATATCTCAAGACACATTTTGCTAAATTTGAATTTTAGAAAAATTCAAAATAATACGCAGACTTAATCGTGGTTACTGCTAGTGATACATAAAATATTTATGGTTCATGTGTCTGATTTTATATTTTTACACTGAGAATATCAACAATTCAGAATCATGGTAAACTACTTCCTAATAAGCATATATAGTAAAGGAGGATGTCCAAAATAACACACGTAACATGAGTTCGGACAGGGGACATCAGAGCATAACCCTTTTTCAAGAACAGAAATTTATCGGGTATCAACATCAGCAACTTTTCACTTTTTAATACGGAGTTTGAATAGAAAATAAGTGTATCACACATTTATAAAAAAGAAACTGTCAGGCCTTGACTTCTACAAGTGCATGCTATTACAGCAGGTTAATTTTTTTCCGACTAAACTGCATGGTATTAATGAGAATGACTGGTGTTGCATCAACTACTTACATCGACGAATACCAATTATCTTATTTAGCTTTAAAAACTTATCTTATCTTAACTTATTTAAGTCAATACACCAAATACCCCTCAAATTCCCAATGCAATTAAGTGGATGTTTAATGATGAAGAGAAATAGAGGTAGAACTTTACCAAAAAAGGTAAAACTAAATTTCATTAGTACTTCATATATATATAATACAAAGAATAAAAACTGTCTTCTATATTTTTTTGGCATTTTAGCACCTGTTTGTCTACAGCCAAAAGAATCTACGTATGCACACACCCATCATAAAAAAGAATTATACTATTTTTTGACATAAAAATCTTTATGCTCTATAAAAACAAGTTTGGAGAATAACTAAACTAGGCTTATGTTGCCATATCGAATAAAACACTTCTCCTATCTAGTTATTCGCATTTAGTTTATTATGAAAATCCCAAGCTATTAATATGTTTTTAAAAGTTTATTTATTATAAATTGGATGAGAGAGTTTAAATATGGTACAATATAAGATCAAAGTGCAAGGTCATATAAAATCAAAAATGACAGGGATATAACAAAAGCAAAGTGATCCCGGCAGTTTGGATAAATTCCTTTAGATTATTCAACAAAAAAGAATGATAAGATGACCTTTTTAACTGCCTTCAAAAAAAGAACGAGGTTATCAGTTTGCCTGAATGTTACTTTTTTTACGTTTGTGGCTACAGAACTTATTCATTTTCGAACGGATTTTAAAAGTTTTTTGTAATTTGATGGATCATGCTTACATATTGGTTTTGTATACAGTTCATAATCTTAAAAACTAAAGGGTGTCCCTATGCAACATACATGATTTTTAAGTGTATTATGAATTGTAAAGCGCACATCTATAAATTAAAATTAAAAATGCATATTGCTGTACCTCCCAATAGCAAAAAATAATGCAAACATAATATAACATATAAAGGGTGTGCCTTTAGGTGATGTAATGACTTATATGCGCCTATCTTTTGAACCGTTGTAGACAAAAATTTGAAAATTAGACAGGAATATTATGGCCGTAATAATAACAAGTATGAACATTGTAATGTAATTTGATGTATGCGTCCAAACTTTTAAACTTTAATAGACAGACCACTGAAATTTACAAAGAACCAGTATCGCTAAGTATACTATAACAACAAGTATAAAATTTTAATTTACTTATTAAAGGGCGTTTCCATACTTGATGTAAATTGACTTTTATGGCCCTATAATTTGAACCGTTGTATACAAACACTTGAAAATTGAACAGAATGTCCACTATTTTGTCTGGTATATTAAGTAGTATAATTATTTAAAATTAAAAGTAATAGGGTGTTACAATACTTGCTGTTGTTTGATGTATATGACTTAACTGTTGAACAGTTGTAGATCGTGGATTGAAATTTGCGCAGAACCTTTATTGATAAGTCCGCTATAACAAGTAACAAACTTGAAATTTGAAATTAAAAGGTAACCGCATAACTAATTAATTTTGACCTATTTGACCCTCTTGAAAATTAGACAGAATGTCTATTATATCAATTATAATAACAAGTACAAATATTTAAAACTAAAAATTAAAGTGTGCATTTATTTTCATAATTTGATAATATAATAAAAATTGTAAAAAATAGAGGGTGACGCCATAACTGCTAAATTTTCTTGTTTAATATGCATTTATATTTTTCTAGAATATCATTAATAGTATAATGTATAATTACCAATCCAAAAATTATGATTTTAAGTTTGTCTGTTTTGAAGTCGGTTTTTTTGGCAAGAATTATTTAACATTTGTTTTTTATAATTTTTTTTCCTTTTTTTTTTTTTTTTTTTTGCTTACTGTATGAATACTTTGTATGCACAGAAAATAAATAATGACACATCAATATGCAGCTTTGTAAACGAAAGAGAAGGAAAAATTAGGGAAAAAAACTATTACTGTTCAACGTGATTAATTGCAGTATGGATTTTCGTCTGGTTGACAAATTATGGCGCTAAAGGATTGTATTTAGCTAAAGGCCAACACTTACAAAAAGATAAATGCTCGCGTGTATACAAGTGGCAAGTAAACTGTAAATTAAATGAAAAGTAGCTGCAGTAAACGTTAAAAATGTATTTAAACAATTGTAAATGGTAAACACTTGTTCTCTCAAGTTTATGAAAAATTTTCTTTTATTAAAAACTAGTTAGGAGACTTTCATTTTTTATGTCTATCAGCACCTGCAACTTTATGAATGTAGCAAACTAATCTTAAAATAATGGTGGAATTCGTAAAGATATTAAGTATTTTACTAAAATATTAAATAAATTTTCAAATTAAAATTTTGTATGAATTTTATCCTTTCATTTAAAAAAAAATAACTCTTAATAGCGCAAGAATTATATCAGTATTTAGTCCCTTAAAATATTTTATTTTTAGAACGTTTTAGCCTTGGTCTTCTATACCATATAATAATAATGATTCTAAATTCGTTCGTTAATAATTTCGCTATGTTTTAACGTGTTTGCTTTTATTAGCGCTATGCGACCTTAACCACATACTTTTATTGATTATAGGACTATTTTAGAATATCTCTAGAACAGAATTTTTTTCGCTAATTATTGTCCCACTATTTTGTTGTAACCTTGAATGCCTAAATCCATTCTAGTCGCATATGCAGATTAAAAGGTTTTCTAGCTAAAAATAACTTTTTGCAGTTGTCCTCTTAAGTGGCAGTTTGTTACGGCCTGCTTTGGAAATATTATTTTTTCTTGTACTTTAAGGTATTGGACACAAAATTCTTGGATTTTATACTGATTTCGGCAACTAAACATCAGGGCTTAACAATAACTTTTACAGTGCTTTTCAAGGAACCCAGAACCAAGAACTTTGTCTTCTTAAACAAAATAAAGTAAAAAATTTTAGATGAATATTATTCAAATTTTTATTGTATTATGAACAGAAAAGTTCGGCAATTGAAAAATAATACCTGGCAAATATCCACCACCACTATGCTGACATATGTCAATAATTTTGTCAAAGTTTTCAAACACTTTAATCACGTTACTCCATTTTAACCTTTTCTTCTTCTTCTTCTTCTTCAAAAAAAAAAAAAAAAACGGCCCAGTCACGCCTCCACACTACATAGCGCAACATTGCCTGTTGACATACTCTGACAAATAAAAATGGGCTTCGTCTAAAAAAGTGGGTTGTTCCTGTAGGAACTTTCATAGCAAATTTTCATTATTTTAATGTGATTTACAGGTGAAATTAAATATATTTTAACAATGTCAAATGCATCTTATGCAAATACGTCGAAAAACTATATTTTTATATTATTTTATTATGTTTTATTATTAGATTTTATTATTTTGATTGCAAATTCAAATCAACAGGAATATTTATAGTATCATCATATTTTTCCATCTAATTTGCAACAAAGAACTAATATAGAGACTTGGCAAGAATTCCATGCCAATCCTTTGTTATTATTATGTATGCATACGGCAGTCTTGACGACCTTTCTAGTTAAGAAGTACTTTTAGGCCACAGAGCTCTGAGTTTTGTCAATTCTTAAATATACAATCTCCTGTAAACCAAGTAGGCCATTCAACTAGTTCAGCGACCACTATTGTTATGAAGTCCTTCCATTCTGGTTTTACTAAACATGCAAACATATCATATCGTCTGCCATTCTGGTTTTTATCGTGACTATTGACCAGCTGTTGCATTTATTCAAACAACTCATCCTGTGCGACAAATCAACGACACTTAATTTTCTATCCTTTCTATTCTATCACAAACAAGCACTTTTGTGGCTACTTTAAAAATGTTAATTTTCCTTTAATTTTTTCACACACCACAATTGTTAGTGGTGTCTTTAGCTTTTAGGAATTTCGAAGTTTTACTTGTAGTGATTTTCCATATTTCAATATCAATAATATGTAAAATTGTATTATTGTTATATTATTTAGTATTATCAAAATTTTAAAGTTGGTGCTTCGAAGACTTTTGTTTCAAATTCGCCCAATTTGCTAACCAAAAAATCACGAACATAATTTGTTTTTAATTAGAAACTTTTAAAATATTTTTTCATTATTAATGCTGCTTACCTGCTTCACGAACAACATTTAATTGCAATTTTTCGACTGCATTAATTTTACGCTGTCATCTGTTATTATTTTCTTTTTCAGACTGCACGAGTATCTGTAGTTGTAACTAAAAATTAATTATAATTTTCTTATTCACTTTAAAAAACCAGTTGTGCTCCAATGCCATCTGTAGCAATCATCACTTTTTTTGCTTCGCATTTTTCCTTAAGTTTTATGAAATTTAATTCATATTTGACCTCTCCTTTTATATTCCTTTCAGTGGAATTGAAAAAGTTTATACTTCTTTTGTAAATGGAAAAGCATTTTTCATTACATTTATAGCAAAAGTACATTTACGTTTGTCTAATGCAGCTGCACTTTTCGTTACAAATACAAATTTACACAAGCACTGAAAACTAAAAATTTTCACATTTACAAACGTATGTTTATATTTACGCATGTGTTAGCATGCACTTGCGTTAGTTAGTATGTTTTTAACATGTTCATTTTGGGTAATTTTTCATTTTTCAGTGACATCCATACTTTTCATGTATTTATGCTTGTATTTATGCCTGAGTATTTTAAGATGCATAATTTATAAAACTTTTTGAAATGCATAAAACTTCTTAAATACTTGGATATTTATGAGAGAAAAGAGCGCCTTCGTAAAAAATTATTTGTAAAAAAAATTTTAAATTTAAAGCTTTTGTCACTTTAAAATACATTTTCACCAGAATTAAATGTGGAACCATCGTATTATGATTCATAGACGAACCTTTATATTTTTATGTATTTTTGTAAGTTTGTTTCCTGAAATTGTTGTGTTCATAAGACAACTATTCAAAATATAAAGATTTATTATTTGAAATAAGAAAGAAAATAACAATTACTTAGCAGAAGAATTTTACAACTATAGTAAACATTTACCAATTATACACAAAAAGTACCTAAAATTTTCACAAACTTGAAATTGTTTTTCTATTTTAAAATTAAATTGAAAATTATGAAGTGGAAACAGGAGTTTTTTTCCTGTTTGCTTAAAGCTACGTGCAGTTTTTTTTTCATTAAGTTTGCTTTAGTTTTATTATTTTACTGAGAAATTAAATTAAAAATGAACTACCACATTGTATGTGCGAAATTAGATAGAATGTAGTATATATTACATTCACTTAAATGTTTAAGTTTAATATCGATATTAGTGTTTAATAGTGTTAAGAAATCGATTTTAGCGACACAGTACATTTTATAAAGAATGATTGCCATTTAAACCCAATTTATATTTACCCCACGCATGTTTTACTATACTTAAGGAACTCTTTGTGTGTGAGACAAACGTTTCAACTTGTAAGAAGTTCGTCTTACTGATATCAATTAAATCTAAATTTTACTATGTTATTAATCCTATTTAACAACAACAATGAAAAAATTTATATTGTGCGCAGTACAAATTTATTGTGATATAAAAAAATATATAAAGTTAATTTTTATTTCAAATATCAAAAGATATTTCTGTTCTTTCTTTTTATTTTTATTGAAACTCACTTAAACTAAAACTTATTATAATTTTTGGTATTTGGAAAATGACATCTAAATGAATATTTATTTTAAAAAAAAACGATTTATTAACATTCGGAGCATTGATTTAAAAAACAGTAATAAAATCACTAGCGTTAAATAATTTATTATTTACCAAAAAATAAACTGTTTATATTTACGACCATATAAAATTATATTTTATGAATTTTTTATGTTATATTTATATCCTTATTATATGCAATAAATCGTTTAATTTTTATTTCATACACATGTAGTAATATCTGCCTTTTGTTTTATTTGTATTGTAATATATAAAATAACATTTATATATCCGAAATTGAAACATGTTCACTTAAGCCAGCAAAATTTCTAACTGAGTCAGGTAAAGTTTATCAATAATTAAATTTAAAGCACAGATATCTGTACCTCTTTATTAAAATATTTGCTAGTGTTTTCCAGAAAATAATATCACTGGAGTAATCATAATTTGTTCATTTTCAGATGATATATTTTTTTATGGACTCTTTAATTTTATTAGATTTATGTACACAGCGTTGCCTGAATTTCCTCTAATCACAGCGGATCAAGCCGAAAAAAGACATAGTTAGTTAGTTAGTTAGGAGTGGCAGCCTCTCGCGACGAAGCTCACTTAAGCACAATCGAATGGCCCGTTGTGATACCACAAAGAAGGCGGCGTGACTCCCTTTACGCAGCCGAGAACCATGAGGATTCACGGATGAACTTCGCTATGTCCCCTAAAGAGTGAGATGATAGCTCCGTAAGAGTTCCAAAGAAAGGAGAGCCCAGAATTCTTAGTCTTCTTCGAGCCAGGGATGGGCAGTGCCACAGGAGGTGCAGTACGGTCTCTTCCTCATCCTCCGAGCCACAGCTGCGACAGACCAAGACTTTCAGCATGCCTGCCGATTAGACAGTTTCCAATAAGTACCGAGACCGTGATACTTATGGATTTTCTGTCCAGTCTGAGCAGCTGCCTGGTCCGCTTGAGGTCCAGTGTAGTCCACAGTTGTCTGGAGACACAACAGGAACTTTCCTCTACCCATAATTTGCGAACCAAATTTAGGTAGTGGTTCTTTATGGCCACTTTCACCGTTGCCAGAGGAATTCCAACGTCTGGTAGCGAGGAGACGTTAGGAAGCAATGTGCCCCGTTTAGCAAGATCATCGGCCTCACAGTTACCCTCGATATCCCTGTGACCAGGGACCCAAAACAGGTCAATCTGTGATCGCTCCGATAAAGAAAAAAGACATAAGATAAGAAAAAAAGGAACAGAAATATTTTTTCCTAAAACGAATGTTGCAGCAGAGTTTGTTTTCAACGAACCCACTAGAAGAGTCAATAGCAAGAATTATGGAAAATACCGCTGGTAAATCTGCTCCAAATCCAAAAAAAATTATATGTTTTATAACACTGCCTTAAATGACTCTAAATTCCTTATTTTAAAACATTCACCAAAGACAAAATATATGGAAATTTTGAATTATTTCCACTACTCGTATGTACGACCAACAGGCCAATAACGTTATTTTATTGATTTTGTGTTATTTTATAGGTTTTTAACTTGTTTTTTATACAAAACTGTTTTGTTATAGTACTTATTTTCTTTAAATAAATTGCGGATACAGCTGATCATTTTCTATACCTTTACTTTTTCTTTCCTCTTTTCTTCCTTGCAGGTAACACAAATAAAACACTTGCCTATGGAACCTAACCTAAAACAAGTTTTGCAGGTATAGTAAAATAACAATTTCTTTCAAAAATTAATGATATTCAAAAGGGTGGTCAGGACGTGAGATGGTAGCAAAAGCGTTAAAATCTTCGGTGGGATATGGGCTCTTTAAGATGAGTATCTGGACTTAAGAAAGTTTTTGTTGTGCAGGGCAGTACAATTACCCACACCAGACTTTGAGTACTTCAAAGTGAAAAAGAATTAAAATAAATTGAATCATTAGGAGTTGAGTCTTAAAAAACAATAAATTAATATTATACCTTTGACCATTTTTAGTTTTTTCTGAATTTCCCCGTTTAACACTTTTTAGTTTCTGGCAACACTACCCTTTAAGATTAATGTTTATACTTATATCGATATGAGACTATGCTCAATAAAAATGCTTTAAGTATTATTTTACGACACGAAATCATAATTTAAACACATATACGTACGGAAACATTCTTACTTTCATATATATTTGCATTAATATGTGTGTCACTGAATTCATAGCTCGTAGAAAAAAATTAAGAAACAGGTAAATTTATGTAATAACCCGAACAATATTGTTTAATGAAAAAGCCGTAAAAATTCAAGAGTAAAATATGTTAAAAATATATCATTTAATGACCCTGAATAATCCGCATATAAAAGCATTTTGTGTTAAAATTGATTTATGATGCCTTTAAACAAATAAGGGATGTTAATTTAAAGGTGAAATTAATAGGTGGAAAATAACGATAAAGATTTGATAATGTGCTTTCATGCACATGACATTTTGGGAGTTATGTATTTTGGTCATACTCGTATTAAAACAAGAAATATTGATGATAAAATATTGTTATGTTTGTTATGCGTGCATATATGGTACAAAAACGTCTTAAGTTTATTTATATGTTACAATATTTCTACTCCCAAACAGCAAAAACAGAAGGTTCCTAAAATTTGTTTTACAAAAGTATTTTTGGAAACATCACTTTCCTCAAATTTGATAGAAGAGACTAAAAGTTAGGTCACGTAGTAAATAATACATGGTTTGATAACTTAGAAAAGAGTAATTTATCGATTTAGGGATTAAAATAAGAAAAATGAGACGAATTTGTGTTTTAGTATATCCGCCTTAAAAATTTAAATATAAGTGTAAATTTGTGATGCATTTTTAAGCAAGAATGTGGGTGTGCTAATTCCAAACAAATTATATTTCTTTGATTTATAAATATGCACTAATTTTTACATTTCAGAAGTTATTGATTGAATAGTCCATTCAGCTTTAAAAGTTCTAAATCACCATTTGTGTGTAAATTAATAGGCTTTCAAATAATATATAATTAATGTAATCGTCTCTTCTTCACAGCAAGAGCAAACTATGGGCTTTTAGGTAGTGCCATTCTAAATTAAGGTTTTCAAGTACTTGTTTTAAAAAAGCAGTAGAAAAAGTAATAAGGTGAGGGGTTGGAGACAGAAATCGTCTATCCTTTAAGTCTTCCGCATACACAAAGTGTAAAAAAGTTATTCAACTGTTTTCCTTAAAATTTCTGCCCATTTGTATGACTGTCAAAACTCTCTATCTGTGGAACCGTAAAATACATGGCAGAACATAAATATGGAAGAATACAGGGAAAGCTTTCCCGATTTAATGCATTTATGATTTGGCAGAAACTAATTAATAATTAAAAAATAAAATCGTGTAATTTATGAATTCGCTATCGCTACAATATGATAATATGAAACTGAGTTTAAATAGTGACTCTGCTGAACTTAAAATTTATCAAATTTAACTTTTTATTATATATTGTTAGAGCCTTTACCTGAGGGGGAAGGAGGGTTTATCTTAGTTTTTCATTCAGTTTGTAATTTCTTCAATATCCCTTTCCGACCCCATAAAGTATATAAAATATTCTAAGTCCATTAGCATAGCGGAATCGATTGAGCGATGTCCGTCGGTACTCGTGTTGAAATCAATTTTTCAAAGCCTTTAGAGCTAGAGAAAAAAAAATAATTACGCAGATGGATGCAAATTAGCTTCAAAATTTCTCCTATTGAGAATCACAAAAATTGGTCCATGTGCTTCGAGACAGCGGCCAAAAAAACACGCTTGCCTCTAATTCTCCCATATCTTTTGAAACAAATCCAGATTAGTAAAGTTACTGCAATCGAAAAGCAACTTAATGGGGTGTAGAAAATTTAGAAATAATAAATAAATAACAAGTGAAAAAATAGGCGCTCGCCCACATTTTCCGTTAGGGTGCTCTGATTTTTTAGTACTTGAATTTGTTCCTGTTTTTAAAAGTCTACCTTTTTTCAAATTTTCATTAACAAAATTACATTTCATTTAATAAATTTAGAAAACAACCCCACCCATGACTTAAAATTTTTAAAAATAAAAGCTTTTTTTTTAAACAGTAAAACTGTATGGTATAATGATTTTTAAACAATGGAAAATCTGCAGAATGGCACATAAGGTTGTTCATATTATGATCATAAGATTCTACTTATGTTTTTGAAGTCCTAAAAATATTTAATTACACTTCAAAAAGTAATTTTATTTTATTATTTTCATTGAATGAAAAATATTACATTACTTTACATTACATCTTTGTTTTTAATAAATAAAACTTAAATAGAAAACACATTTTGAAGATATTTAAAATTATAAAGAGTGAGTGAGCACTGGCTCATTCCTCACATTTGACTTGTTTATAACTCCTTCAGAGATCCACTATTAAAAAATTGAATACAAAATATTTGATTGGATCAAGGACAATAAGTAAACTATAAGGTATTCGAAGTAATAATTTTTATATTATTTATGTTTTTATAAATTTAAAAATTAACTAAAATAGTTCGACTTGTAATTAATTTTTAAGTTTAATATTATTTTTTTTAGTGTACTTTTTTATCTCTCAGAAAAAAATTTGTTTTATAAATATTTTGTACAAACAACAAGTTGAACATCACAACATCTGACATTTTGTCAATTTAAATATTTTAATTTTATTAATTAACCAGGAGTTGTGTGATAAATAATTCATATCCAATGCCAACATTATAGTTTATTTACTCTTTTATAAATATAACGATAAAGAGAATAAATGACTGTGGTATAAATATTATGTCATCGATTTGGTAGAATATGTCACTAGTTTTTATTCCCAACATTTTCATAATTAATAACTAGGACATGCAGTTGAAAATGTTAGTGCATATTATTATTGTATCGTTTCATAAATAGTTTTGAAATCTAGGCAACTTTAAAATGAAAATTGAAATAAAATGTTTTTGCAAATATTTTATTATATTTTCTAAGTTTTTGTTTAAAATAACTAGAGTGGCCAGCGGTCGACAGATCAGATCACTCTGTAAGAGACAAAATTTATTAATTATAAATATAAATTTTTTTCACATTTCAAGTTGATAGACATTTACATGAACTGTGTAGTATTTGTCAATGAATAAGTGTCAACTAGAAGCTCCTTTTAACTTTTAAACTTCTTTGGTAGTTTATAATAATAAATTTACTATGCGATTTTTACTAAGATTGTTGGTTAAATAGACAGCCTACAATATCTGAATAAGATGTATATGAAAAAAGTTGAAGAAGTATATAGCGACCCATAAGATATGTTTCATTTTAGTAGATTCTAAATAAAGTTATTCTTTTTTTAATTAACTCATGATTCAAAAATAATTAATTTCTTAAACACAGAAAAAAGGTCTTTTACCTATAAAAGGTTTATTTTTTTCAAATTGATTTAAAATTTTTTCCTTTCTTAATAGCCTTCACCACAGGTGAAAAAGTGTACTCCAACATATGTCATTCCGTTTTTAGTTGCTATAAGTTTTCTCCATTTCCAACCCCGTATAAAGCGTATATGTTGTGAGTCCTTATGCTTAACGAAGGCGAATGAGCGATACGCTGTCCGCCCGTTTTAGTATTGAAATCAACATTAAATGAGCTAGATAAAATTAAAAAACGCCAATCGGTCGAACATGAACTCGAAAATTTTGTTATTGAAAATCAGCAAGATTGGTCCACGCCTTTTAAGACAGTCCATACAAATGTTATGAACAACGATAGTTCAGTGAAGTAACTCCAATCAAAAAAAAAAAAAAAAAAAAAAAAAAAAACACAAATCTATAGAACGATAGATATATAAAAATTCGGAAAAAAATTAAGTGAAGAAATTGGCGTTCACCCGTATTCTTTCAAATTATGGGCGTCTGAACTTTTCAAAGAAAAATACTATTGTGTACCATATTTTTTATGATATCATTGTAGATATCATTTGAAACGTTGAAGAGAAATTTAAGAAAATACTAAAATATTTTAAAACTGATTAACCGATTGAGAGCCGACGATATTTTTATGTAAGATTAAATATATAGTACGTTTTTTTTTTTTTAAATATTTTATACTCTGTCGCCGATACTTGTTGTCTTGATGGAAGTTACTTCATTAAACTAGATTTACGTGTATGGTGAAGGCTATAAAATGTTCGGCATAATGCACTTTTTCTTCTTTTAATTGAATAAATTGATTTAATTTAAAAATTTTGTATATTTCACTTAATTATAGAATTAAGTCAATAAAAAATTTAATTCAATTTTGATCGAATAAAACTTAACAGGATGTAAAAAGTATTTTCTGGGAACAAAATATTAAAAAGAAAATAAAATGGTGAGCCTTAAACAATATGTTAATTTAGTAGAGTATATTATAAATCTCTCTGTTTGCTTGTTTGTTTAGTCTTTAACCACTGCTAAACGATTGAACCGATTCTAATTTAAATTAAAACACGGGTAGATATTATACCTCAGGGTGAAACATAGCATTTTTAAGTTAAGCGTCCCGAGATATGAAGTGTAATTCTGTCTTTTCCAGATGTAGCCTTAAAACTTTTAAAACCTTCAAAACACAATTATTAAGATATGTGTCTGCTTAAAAGCAAAGCGACTTATGCCACTTTAAAAACAAATGGGTCACTTATGGAGAAGTTAGAATAGTTAAGAACGAAATTGTGGGCTTGGGAGGCCGTATGGCAGTACAGAAGAGGACAAACGCGCAGTTTTATACATCATAGATATGTGTCTTCATTTATAAGTTCTAATGGGGAGAATTAAATTTGCTCGAGTGCATAAAAATGATATTCTTTTTTGTATTGTAGAAATAAGCAATGATTTTAATGCTGCAAATTGAATATTTTCAAATATAGAAGAATTTTTTGCTTTTGACCGTTTAGTTTAACCGTTGTGGACTATACGCACTGAAAAACGGTTACCCATTTTTTAATATATACTATCTGAAAGAAAACTTAAAGTGAAAGAATTTAAACATAATTTGTTGTAAATCTTTTGATCGTAAAGTCGTAAAAATCAAAAATGTGATTTGGTACTTAAGTCAAAAACTTTGTTTTATATCAATAGTTAATTCTTATACGGTTAAGTTCACGACCTTGTTTCAAGTTATTTAAAAGATATATTAAAAGGATTGCTTTTTTCATATTTTGAAAGGAAAAGAAAGTGTAAGTCTTCTAAAAGGAAAAAACCTAATGTATTTTATATAACTTAAACGCCAATTAAAATATAACATTCTTGTGTCCAGTGCTTTTAATCCGAAGACTTTAGTATTCGCGGTCAACAAATAAAATTGGTCAACATATATAACGGTCATTCTACACTTTATTAAGCGTTATAGCCTAAATAATTTATATTAAGCTTGTATAAGATCCAGCGTTAGAGGATAAACTTCCTAAAAAATTAGCTTAAGCGACAGAATCAAGCAATGCAAATAACATGGTGAAAAATTTTTAATGAAGGAACGAAAATTATCATAAAAAATCAACTAATAATTTCATACAAGATTGTGTATTTGCGAATCTTTAGCCACAGAATTGATAGATTGGATCTTTTCTGAGATTTTGAATTTGTTTAATCTCGCTCTAGTTGGGAAGAACTCCCACAAAATTTGTTTAACTTTACACTTTTTTTTCAGTAAAATGCAATGTTCTGTTAATAATTTTGTTACACCAAGAACAAAAAGCCGAGAAATTGTAATTAAGAATCTTTTTTAACTCCAGTCTAACTATAAACTTGAGTAAACAGAAATATAAGAATTTATAAAAATGTGCGATAGACTGCTGCAGGATTTGATTTTAATCAAACTTAAGTCTTTTAACAAAAAGCTTTTTGTTTACTAATACCTTCTAGGCCATTAAAAATTATTAATTCTGTTTAATAGCTTGTTGTTCCTTTAAATAAAATAGTTTCTTAGAGTCTTAAAAGTTGTCCTTTTTTAAAATGACGCCTCTCAAACGGTTTAAAGTCTCGGCGGTAAAAGATTATTTATTAATTGAAAAGTCTGTTTTTTGTTTTCAAAATTATATCTATCGCTTTGCAAAACCAAAATTGATTTTATTTTAATTATATCAATTTTTGCTTCACTTGCTATGTATGAGCCATTTATTTTGAAAGCTGCCTAAGTCATTTTGAAGCTGATGCACTTTCATATAGGGTTGTGTTTCAGAGATTTTAAAAATATAGAGGATAAACCTCGATAAGATTTACTTGCACTTGTTATCTCAGGATGCTAAGTTTTCCTCTATTTAACGCTTCGATCAACATAAAACCAAAGCAGCTGTTAAGATTTAACTTCTTTTTATTTCGAAAAAGTGACTTATGTCACTTTTAGAATAAACTGCTCATACATGTACATATCAGCCAGCTCATATCTATATCAAAGTCTTCATCCTTAATCATTATTTGGTAAGAAATAATAAAAAAATTTTATCCCAAATAATTAAAATTTTCTTTCGCTTATTTGTTTAACTCCTTCTGCTTGATATCCATTAAAAGCTACCACAAATGTTAATCAAAATTTTTTTGAATAATTATATTTACTCTGAGAATCCAACAAACAAAGATAAAAAGTCTTCCCACCTTAAACATTCAAACATTTTCGTTAAAATGAAATCAAAGGAAACTGAATGGAAAAATAAACGAGTTTTAAATTGATTTCTTATGTTCAAACAATTAGTTGGCAATGAATCACGTACAAAAACATTTAAAAGTTAAAAAGGATTATCTTTTAAATTGGTCGTTACGTAACTAAAGAATTATTCAAACTTAAGTCACTGGCAGAAGCTTTAAATCTATGAACAACTACTGATTATATCATGATAAATATCAGCCACTCAATGGGTGAGAGTGTGCTTTACACGTACCTGTTTGTAACTGAACATGAGCCAAATCGAGTGTTAAAGTAAAATCAATCTCTTGACATTTTGGCAGCTTAAGGCATTTAGAGTATGAATTAAATTAAGAAGCGATAAATTTCAATTTTCAAAAATTTTAGTTGTTTTTGTTTGTTATTGGCTTTACGCCATTACGTTTGTTATTACACATTTCGATGTCGTTGAAAAGATGTATGCTTTTTATGTAAAGTAAATTATTATTTAATTGTATCAACTAAAAGTATAAGCGGAAGTCATTTATTAAAATGCATTGATGACATTTAAATATGGCTGATACTTTCTTTATTTCAGTTAAATCAATGTTAAATTATTGTTACCTAGATTCTGTCCTTGACTTCTTCAACGTTTTTCTCATGTCGTAAATTTTATTTATATTTAAATTATTGGAAAGTTAATTTTATTAAATAATAAAATATTAATATACAGTCGACTCTGGATAATTTGAAACTCAAGGGATCAGAGAAAAAGTTCAAAAAATCGAGTTTTAATATTAACGAGACTTCAAAATATCAAAAGAAAGATAAAAAAAATTAAAGTTAACAAGAGCTTATAGAGCTGGCATAGAAATTAAAGAAAACGGTTAAATTTCTTTTTAAAACAGAAACAAAATTACATAAGGAGTTCAAATTATAAGGTGTAAAAAAATAGAACTTCAAATTATAAAATGCTGGCAGGCAAAATGTTATTTTATAGCACATCACAAAAAACAAAAATAAATGATTGTTTTATTTTTGAAAATTAAAACAATTCAAATTATAGAGCGTAGAGCTGAAAAATTCGAATTACAAAGAGTCGCCGATTAATCAAATTAATCAAATTATTGAAGGGACCAATAACATCGATTTTTTCAAGGGACCTGGAAAACAGTTCAAGTTACCGAGAGATTCAAATTAACGAGCTTCGTCGACTGTACTTTGATTTAATTTTTAACCATTCTAATTCCATTTCATTTAAAAAAAAATTTAAAATAAGGCCGAGCGTCAATTTTTTCACTTGATGTTTTTTTCTTACTTCTAAATTCTCTACCGCCTCATGTATTTATTTTTTGGTTGCAGTTACTTAACTTAACTAGATTTGTCCCAAATAGAGATGAGCTATTTCTTAATACCTGTGATCTAATAACTGCGCTCAAAAAATCACTAGTCACTACAGTGATTGAGTTCATCAAGTAACAGTTCCGCGAAAGAACGTTCCTCTACATTTGCATACATAAAAACCAAAAATTACTTTTACTTTGAGGAGAAAAATATTAGTTCTTTTGACCCTTTTGTTCTTTCATATGTCAAAGCGGCTTCATTGCTGTGTAGCTGTTTTTTGCTGCTTCCTTTTTATAACAGCTTTTCTTTTTTCAAACTTCACACATACATACCCATTTGAACCTATATCCAGTGTTAACGAATTTTATGGAACTGACCAAAATTAATTACCCTTCTTTTCATTACGGTTACTGTTTGCATAACATATTATTATTTTTACATGTACTATATACTCTCTATATAAAGATGTCTACTTTCTATATAAAGAACTGCAAAAAGAATGTTGATTTGAAAGTCACGTTTACTAATAACGTTGTTCCTTAAAAATCACGGGATCGCTTATCCCTAGTCCCAAATTATATGGAAAAATTACAGGCAGGCACGGTATTTTGCCTGCTTACTCGAAGGACGTGTTCCAATCTTGCTGATTTGCAATACTATGTCTGATCGACTAGAGTATTTAAATTTTCTTTAGTTCATTTAGTGCCTTGAAAAAGTTGATTTCAACACGACAAGACAGAGAGTGGAATAGGTGTACGTGACTGAATTGGCTCCGCTATGCGTTAGAACTCAGAATATTAAAATTTTATAGTGTCAAAAATTGATATTATATAAATTACAAACGGAATGACAAACTTAAACATACCCTATTTTCACCTATGGTGAAGGGTATAAAAATATTAAGACAATACTATTTCATTGCACCGTTAATGATATGACAGTCACTAATATATTGAATTATTATTTTTTTTTTAAAAGTGGACATTGTTTATTTTTGTCTTAAAATGTAAAATTATTAAAGTTACATAAGTCAATTTTTAAGTGACGTGGTTCATTAATGTCTTAACCATGCGAAAAATTACAGATAGCTTTTAATATATTCACTTTTATCCAAACATTTTTTTTAGACAAAAAATAATCGCTATAATCATCCCATTCTGTTCATTCTTTAAACTATTTAGAAACATGTGGAGCAGCAAAAATATTTTAACTCACATATTTGCTTTAGTTACCTCACTCCGAAATATCTCGTATTAACAACAGTGGTAGTAAAGACTGTTAGTTAAAGGTTTGATGCGTTTAAAACTTAGAACGATATCGTTGAACATTGTATATGAATATTTCTCGAAGGAACTAATACGAAGGTTTTTGCGTGGGTATTAACATAATCCATAGAAGATGCTACAGGCTCCAACAAATTCAGAAAAATGCCCGTTTGATTTCGTTTAAAAGGTAGTGGTGACTCACTTCATAGGCGATGTAAATCGTTACAGCACTACGCACAATGATTTATTGTCCGAAAATATTGATATCAATGGTTCGGTTGAGATGTGGACTTAAGACGATAGTTCTAGTGCTATACGGCAACCGAAACCAGCGACCTATTAAAATGAAAGTTTGACAATAAGGTGGTTCCGTGAAAAGAACCTCTCCATTGCTAGTTTGCGCCTTCCGATTTATTACTGTAGGACCAAGTAATCTTACTGGTTACCGATAAACCAGTAACGTGTAATTATTGTCGCATTTTTTGTGAAATTGGGCTAGCAATGCTTGAAAATGTTGTCCGCACTAGTCACATGGCTAAAGTATTTTTTTTAATGTTAATGTCAAATATTTATCTAAAGAATTAAAAAAGTAACCTTAAGTTATGTTAAAAAATTTATATCCTACAAAGAATTTAAATATATTTTTATTATACGTTAAGCCGGTATTAACTCTAAATAAAAAAAATAATAAAAAAAAATAGAAACATAATGGGCGGTTAAGATAATTTTAATTGATCCAAGTTAATCATTTCTTATCTTTTATCTCTTTTTGGTATGAAAAGTTTAATATCTAGCGGTTTATATTAAACTTTTTATACCAAAAAAAAGAAAGAAAATTATTCACACTGAGTAGGTTTAATAACAATAATAAAAATTTTAATAACCAAAAGGACAATAAGTTTTACGACTGCTTTTATTATTATCAACATTTCCTTTTGCATAAAAAATCTGCTCGTGCTTTAAAATTCACTGTACATGTCGTTACATGAAAGTTTAATATTCAGATGCCTTGTTTCATTAATATATATATATATATATATATATATATATATATATATATATATATATATATATATATATTTTTTGATATTTTACAAATGTGCCTGTTTGGGGAATATTCTCATTTATTTAATCAATATATTACGACAACAGTACAAATAATCCGCTTGACAGTCAGACAATCTTTATACTCGCAATTGTATTAAAACCTGCTGTTGAAGTCGTCACAGTCAGCGATGAAGTACTTTAATTACATTATGAATTTTACAATTAACATGAGGCCCAATTCAGTAAAAATTAAAGCGTTATTTTAAAATCTGTTGCAGACTTAGAAATAGTTAATTAAAAAATAATCGAAACCTTTAAATAAAAATTTCTTTCGTTTATTCGTTTAAACTAGAAAACCGATCAAGCCAAAAAAACATTCTAGAGTTTTATGATAACAAAATTGATGGACTTTAGTCGATTAATATTTTTTTATTGTTTATTTGAGATTAAATATAAAATCACACTGTTTTTCAATGATTTTTTAGGAATAGCTTAATAGTAAAGTGATCATAGCACTATCTAAATCAATTGAAAGTATAGAATACGGATTTTGAACGACAAGGAAGAAAAGAAGTAATAAATAACTATTTTTTGACAGTTATGCATATATTTTTAAACTGTTTTAAATCTACATAAAAAATTGGAGTATTCATTTTCTGCGCCGGAAAAAAAAGTTATTATATAATAAAATACCTTATGCAAAGAGCTTTTATTAAGCATCAAATGGCTAGTTAACCTCGTTTTTAAAGACACGAATCAAAATATGGAAAATACACAGCCAAGCGTTACCTGTCATTGTTATAAAGAAGCCTTTTAGAGTACAATGCTCAACAGTTTTGTTTAAAAATTTCTGTCTGATATTTAAAGAGAAAGTCTGCGAAACTTTCTTGTACAGGGTGAAATAATATTTATTGTTTTATGTAAAACAAAATTTGTTTAAGATAGTTGTGGAATTGGGCTAGTCCTGACAAACGGCTGTAATAGTTTTGATATTTAGACATCCGATTTTTTTTACAGTTAAATACTCATTGCTTTAAATATTTTTTTCTCTTCTATTGCCATTGTGTTGATTATTATTTATTTGAAATTGATCATTTGTGGAGTTGAAAATATCGTGTAATTTACCTATGTAACCACTTTGGTTAATTAAACATATATGACGTATGATTAATGTAAAATACCTATACACATAAAAAACAGTGACGGAGTCATTTCTGTGCATGAAATATTTTTTGAAAAAGTTTAATGTTGGTAATCGATATGGCATAAAAAACATATAATTTTCGAATTTTTGTCTGTTTGTATATATAAATAAAATTTTGTGATGAGGTGCCTAAGAACCTTGGTTCAAATATACAATACTTATTTTCTTTTTTTTTACAAAAGTAAGTCATTTTGTAGAGATCTTAGAGGATCTAATGTGAAAGCACCCAATTTTACCACTAAAACAGCTGTCAACACAATTTATTTTTGTAGATGGAAAATTTAAAACACAGTTTAGAGATTTTCACAATAGAAATTTATAAAGACTGGATCTGCTAGTCTTTAATAAAATACAAGTAACTATTATAAAATAAAAACATATTTAAAAAACTTTTTCAATAAAAATAAATGTTAAGGGCTAGTACGCTTATATGTTGACCGAAGTTTTTATGAGGGAAAAAATAAGCATCCTGAGATAATAAGTGCAAGCTAGCCTCAGCCTCAATATTTTAAAAACTTTAAAAAAACAAACCTTTTAATATGTGCATCAGCTTAAAAGCAAAGTGACTTATGCAGCCTTCAAATTAAATAGATCATATTTGAAAAAAATTAAGTCATTAAAATCAAATTTTTAATTATTATTTCAGGGCTTGTTAATGTAACTCTACAAAATTTTTTAAGGAATTTAATGAAAATTATTACATTTATCTCATTGAATATAGTACAAGTGTTATACTTTCAGTGAATCCTGTCCACATTTAATGGTTCACGTCAACATTAAAAATATGATGACAGTGCAACACCCTCTTGAGTAATTATCAGTTTAAATAATAGCATCGAAGCTCAGTTCTCATCGTTATTTTTTACATTTATTCTTTTTGATTAAATATGTGTGTGTATGTGCAGTAATCACTGTCAGGGGTTTTTGTATATAAAATGTGGACAATTATACAGTTTTTTTTAAAATTGATTCCGTAATTTACTTAAATTTTTTTTATTTTTAAAAATGAAAATTAAAATAAAATTGCTGAAAATTGTATTATTTGCTTTTTATTTATTGATATTCTTCTACAGCAGGATTGTACTATCTAAAGTCACAAATATTCTTATGCTCGTTACTTAAGACGTCGAAGTGCACTAGGAAAATTTAAATAAGATACAGAAAAAAATTTTTATTAATGAAAATCATTTGATATTTTTTAATTCTTTGCGTTTTAGAAAAATTATGTATAGAAGACAAGGGATGTGTATTAAAATCTGATTTAAAATCTTTACTTAATATGAATAAATTTTTAAAAATATTAATTATAAAAATATTATTTTTTCAAATTCACATTAAAAATATATCTTTTACACAAATTTAAAAAGATCGGTGAAATTATTAATTTTTATCAAGATAATAGCACGATTTAGTCAAAGCTTAATTAGTTTAGTTTAATATTTTGGAAGTTTAATTATAATATATTTTTTAAGAAAAAGACCGACTTCCTAAACGCAAGTTGCAATGCATATTTACAATGCATACATTTCGTAAACGGATACGCAAACATTCTGGCAAAGTCCAACGTTCCTAGTCGTTTGGCAACTCATTTTAATGAGTATTGGGTATCAAAATCGCGCATCATTTAATTTTGTATACAAACATTTGAGCTGCAATGGCTGAGTAAGTATTTTCTTGGTTATTTTTAATAAGTTATTTATAATTGATAGATTTTATTGAAATAATTAAATACTTTATATTGCAGAGACAAAAAGTGGACCCATCAGCACAAAAAATTATTTTGTTTATGTATTCACCATACGTTTGTACTTATATTAAAGGTGCTTCTTTGCATACGAAAATGTGAATAAAAAATTTCAATTCAATGCATTCCTCCAAATTTTTTTTTATCACTTTTCTTCTCGGGATTTTTATTGTCCTTAACAAAATTTTTCTCTTCTTGTTTTTCTTTTTAATGAGTTTCTTGATCAAATCAATATTTTTTGAGGATTTGGCCTGAGATAGTTCCTCAGCACTTCCCAACAAAATGGATAAATAATTTTTTGTAACCTCCATTTTTCAAAAAAAAAAAATTATTCAATTTTATAAGATGCTTAAGACATGTTTAGCATTGCATACGCATTTTTTTAAATTATGCATTGCAACCGACGTTGAGGAAGTCGGCCAAAGCCTTAGAGCAGTAAAAAAGCCAAGGTTTAAGCAACATAAAAGTTACAAAAATTCTAAATTTTATAACAAATTAATTAATTAAATATTTTCGTTTGTAGACTTTTTTTAATTAAAACAGTTTATTTAAAAATTTTTGCGGAATCTTACTACAGAAAGCAGGAACAATTAGTCATCAACATCAACATTCTTTGAAATTATCTACCTCAGATTGTGTTTATTTTAAACTTTATCATCTTTACCATCTAATTTTGTAATGACAAATAAGAGAAATATTTATTTTTAATTACTATTAATTTGGTTATACGAAGTCCATTGTTCATTCATTGTTCCTTTTAAATCGCCAATATTATTTTTCTTACTTCCTGCTTACCGCCAGTTTAGCTATTATGCAATTTTTATTTTTGAATACTTTTTTCTTTAAAACATTTCAGATACTGTTCTAGGTTCCACACTGGTTGTCATGAAAGAGTGCATTGCCTTGCATGTAATTTAGCGTTTTTTCAACTTTAAGTTGAACTTTTTCTTAATATAATAATTAAATTAATTAATTCAGCTTAACTTCATTCTGATGACTGTTGCGGCCATCCGAATGCTGTTGCCTAATTTTTCTTGATTTAAAAAATGTCTGCAAAAATTGTAAACGGTTTTTCTTTCTTAAAAAAAAATTATAGTTAAATTAAATTTAAATTAATTAAGACAGTTTTATTAAATTTAAGAGTCTAACTAATATTTTTGTATATTATTTTATTTTATTATGCATTTTTATATTATGCTTTAATTTTGAATAATAATTATTTTTACATAATTAAAACCATAAAAAACTGATAATTTTTCTTTCAAACTACTTTTTTCCCAGTGCAACCTAATTATTTCAGGAATCTTCACAGTTTTAAATACTGCTAGAGGTTTACTAACAGCACTTTTTTGCAAAAAAAAAATTCATAATAAATTTATACAAAAAATATGTTAAAATTCTTGTAGTTAAATGGATACGATTTTTTACGAATTCCTCTTTTAACTATCGCTTGATTATTAAATGGTTATGAAACTGAAATTTAATTTAAATTCATTTTCTACTATTTAAGAAATGTACAAATCATTATTAAGAATTCTTATTTTTATTTAACGAAGCTATAAATTTACAAAGTTTGTGTTTATCTTTATATATTGATATGAATAATTAAACTTTTACTTAGTCACATTTTATGAAAGTTTAAGTTCCTAAACAAGAAGACTCGTTTAAAATGTTAATATTCATTAACTTTATGTTCCTAGAAATTAATTCATAAATAAAACAAAACAAAACAAAATATAATACGACATAATGACAGGCACACACAACGATCTCTATAGAACATACATGTTAATGACAAAAACAGAACAAACCCAACTATTTCTAGCTAACCAACCTCAAAGATCGTAAAATGAAAGTATAGAAAATCTTATTATAAGATATTAAGGTAACGTAACAGGGGATACGTTTGACAGACAGGAATTGCAAACGAAACCAAATGAGTAAAACAAACCAAACGGAAACAACAACAACAAACTATCAAAACATCAAAACTCATACACATTAACATACATACACACAATATGTTTGTGCTATTTCACAGGAAAATTTAAAACAGCAGGAGAATTGCTTATCGCACAAAAGGAATTATGCGAGGTGCACTGTTCAAAAACTTCATTTAAAAATTATTTAAATAATAGTACGAGGAGGTATATATAGTGAAAGTAAATTAATCTAACAAGTTCCCTTAAAAATAAGTGTCTGCATATAAAATGCCAAATGAAGTCTGTTTGCCTTTTGTGAAATAAATTTTTCTTTTTAAATTGTTGCGAATTTTTTATTACTATTAAATGACCCTTTTAATTTCGTGCGTATATATATGTTTAGTTAGCTGTATGCGCTAGACATTGTCATGGAGAAAATTTCTCATCCCACTGAATAATTAGCCAGTGATTAAGTGCATGCAAAAAACCAAACTGAATTTTAAATATATTTAGACGCTTATCAGCTATTTCTTTTTCAACAAAGTTGTGATAAAGAAAAGATTAAGTACAAATTTAGCCAGAATCTCAAAACAGTTAAATGTCATAATTTTAAAAGATGGTAGAAAACGATATGCAAAATCGCTCGGATAGTGCTAAAGATAGTGTGCAGATGTTTTAGAAATATTCTTACTTGATCAACTGCCTTGATGACAGGATATTATGAGTTTAAAAGAAGCATCGAAAAGTTAGTGTTTCAAGGCTGTTGCTTAAAGGTGCAGAGTTGACAGCTCACCAGAATTTTTTAGAATTATTTATCGCAGGGTCTCGCATATACATGTTTGATTATTTTGAGTTTTAATATAAAACAGTATATGTGTATAAAAGTGTGTGCTTTTTTTGAAGCTTTTGGGTTTGCATTTGTCGTTAGGTATATCAATATATATTTAGACTTTAATCCTTAAATTAGGGTCAAAAATTCATTAAATTTGGCACAATCTGAAGAGAGAGAATTTAAAGCCATAAAATAAATATTGCCTATTGAAGGTAAGTTTTTTTTAAGAAATTGGTAACTGAATAAATAAATGGATAATTTGTAAGGATGGGCAATATTTTGCTTTATTATTTTTCTTCAGAGTTCATTTTAGATAAGAAATGAAATTTAATAATTCGATACATTTTGTAGTTGTCCCTTTAAACAAAAAGACAATTTTTACTATAACACTGATTTAAGTCGAAAATGTTTAAAGTCTAAATTGCATTAGAGAATAATAATTTAGTTTATTAATTCGACCTATTCCTAATCAAAAATTTTTCAAACTCGAAATCAATAATAAGATTTTATTCTTTGCTTTTTTTAATTGACTTCTCGACCAAGAATAACTTTTTATTTGGAAAATAGAGAATGTTAATCACGAAAAAAAATTTTTCTTTAATTTCGTCTATTGGCCAAATTTTAGTATATTTGTGCTAAAGCTTCGTCCAGGGTTAAAGGCTGGCTCACTTAAAATTTGTTAAAGTGGTTAAAAATTAAAGTTTATAAAATTTATAATGATTTTTGCAAATTTTTGTTATTTCTGAAGCTGGTTTTTAATTAATAACAAGAAAATTTTTTGAATCAATTTTTTAAGTTTCAATAACGTTATTAAATTTTTGCTCGATTTCGAGTGAAATATATAGTTTTTGGATTCTAAAGACTATAGTTTTTTTAGGTAGTCACTTTGCTTGATCTATTCCTATTTTAAAATTATTTTATTTGACAGCTAAGGTTTTTTTCTCTATACTTCTGTAAGAAACGTTTTCCTTTTATTTGGGATTTATCTAATTGGATGTTATTTGTTAGTAGTACATTTATTTGGAAGTTGTTTAACAGTACTATCTAGATATTCTTAATTACTTGATATTTGTATAGCAATTGTTATTATAAATAAAAAGGAAACTTGAATGCAAAAAAATTTAATTACACTTTTTAAAATTGTTCTTCCTTATCTTTGGACATAAAAGCTATATTGAAACAAAATATTGAGGATACAATGATTAAGACAGACTAACTATTAAACTTCTGCAATGTGACTTTGAGAGCTTCATTAATCTAAGCCTAATGATTCAATAATCAAAAGTCGTTAAACGTGATCAGCCTGAGTGTCTTATGATATTCTACAAGGACAAATGTATTAACTGTACCTCAGCACGCTTCTCTTATAATGTCTACATCATATTTTGTCAGGATTTAAAGGTTGTGGAATTCTTTTGTACCCTGTGATCAACGAAAATTTTAAAATAAGGTATCAATATTTAAAAATTACTAATAAAAATCTGTAATAATTGATCGTATACAATTAGTTATAACAAGACCACATTAAATTGACCGTATAATTTTTTTCTTTTCTTGGTTTTTTAAATATTTTTCGACCTTTGTGCAACTGCGAGGTTCTTTCATTTAATTACTATAATTTTTTGATGTATTTGCTATTATAATTATTATTGAATAAATAAATAAAAATATGTGTTCTGCTTAAATTAGTATCTTTCCTTATTTGTCTAGGAAAGCTTATCAATAATTCATATGGTTGCGTAGAAGTAAGGCGAATCACTATCCGTCAAGAGAAATTATCAAAGCTGAGAATCCTTAAAAAGCAAATCAGAGAAATGGTTGGTCGTTGACAAATTGTGTTGTACATTTTATTTGAAACTTTTCCAAATTATCAAATTGTTTTATTAACAAAGAAATCTAAACCATCATATATTATATCGGATCAGCTAAAAAATTACGCTGCCCTAATAAATATGCATTTTTGTAGCAAATATATAAGTTTTCACTTAAGTTATGGTCAGTAAATATCAGTGTTGTTCCTGTTGTTGACATTATGCTCTGTTTGGAGTATCCTTTGCATAATATTATCATATCTCCTTGTATTATGTGTATGATATTGTAGTTGTCGGTATGTAGACTACATCTACTTCTTGTTGCTATTGCAGTTCCTGTTGTGGTTATAGTGATGGTTGTCTAAAAGTGTTGTTCCTGTCACTGCCACAACTATTGCTATCATCATCTACGTACATTATCATCATCATTAAACTATAGTTTACCGTTGTTCTTGTTTTGTCTTCTTTTACTTCTATTTAATAATAATATTTTTTTTAATTGTTGTTTTTGCATGTGTTAAACTCTTTAACGTATGAGCTTATATGCACAAAGTGACCAAGGTTATTATTTGTAGGGTTAGTGCGTATGACAACGTGTTAAATAATATACTCACATGCAAGCATATGCTTGAGCATATATTTAAAAAGACACAAATGATTATATGTTGAGTGTCAACTTTTTACCTCTAAACCACATGATGCATCATATATTGTTTAAGGTGTTTAAAAGAGTATGTGCTTTTGTATGTGTATTTATATCATGGCATACATGCACATTTATGCAATTTTTCATTATTACTCTATGGTTAAAAGTGTAGGCATTTAATTAATTAGTTTGATATTTTGCTTTGTTTGTACGATACAGATTGTTTGGTTTTTAATCTTTTAAATGTCTTTTTATTTTTATTTCTTTAGTATTCTTCTTATCTATTGTTTTGCAGAAATTTGAAAAACTAATTAAGGCAAAGTTTGCGGTTTTTGTTTACAGATTAGCATAAACATATTAATTATATTAAGTATTTAATATAATGTGTAAATAGTGATTTAATAGAAACTGAAGCTTCTCATACCCTTTCACTTATTTGAATATAACAACTTTAAAACTAAAATTATCTAGAAATTAAAATCGTAAATTGATCGTGTTTTTTTAATATATATATATATATATATATATATATATATATATATATATATATATATATATATATATATATATAAATACACAAACATATTAAAATTTATTAATGTCACATAGAAAAATAAGACTATTGAGACAGCTTTTAATTTCTACAACGTAATTTTATATTTGTTGTATTTTTTAAACTATAAAACATTAGTCTATAATATTTGAACAGATTGCCCGTACACATCAAATAACGTCAACTATTGTAGCACCCGTTAATTATTAACTTTAAAAATTTATACTTCTTACTATACCAGACAAAGTTAGTGGACATTCTGTCTAATTTTTTTATAATGGTTCATACGATAGGAGTGTATGAGTCAAATTACATCAACATCCTTTAAGTTCTAAATTATATTGTGTACTTGTTGCTGTAGCAGACTGAGCCATACAGATTCCTTATAAATTTCATATGTCTGCGTATCGCGAGTCCACAAACATCAATTTACATTAACTATTGGAGTACGTTTTAATGAAAAAATCCAAATTTTATGCTTCCAGTTATAGCGGACTGTAAATTTTAACTGTCTGTCTACAACTGTTAAATGGGATGGCCAGAGACACCTTTAATTTTTAAAATTGAGCTGTTCTTAAAACGAGACCAGGCTGTAAGCATAACCATGACTGATTTCTCAAGGAAATAAAAATAGCAACATTCAAACAAACTGATAAACTTCCGCTTTTGTTGAAGTCTGCTAAAAAGAATAAAATATTATAGATTTAAAATAAATGCATTATAAAAACAATATTTAATGGAGTCTTAAGATTTTACTAATAAGTAAATGGGGAAGAAGGTAAACTAACAGACATAATTTATTTGATTGATGTTTTATAATAAAATGGTTGGTATCTATGCGTAAATTACTAGTTACTGATGCTAGAGAATAAGGGAAACCTTAATTTAAAATTTTTGAAATACCATGTTCTATATGCAAAGACACTTCTTAGACAACATGAGAATTAACAAAAATTACCAAAACAATCAACTATTAATATGCGTTCATTTTTTCCGATAACTGATATGTTTCAAGTTAAAAACACATTGTGAAATAATAATAATAAGCTTAATTTTACAAACTTATTTTAATCGAAGCTTCATTGCTCCATTGCAAAAATAAAAAAAACTCAACTCGCTTTTTTACTTCCATTCTTCCATTTTAAATGTAGTAACAAGTTCGCATTTGTTTTAATTTTTGTGTAAATGTAATAAATTATATTTTACTTTTCTGCATGCCCTGTAGTAAAATACAAGTTACTCTTTTTAATTTATCAACATTTTAATGTCATGTTTATTTCGCGGCATACTTGACATAACATCCGATAAAATGTGGAAGTGCTTTAGTAAGTATTTAACTTTACTTTAGGATGAATGCAAACAAACACTTGATGCAGTTTCGTATACATACACACATACCTACATACGTGCATGTGTAAATATACTTCTTTAATATTTTTTTTAAATATACTTTTTTATACTCTTCACCACAAACAGTAGAAAAAGGGTATATATAAGTTTTTCCTTCCGTGTGTAATTTCCACAATATCCATTTCTGACCCCCTTAGGTATATATATTTTGAATCCTTATGCATAGCGAAGTCGATTGAGCGATGTCCGTCTGTCCGTCCGTGTTAGTATTGAAATCAGCAAAAAAAAATCGGCAAAAAAAAAAAAATACGTCAATTGATCAGACATAGTGTCGAAAGAGGTACTATTAGAAATAAGTAATATCGGTCCATGTCCTTCGAAGCAGCAAGCAAATCACCACGCCTACCTTTAATTTTTTCATGTCATTGGGGCGATAGAAAATTTAAAAATAATAGTGACGGGGCTCTGAAATATTCAAATTTTTTTTAAATATCAATATGGGTATTGTTTTAAAGCTTTTGAAAGGGTCTTTAAGGAAATACTGATTATTTAAAAAATGCTTAACCCATTAAGAGCCGATGTTATTTTATGTAAAATTATATATATATGCAGTACCAAATTTTTTTTTATTTTTTAATTCTCTGTCACTCCAATATTTGCATTTTTGATTGAAGTTACTTCACTAAACTATATTTACATAGATAGTGAAGGGTATACAAGATTCGGTGTAGCACACTAACTTGTTTAAAATCTTTTATGCTTTATACAACTTAAATTTCCCTTTAAATAATTGTTTAAAAAATAGTTATTTTTTAACTACCAACATAGTTGTTTACTAACATAGTTGTTTCAGCGTAGTTATTCTAATGATAAATTGAAATAAATTAAACAAAGTATTGAATCTTGTTTATATATGAATAATTATTACATAAAAAGAAAAAAGTTTTAAGTACAAGTGACTAGAATTATCGTAAGTAATCTCGTGTATATGAAACTTAGGCAATTAATTTTTGTTAATCAAATTTAAATTTAGTAAAATTTTCAGTGTAGTGTTAACCAAAAATATACTGCCGAGGCGAAAAGGAAAAACAATAAAGTTGTAGCGGACAGTAAAGCAGGCAACCACTAAATTAATGATGAACCTTCTGTCATTTCTTAGTACAAAGCAAGGATTTAGACAACTGGATTTACCTATTTATACTAAACTTGATTTTTTACTACAGAATATATAACAATCCAACAAAAAATTAGACTTTACCTTAAAAAGTACCTTTTTGATTGCCAAATTTTTTTTACTTGCTTACAAAACACGTTACATTAGTTTTTAAATAAAGAGAGTAGTAATTGAACTTGTTCTTTAAGTTAAAAAAATACCTTGAAAAACGTACTAATGATTACAACTATTTCTGTAGTAATCAATGTATTCAATTCTCAGTAGTTGACTATAAAAGTTTCATGCCTTCTTAAAATAAATCATTAATCTAGTTGGAAAGTCCCTTACCGAAAATGCTTAATTCCACACTCGAATACATTTTCTGAAATCTTATGCTGGGAAAATTTTTTTTAATTATCATATCCTTTTGACAAATATATTATCTGGCTAAGGGTGCTTCCTGATATCATATTTAAAAAGAGCAAAAGGCTTAGTATTTTGCTTTTTCTTAATTTCAAAACATAAGTTCTATATCGGAAATTCGTTGTTTTAATATTTATTTAGCTAAAATCTAATTTTGTATAACAGTATTCCAAATCTAGAAAAACTAACAATCATTCACATGACAGTGCTAAGTATAATGCAATTTTTTTTTAACACACAAAATTTTTGGATAAAAGAGATTTTGGCAGAAAGATAGTGTACTGACATACAAAGCATTCTATATGATAGTATGATATCAAGACATGGCACTATAGGGAATCCTATAATTTTTGTGGACACAATTATTTATAGCCAAATAATTTTTAATTTTTTTTTATTGTTTTTTATTTTTATTGATTTTTTAAGCCCTCCCATGAGAAAAAAAAATATTTGGTGTAGCACGATTAGGCATTCTCATTAGAAAAAAAAAACCATTCTTGGTACATTTTTATTACCATTGAAATTTTATTGACATTGTTTGAAAAAATGACAATAAAAAAAATTTAAGTTAATGCTAAGGATTTTTTAATAAAATTTGTGTTTAATTGTGGTAATAAAACTTTTATGAAATTGTTTAACTATTTATTATAATTGAAAAAAAATAAAGTTTATATTTATGTATGCATCCAGAACCTTCAAAAAGAACTATGCACAAAATAGTAAACTTTAACCCTTTTGTATATGGATCTATAATTGAAATTTTATTAATTCATTAACTTAAAAATAGATAAAAATGAAAAACTTGATGTCTGCGAAAAGAAAAATATATTTCCATAATGTATCCTTTTTTCTGCGAATGTTCGAACATATATATTTCACCAAAGTTTTGTGATCAAATGAGCAATTAACTTTTCCTAAGGTGCGTATTTAATGTATAAAGACAAAGAGCAACGTTTATAACGGTAACGATTTAAAACCATTAAATCATTAGCCAATAATAATGATTTTGAATTTTAATAAATTATACGCACCGTATTAGCAAATAAAAATTATTTATAAATTATAATAATAATTTTATTATTTATAATATAATAATAATAATTATTATTTAAGTCACTGTTTATACAGCAAGTTTTTGTTAAACTGGTAAAATTAAAAAAAAAATGCATTTTATAATATACCCACCAAAATATTATTTACCTAATTTCTCATATTTAATAATTATTAATGCACACGTTTCTGTTTTCAAAAAACCTTATTTGCAAATAGTGCAGTTAATCACAAATTGTTTTTGTGAGTTAGCTATTCACACAAAAAAAAAACAATATTTTTATTTGCGAATAAGACGTGCGTATAAATTTAGTATATCAATGAAACCTTTTCATGAAAAAGCTTTTCTAAATTAAAAAAAATTACTATCTAATGATAAAAAAGTTATTCGCGCTATTTACCATTGAATGTTAATAAAATTAAATAACTCATACTTATGCAAAAAAACATAGTTTTTATTTAAGAGGTTTTTATTTTAAAAGTTTTCACTTCTAAGCTGGTGGTGAATAAAATGACAGAAAACGTTAAGTCTGTCAATTTCTCTACTCTGCTTTACCGCTCATATAAAACAAAATAGTTTTGTCACCTTGAAGTCGAGGAGCAATATATCAAAAAACAAGGAGAGCTTAATACAGTGCATGAATACAAACAGTATTGTTCAAAACCTAGGCAACTTTTCCCCAGTAAATACTCATGGTCGTATATGTTCTCTTTAAAAAGATTAATGAAAAATTTCCTTTTTAATCATTATTATACATATGGTCTACATACTAATAATTACAACAAAAAATACATTTTATGTCTTTGGAAGAAATTATAAAACAAAAACAAAATTAACTTAAAAATTCGCTGTTCGAAACCTAAGCAACTTTTACATTGTTGCATTTGTTGCGAAATATTAACTAAAACAACAACAAAAATTTTTAACAAAAATTTTAGTCCCGTTATGATTGCTATTGTAAAAAATAATTTTAGATGATTTTATGCATTTAAGTAGTACCAATTCTTTATATGTGCAAACATGACACAAACACGTCATGAATCAGTTTTTAAGCTAAAGATTATTGAACTTTTTAATAGCGGTAAATCCCTAATTGCTATAGCTAACCAATTGAATATTAATAAAACAATAGTTTCCCGACTTATAAAAAAGTATAAAACTACTGACAAAGTATAGGAAGCCAATAGCGGTGGGCGACATCGAAAAAATTATGAGCGAACAAACCAGAAAATTTTCCGTCTAATTAAAAAAAATCCATTTATTTCGTCGAAAGACATAGTGAATGAGCTTGAACTTCAGATAAGTTCTACCACAGTAAGAAAACGGAGCTTCATGCCATCTAAGAAGCCTATGCTGACTAAGAAGCATTTAAAAAAGAGGTTTGTTAGATTGACTGCAACATAGTCTCTGATTTTCTCAGCTTTTTGGTTGTTGTAGGTTGGACTTTGTTAGAGCACATATGGATTGGACTACATCCAAATGGAGAACTGTTTTGTTTATTGATGAATCTAGGTTTAACTTACTAAACTCAGATGAAGTTTGCCACGTAAGATGACCAAAAGGAAAGCGGCTACATCCTCGGTACTCAAAAGCCACAATAAAGCATGGGGGTGGAAATGTGATGGTTTGAACTTGTTTTTCGACCAGTGGTGTTGGTCCCTTTATAGAAATTCAAACAAATATGGACCGTTTTGTTTACAGAGACATTTTAGCAACTCACATGTTTAACTATGCTAAGTGGGAAATGCCACTTCGATGGGTGTTCCAACATGACAGTGACCCAAAACAGTCATCGAAGTTAGTCAAGGATTGGTTATCAGGTAATGGGGTTCAAGTTTTGGATTGGTCACCTCAATCGCCAGACTTGAATTCCATAGAGAACCTCTTTGGAATTTTAAAACGAAGTGTTGGAACCCGACGCTTTGAAGATAAACGGGAGTTGATGAACTGTCTAAAATCAAAGTAGGAAGCTTTACCAACATCTATTCTATCGAATCTTATTGAATGTATGCCCAAAAGATGCGATGAGGTCGTAAAAAACAAAGGATATATTACCAATTATTAGAAGTTGCTTAGGTTTTGAACAGCGAATTTTTAAGTTAATTTTGTTTTTATTTTATTATAACTTCCAAGGACATATTGTGTAGTAGTAAATAAAAAAATTTATTTTCTATAAATTTATTTAAAGAAAAGATATGAGTCTATTATTACTTTGTGGGAAAAAGTTGCTTAGGTTTCGAACAATACTGCATATCACATATAGTACTAGATAAAAAAAAAAAACAAAATTATAATCAAATAAAGAAATATAAAAACAACTATTATAAAACAAAATTTCAAAATTAATTTCTTTTTTGAATGGAAATTTGATATAATTTTCCATTAAAACATATTAAAAAAAGTAAATAATGCAAAGCAATTATTTGCTAAACTTTGTCCTTCAATTCGGTGCACATAAAATTAATCTTTAAATTACTGTAATACAATGATTTTGTAGAAATACAAAATATTGTATCATAGTCAGCTATTTTTTTTAACTTTTTTTGACACTCATATGATGTAAAATGGGAAGTATAAATAATCGAATTTTAAAACAAGTTAAATATTTCCATATTGCACAGACCAGAAACATAATGCTTGTATATAAATCAGGAATTTCATAATGAACTATGAAACTATGAAATAATTCGTAGAATTTTATTCGCAAATTATAAAAAATAACTTTGAATACAAAAGTAAAAAATAAATGTACTTTGTTCTTCTTCTAGAATAGATACCATGATTATTCGCGTATATTATGCAGTGCGATCATAATATATTCCGGAAATTATAAAATTTTTAATTTTTTTTTTACATTTCGCACAATAGAAACAATTTTTGTATAATCACTGACAAACAGATTTCCAATTAACTTACAGCATCAGCCTTAATTACACAAAACCCAAAAAATAAAGAAATATGATAATTTTACAGTGCTTGAAACTTAGTTCATCATAACCATGAGCAACTTTGTTTGCATTCATTATTACGATATTAAAATTTTTCCCTTCAATATGAGTTATAGTGTTACAAAAAAAGTTTTATATTTCAAAAATATGATCTATTTTTTCAATATTGGTTAAGTGTAATATTGTTTTCTATATTTATTTAGTTAACTAAGAACAGTAAGTAGAAGGAAATTTTAACAAAATAAACATACTGTTTTGCATGCTTCTACTTTTTAAAAAGGTTTCAGCAAGCATTGCTACCTGTTTTAGGATTTCGGCATTTACCATTTGCATGTTTATATTTTTGTAAAGTTATAATGTTTTTATGTATCAGGGGCTGCAGTGAACATTAGTAAAATTTTATTTTGATGTCTTTGAATTTTCTTTTAAATATAAAGCAAGCAGTGTCCTAAGCAGTGCCCCATTCCGAATACCGTAGCTTCATATAGTTCAAACGTACTAAGTCAGTTTTGATTAAAAGTTCAAGACGTTTGTTGCGCTAAATTTTAATATATTAATTAACGATTGTGAAGAAACATCTAAAACATCCAAACCTAATCAGATAGATTATTAAAGACGCATGATTATAATCTTACGTATCTGAATATTAATCCTCGTTTTTGACGAATTGTAACGACTACGCTTATTCATCGTTTAATCAATTCCTAAAGTGTTTAAAATGGGGAATTCATTAATGTTTCACTTGGAACTACTTATTCAGTGCTTTGTATTGATATCAATAGTGGAGAGATAAAGAAAGAGAGAAAGAGTGAATTAAATTTTTAAGTCCCAATACAAGGCATTTCCATTGGTTGCCTCCGCTTTCCTTCTTTTTTGGGAAATTTCTTTAAATCGTTTTTTAGATTGCTAACAGATGTATAAAAATGTACAGAGTTTTTTTTAAATAATTTTGTTGTAACAGTCTCTGAAAAATACTTTAATATATAAGGAATTTTTTGAATCCATCGTTAGTTTAAGTTTCCCGTTTTTATGACGAAGTTTTTTGGAAGAAAAAATAAGTCAATCAATCAATCAAGCATTTTTATTGTAGAATCAAATTAACTCTGTTAAGTCGATATAATGATGTCTCCATACGGCTTATAATTTAGGGCCCAACTATTGGGTAAAGTTAATTATGAAAATGAACTAAGTCGACAAAATTAAAATTTGAGGTTATTGATTATAAAATTAAAATTGTGTCAATTACGGTAACGAAAACAATGGCAACACGTTTTTTTATGAAAATAGTGCATTTATATTTTGTAACACATATCTTTATTATTTTAAAAATTATTTTTTAAATTTGGTTTTCATTGTGAATTGATGATGTAGCTATTACCTCTTAGAATTAATTTATATATTTTGACTGTTAAGTGGCATAAAGTAGTTTTTTCAGACGAAAAAAAATTAAGAGCTTTTCCTCATGTGTTTGTTTTGTTTTAACAAAGATGAACATCACAACATATACATTATTTTCCTAAAGCGCGCTTGTAAGAGAATTCCCATTAAAATTGCATTAGGTATTAAAAAAAAATTAAGAAACTTTTATTTAACCTTGTTGCTTTTAGTATTGAAAATAAAGAAAATTCTGTAATTGTGTTTTAGTTTCGTTTTCATAGAGCTGTTTAATGTAATAACTCCAAAAAAAACAAGTATTGGCGTAACAGAGAATTAAAAACAATACCAAAAATTAAGTACTTCATATAGTTTTACATCTAAATGTCATCGGCTCTTAAAGAGTTAAGCATTTTTTTGGTATTTTCTGAAAAATATATTAAAAAGATTTCAAATGATATCCATATTGATATCTTAAAAATTTGGTACCTACCACCCTTTTCTATGAACATTTCAGAGGAACACAACTAAAAAAATACGGGCAGCGCCAATTTTTTCATTTAAAATTTCTGTTTTATTTTTTAATACTTTATCGCCCATTTAATTTGTTGTATTGGAATTACTTCGCTAAACTAGTTTTGTTCCAAATGATATGAAACAATTAGGGGCAGGCGTGGTGTTGTGCCCGCTGCCTCGAAAGACATAGACCGATCTTGTTGATTTTCAATAGCGTAATTTGCGATACTATTTTCGATCGATTGGCGTATTTAAATTTTGTCTTTTTAAAAAGTATCTTTCACCTCAAAGGAACATGCAATGAAAATGTATCTTTTATACATAGAAAATCTATAAATTTTTGAATAAAATTTACTCATTCATGTTTCTGAAATTTTCGTTTTCAGAAAAAGTATATAAGAAACCGAAGTCTGATTAAAAGTTTAGAAAAAACTATGATTTACCTATCGATTAAAAACAATAGTGTATATATTAAGAATATTAGTTTTATTTATTTTAAGCAGAAAACAAAATTAATATCTATCAAATAAATTTTAAACGAAGCCAATCAAAGAAATTTATTTCTTTCCAACCGAACATGCAATTTTCATGTTCATTTTAATTACTCGCATCAGAAAATTTTAGCTTTTGATTTGATAAATATTTTTTGTTCTTCCTTCTTTTCTATCAAGAAAAGTATTCATTACAGCTGAAAAGTTAAATGTTGTAATAAAAAAATAATTGAAAAAATAGGGTTAAAATTTATATAAGTTTTTTGTTTATTGTACTAAACATTAAATTGCAAACTCATTAAAATTTTGTTTTCGTTTTATGCATTTCTTTTTAATAAATGAACATATTTTTTAATGTGTTGTTTTTGTGTTCCGTTGAAAGACCTCTTAATGTAAAAATGAAAAAAAAAATTACAATTTATTTTCTAGGATTTTTTTTGTGTACTTATTTAACCTTTTGATTAAAAACAAAACGTGTTGCCACGTTTGGTATCGGTTAACATGCAACCCACTCACACATTTCTGCACATACATATACTACAACAATAATGAATACAAAAGAATAGAAATATTAAAATAAACCAAAGTGTTGAATAACGAATTTTCAATTTAATTGATGTTTTTTATATTAAAATTTTACTGCATTGTATTTTTAAATATGAAATTAAATACTAACAATGAAAGGTGTTTTTAATAAAATTTTGCAAGGATTAAGAAAATTAGGGATTATTTAGTTAAGGTTGCAAAATATCGCTGAGTCAATATATATTTATTTATTAAATGAATCTTAAATAAAATCAATAAAAACAAAACATATTTTTAAACCATATCGTCGCAAGAATTAAAGAACGCTGCAATTTACAAAATATGAAATGTTCACCAAAGCCAAAAGACCTGTATGAAAGTAACAAAAATTTCATATCACAAAAACTGTAAAACTTAGGGACATGATTTTAAAAATGTATTTTTATTTTTTCCACTTTATTTATTGGTTGTAGAAATTTTCTCTCAGGTCTACTATTTCCGGTTATTCTGCGGCTTACAGCTAACGATTTTTCTTCCACAGACCTACAAAGTGCTGCAACAACATTGTTTTTTTATTGAATCAAAATTTTAAAATTCCAAATCGCTTAAGGTGATACATTTTTTTTAAGTCAAACTTAATAGCTGCAAGTTAAAGTGAATAAATAAAGTGGAAAAAATATTTTTTGAACAAAATGCAAAGAATGTCGTAAGTGTTGGTTTGAAAAAAATACTAGTTTTTGTTAGGCTTACGACAAAGAAGACACTGGTATTTTACAAAACGCAGACGGCGTAAGTGAATTTTTTTTCATCATACAAATATGGGGCTGACACCAACCGACGCAGTCTTTTCTTCTGATAAAAATGATGCAAAAAACTTGTTATAGATTTTTTGTAAGCTACAGCGTTCTTAAACTCTTGCGACGATATGGGATCAAGGTTAAGTAATATCATGCAGATATTAGGTGTTTGATATAAAAAATAACTATTTATGAAAATTTATTATTCGGAATCTGTTTTATGTTAACTTACTTTATATTTAAAAGAATAAAGCATTATTAAATTAAATTAAAAATAACTTGTGTTGGAGGGAAATGCGATAAAAGGAATCAGAGGCAATCAAAGTTTTAATTACAGTTTTAGTTTGAGATATTAAACTTAAAACCTATCGTATACATCTGCGCTTAAAATAATAGCATTATTAAAAATTTTATTAACTCAATGAACAATTGGGATAAATGAATAAGAAATTTGTTTTACCTCCACCGAATTTAATTACATTAATTAAACCTTAAAATATCGTGCTAAATATTCCGAGCGAATTATTAAAATCAGCGATATTGATTATTAAGGGTAAAAGCACGTCTCGTTGACCATTTCGCTACCGCTTACTTAGCACATCAGGAAACTACTTACAAAAAATTTAAATAAACTAAAGATTTTTTTAACAATAAATTATAGACAAAAAACAAAGTTAAAGCCAAAACAACAATAACCAACAGAAAAAAACTTCTTTATCTATCGCTGACTTTTTTCGGCTCTTTTATAAAGAATTTAATTAACAGAAAAATTAAAAAAATCTACAAATCTATAAATATGTGTGTTTAATAATATAAATTTTACAAAATTAAAATATACTGCGGTTTTATATCACAAAAAATATAACAAAAAGTCAATTAATTTTTACATGGCGCTTATTTGCTATTACGGCAGCGCAACGTCTTCCCGTAGAAGCGACTATGTTTTCATACCTTTGTACATTAATGGAGTTCTATATTTCCTTAACAGCTTTTTAAGGCTTTCAATACTTGTTGCTTCTAGTACAAATTCTGCTTTCTCAATATCTCCCACAGAAAACTGTCACTGATCAGCTATTTTGCTATTTGATGGTGTGTTTGTAGTAATATTCTTACTGAAAACTCACACCAGTTGCATTTTATTAGAAGCATGTTAGAGTATAACCTTTTTAATGTTTTGAAATATGTGGCACTTTTTACGTATTTTTTAATTTAACGCATTAAAACCCCAACCAGATATAATACACACCCATCTTAAGCCATCTTGTTTTTTATTTTAAAACGCAACTTGTACCTGTTATTAGAAAGCCGTCGGGCAAAAACTTTTGAACCCTTTACAACCAAAAGAACAATCTATTTTTAATTTCTTATTTTATTCGGAACTGTGGTGCTGTCTTTAAATTCTATAATATTTGTAAACCTAAAGCGTTTTACATTTAATAAAATTTTTATTAATATTTATATTCTAAACTTTAATTTTTATAATTTTAAAAATAATCTAACTACGATTATTACTTATATTTCTTATTCTGCAGACGCGATAAATATTATTAACAACTTACTGACTTATTAACTTAATAATAAAAAGTCCCAGCAAGAAATGTGTGAGGGAAACTTATACATACACAATTATCTACTAACACACTTGCAATAATTTTATACTGAAACAGCGTTGCCGTTGTATGGCTTTTCGTATTAAATTGAAATGAATTTTTTTTTTTGTTAATTAAATCTAAGTTTTTACTCAAACTTTATTAGCAAAATTCAAAATGAAGCTTATAAAAAGTTTTGTAATTAAATCTGGTTCAAAAATCAAGCAAAATTTTCATTATATTTTTTGTAAAAAAAAGTCACTGGTAACGCTGTTTGCTACAGACATCACACGTATACAAATGTTTACATCAAGTTTTTCATTTTCCCTTTAAGAATGTGATAGAAACTTTGTTCTACGCAGTGATGGATATTTCCATCATCAGTGATTGTCATTTGATGGATCAAATGATGGCCACTGTTCTTATAGGTGTTATAAGTAATCCACACTACTAAATTGTCATTCTAGCAAATAATAAACAATAAAATTCACCAATAAAAAGTTTTTAATCTTTTTTGTTTATTTATATGAAAATTTGTGGATTTATAGTCATATCTTTCTATTAATTTTAATGCCGTTTTTTTATAATTCTAAATAAAAACTTTAAAATATTCTGTAGTATTAAATGGCTTTTTTACATTTAATTTTATGATTTGATTTTTCTTTATGTGTTTTTATTGTTGTGAAAAATATTGGTATGTTATTTGTCGTACATCGGTTTTAATGCAGTCATAATTCAAAGCTTAAGATTTCAGAGCTTTATAATTCAGAATTCATATTTGATTATGTTTAAAACAAAAGTACACTAAAGATTTAAGACATAAAATATCTTAGTGATTTAGCAGAAGCCCAATTTTTTTAAGGTTTGTGATGGTTATGGCGATCGTTATATATTGCACATTTGTGGCCTGAATATAGTTTAATAATGTATATTTCCTTACTTAAGAAAAAGCAACAAAGGGTTTTAGTTTGATATAGAGCTTTAGACAATTTTGTTTCTTTTTTACGTATGTACAAAAGAAACTCAAATGGAATATTAGGGAAGTGCATACACCATTCAATAGCAATATTAGAGTTAAGTTAATAAAATTTGATTGGTGTGAAATTAAAAAATGTATTTTAAGTAATTTGTTGGGATAATTAGCAAAATATAAGAACAAATGTATGACTGGTACCTAGAAGAACAACAAAAAAAGCTGTGTTGTTCTCTCCTAACCAAAATAATAATAAAATTCCTCTTATTATTATTTGCTAAAATTGTAAAATAAATACTGTTTATTTAAGATGGATAGTTGCAAAGAATACTAATGACAGATGTAGCGATCCAGAAAATACTGGGTTGCGTTATGCCAGTGTCTATTGTTTCCCAGTTTCTTTAAAAATATTGTACAAAAATTTTTTATTAAATTTTGTTTCTTAATAAATATAGGTTTTAAAATATACGTTAACTTAAGCCAAAGATAATTCATATAAATATAATACTAAAATTATTCTGCTAATAACTAATTTTTTATTTATTATTATTATTATTATTATTATTGAGACTTTTTTTTTCATATTACAGTTTTTTTTTTAATATACATTTTTTTTTTAAAGAGGACTTAAAACTATAATGTATTATTTTAATTACAGTATTATTAGGTGATAATGCAACTTGCTTTTCGAAATTAGGATAGGAAACATTAACAAAAAGTTAATTAACATAAAGATTAAATAACAGTACTTGCTCCCGGCACTTGGCTACATTAGTAGAGTTGTATCTACATTTGCTAATAACTAACTGAAAAGCCAATAGCAAAAAAATATTAAATAAAATAAATTAAAATAAAATAAATACAGAAACTTTACAACAGATCTTAAAAATTGAAATTGAGTAAAAATTTAAGACTCTAAAAAGTAAGGACCGAAAAAATAAGGAAATTAATTAAAACTTGATAAGGAAATAAAGAAAATTCTGTTAAATGAATAAAATACAGAAGTAACACAACGTAGGTAAAAAAAAAAATTGAAGAAATCGTGTAGAACTAACTAATTTATTTTAGGGTTTTCAGGTAGAATAAAGGCACTTAGATATAAAAAAAAATTCTGTAAAGCTGAAAAGTTCACTTATTTACTCCTACAAAGAAAAAAAATAAGTTCTTTATTTTCACAATTTTAAATATTTCATAAACTAATTTAATGTTATTGTGAATATTTTTTGCCTTGAAACATTTTAAAAAAGGCCTTCAGAAATAAAAATATTAAAGCACAATCTATTAACGATGACCACAAAAAAAATTTAAAGTTAATAATCAGGCTTATTATAGGTTCTCTCTCTGGTATTACAAACAAGTTAATATTATTATACCACAGACTGTTGTTAGCTTTCAAAAAGAATAATAAACAAACGGAAATTTTAAAAATTTTATTAAAATGATAGAAATTAATCAATTATGATAAGGCTTAGATTTTCCTCCTTTATTTTTTGTTGTTTGAGATCATATCTTTCTATTTGTTTTAGAGAATATTTCACTGCTGTTCGATAAGATATTGTTTGGCGGGAACGTGTTTAGTATTTTTTTTTAATATCTTTTTACGTACTTGGGTAGATATTTCGTCACTTTAATTGATTGCTACACATAAAATATTTCCGAAATCTTAAGAAGAGTTAATACCCATATAACCACCACCGGAGCTAATAATACAGCTCAATTGCAATAAATCTAAGGCTGCTTCTTCTATTGATGTCAATATATATTCTGTTTTGTTATGAACAAGTTTTTTTCTCTTACATTGAATTTATAACTGGTTTACACTATCTCCTATTCAGACACCGTACTGGACTTATTTTAATTTTAATCATGTTATTGTCAATTGAAGAGAGAAGATACAGAAGTCATGTTACAAAAATTTCTACAATATTAATAATTTCTTAAAATAATTTTTTACGACAAACATCAGCAGAGTTAACCCAAAATGTAAATTGATTTATAACGTACCGTTTTTCTCTTCTACATCCGTAAGGACAGAAAACTGTACATTTAAACCTTAGCCATCTTTGAACTTACCATTTTAATTCTCTCTGGTACTTATTGCTTTTTTACAAAACATTTTTGCGATTATTTAAATGTTTCCGCATTTTGCAAAATAATGCTACAAACAGTTTACAGAATTTTTCTGATAGAAGAGAATCACTTCATTAGCAAAATATTTAGTCGTTTACCGAATTAACCAACAGTTAAAAAAATTCAACACAAATTGTAATATTTGAAACTCTCTTAAAATAAAAAGAAACAACAATTTTTAAAAAGATTAATTTGGTTAATTTTATTTTATATAATTTGTTTAACAAAAAAAATTATTTTATTTCTTAGGCACCTAAAAACTGAAAGAAATAAGATTCTATTAAAGTGAAACAAGCAATCAATCTAAAATAAATAAATTTTAGTTACTAGGATAATAATTACAAAATCATTAAAAATGGAATTTGTGTTATTTGCTTGTTATTTTTAAACCAAAAACAATTATTTGGTTTAGTTTTTTCTCCAATAAAAAATGTTTCTAACAAATTTGATATTTAAATTAAACCAATTTATTTTAAATTTATCCAATAAGTTAACCTAAATAAAAACGAAATATTTACTAACTAATTTAAAATCTTATCAATTTATTTACAATTACATACATACATTACATAACATATATATATTTTTGTAGTTATTTTTTTTTTTTCAATTCTAAATTTTTTTATTTGATTTATAAATATAAATGTGTGTGTATTTTAAAACTAAAAATTAATACAAACTGACACAAAGTATAAATGAATAAAAAATTAAAATAATAAAAATGAAAGCGATAAACAAATATTCACAAACAACCATTGCCCCAACATCCACACCAAGGTATTTTGCCTCCAGTATGAGAACTAACAGAGAGCTTACGTCTTTGAGAGCGCATACTAAAACTGGCCGATGACTCTCGTGAGGATGCTAAACTATTCGAATTACGATCCGACAATGAAGCCACAGTCTCTTGATTACTGTCCCGTCGAGAATGATGACTTTGATGGGGATGTGCATTGCTAGCCAGAGATGAGCTGTGCTGACGATGATGATGATTGTGCAAATGATGGTGATGAGTTCCATTGGTGCCGCCACTTGCACCACTGATACGTTGATTTGCGTGCGATACCACGCTATCAGAGTGACGACGTGAGCACTTTGAACGCATGGCGCTGGCAGCGGCACAAGCTATTTCTGCCGCACTGGCCTTAATTGTATCTTGACTATTTTTACGCACTTTTTGTTGTTGCGACAATGGTGTTACTACGTTTGGATAACTGTTGCTATGCGCATGATTACGCGCCGCTAGTTGCGGTATACCGCTTGTATTTGAGCCATTGCGTTGATGTTCAGGCGTAGAGTTAGGCGTGATTGATATAATGGGTGGTACTGGTGTTATCGCTAGAGGTGAATTTTCATGTTTTCGGGAGGAATGTGGAGAGTTCGGCGTACTCTGGCTTGTCTGTTTAAGATTTCGCAACGCAGGATTTTGCATGACCGCATGCAAGTCTGTACAGCTACCACTAGCCATTGATTGAAAGCCAATTTGGCCTATCATAGCAGGAGCAGGCTTTTCAGGAGAACCGGGGCTATCAGTATCCGCACAAACTATTGATACTCTTCTAGCTTTTCTTCTTAGGTTTTCTAATGCCTACAAATAGGAAATAAGTTTTCGATAAAACTACATTTAAAAGATAAAAAAAAAGAATGAAAAAAATAGTACAATTTTATCGATGTAAAGGTGGGTTTAGACTACGTGTACAAGTCATATGGAATGTCATAATTGCTATCCATATGTAATTTCGTGTGTATGTCAAAATCTGTGTTAAGTACGGTTTATAAGTTTAATGTTAAAACTTGCATACTTTACGTACATATGACATAACCTCTTGTCGTTGAAAACAAAACTTTTAAAAAGCTCAAAGAATATTTTTTCAGCATCTGGTAACCATATGAATAATCGCCTAGCAGTTTTTTTAAAACAGCATAAAAGAAAAAATTAGAGTTAATAAAAAAAGTGCTTTTGCATGTTTTTGATTTTGATTTTTTTACATTTTCTTTTTAAAAGAGCGTGGTGAGAAATAAACCTGACGATTATTCGAAACATTTCAACCAAATTGCATAAATGCAACATTCGAATATGCAAAATAAAATTGGCTGCAAGTTATTCCATCACCATTTTTTTAATTTGCTTAACAGTTTCTGAATCATTCAGAATAGCAGTAGCGAAATAGCTTTCATGCAAAATAAAAAAATTTTTCACATTCATAAAGAACATACATTAGGAATAAAAATATCTATCTAAAAAATTCCGCCTCGTCATTTAAAATAAAACGTTGGTTTTGGTAACATTTGTTCAGAAAAAATGAAAACCAAAATGTGACATTTTCAATGTTAATATTAATTTGCTATTTTTCATGTTGTCATTTCAAGTTTCTTGGCAAATTTTCCAATAAAAATCTGCAATCGTTCTTGGTAGATTTTTGTTGGATGGTCTATCAAACAAAGTTTTGTTAAACCGTTCATAATGCTCATTTAATACTGCTCCAATATATTAGTTAAAAAGTCGAATATGAGGACACAAATTGAGCTTTAATGTGCCTTATAAGCAGAAAAGAGTTTAAGAGCGATTTTTTGGCAATTTTTTTTCTTCGTTTACAAAAAAAAAAAAAAACTTCTGCTTTATTGAACACGATTTTTAAGGTAACGTCCTTAAGAAACCCTCATATTTGTGAACCTATAAAGTTCCTTCTTAGTTTTGTACGACAAATGCGGGCAAATTGACAATTGGCAGCTTTTTGTTAATAAAATGTTTTTCAAAATTTTGATCTGCTGATTTTGAAGCGTTATTAAAAATTATATATTGATAATTTTATAATTTTTGCTATTTTATGTTTTTTTTATAAATATTTTATAGGCAAACATTTTTTAAATTTATCGTCATGAATTTCAGACACCGCTGAGCAGATAAAAGATTTGTATTGTATTTACGTGCAAGCCTGCTTGTTTAGTACATCCCTTTCAAAATTGTTAACTGATAGTTCAATTTTGCAGCAGAACAGTGAGATTGTTATGGCAACCAAAAATATTCTTGAACGTGAGGAATCTCCTTATAAAATTCTCTACCGATTAATTTCTCGAGTCATCTGAACCCAGATATTTTTATTAAAAAAATCACACGGTTTTAATCAAATGCACAGACTTTTTGTTTATGCATTTCAATTTAGTCATATTGCAAAATTTTCGCTTAACTCGCATAAAACGACTACAGCCCATCGTATTAATAAGAATTATATATAGTTCGGTTAATCGGATACAGCATTTTGCCGAATTATTTGAAACCGGACTGATTAAAAAATTGTTGTTGTTTTACAGGTAATTTTTCTTTACTTACTGCGTAAACTACAAATCACATATTATACGCATCACATGCTTTAGTAAGCGCGTGCCGTATTTTTCATATAAATTTTTTCCATGTTAAGAAAAATAACGAAAATTTTATGTTTTTATAATCAAGGGAAAATACCAAAAATCTCATATTTTCAAAATAAAGGATAAAAACCGAAAAGTTAATATATTCATAAAGAGAAAATTCCAAAAATTTTAATAAAAAATATTTTGGATATTAATTGTAACTATTTTTTTAGAACAAATTTTTTCTAAAAAATATTTTTTTTTTTGTAATTTCAAAACTATACTATCGAGAAACTGCACTGATAGAAGAAATACTAAGCGAGGTACTCCTCCATATAACATTAAAGCTTCAATTTGCCAAATCGATTAAGTCCATGCAATATTCCTTAAAACTATTAGAAATAATTTTTATATATTTTTTTTGAACTCCCCTAATTATTAATTTATGTAAGTTATAGTTGTAGTTTTAATACAAATGGTTACTGGTTACAAAAATATTGAAGAGCCTTGAGAAAAAGTCTTGCGAATAAAAAGAAACTGATATCAATCGATTTGGCAACTGAAGTATTCGTATAACAATGTATGGTAAAAAAAATTAATTATTAGCTTACCTCTTTTTCATCTTTTATGACAGTGTTATCATCCCTGTTTGTACTATCTGGTATATTGCAGTCTGTATCTAAGGATCTTGTCATATGTGTAGGCTGAGATCGAAATTGTGCTCTTTTCGCAGCAGCGTTAGCTAAAGCAGCGTATAACTGACTTTTATTAGGCGTTACACCAGCCACCCCAGAAGAATTTGTACTAGAATCATAAGTTGGGAGGCAACCCGATGAAGAGTTACTTCTCGCAATACCAGCACAATTAATGCTTAAAGGTGTTGGATATGATCGAGTTGGTGGCGTGGGTGGTAATTGTTTATTATTTAAAGATTTTGGTGTATTAACATTAGTTACTAGGGGTGACAATGGCAGTTGTGGCCTCTGGCCTAAAGGTGAATTTAAAATTAGCAAAGTTTGTGTTGCTGTTGCTGCTACTGAAGGTGTAGCTTTGTTCGCTACAATAGAATCCTTATTTATACGATCGAATCCTATATAATTGCGGTTATCGGGAAATGGCTGCATTGCATCTGGTATATTAGGTGATGGACTATCTGTGTGCTCTCTTTCTAATGATCTAGTTCTTCTGGCTGTATTTGTATTATTTGCTGATTCTGTACTCATGGTACTTTCATTATTAGCTGTAGTTTCAGCTTGTTTTATTGTGGTTTTATCACCTTCATATGTAAGCAACAAATTCATTTCCGATCTATAAGGTTTACTATTTTTATTGTCCTGTTGTAGTTGTTCAGCTTTATTAATTGAGTCTGTAGATTTTTTATTTACATCTTCATGGGATTTATTTTTAACAAGTTGTATGGATAGTATATCCTCTGAAATTGCTTCTATATCATTTAGAATTGACTCCAAATTGGCTGAGTCGGTCTGTAGGTAAGTAAAATTTTTGTATTAAGTTATATATTAAGACGCTTGATACGACCTGGTAGTTATATTTAAAATTGATATCTAAAGTACTTTTTAAAGCTCTGTGTGTAATACTTGACATGCGTATGATTTCGAAGCATATTTAAAAGCCATTTTCTTAATCGTGTAAGTACAAACATTTTTTACCATGAAATAGCTACAGGTATCTCCAACATAAATAATACATTAGTACATCACTACTTTATTATTTAAATACAGAATAAAGACGTATAAAGTTTTGTTTCTTAATTCGTAGTAGGAAGATTCTTGAATATTAAATAGTGGATTAAACCGTATTCGCTAATAGAAAATAAAATGTAATTTGGAAGGGTGCCCTATTTACATTTATGGGTTTTTCTTTTGAACCGAAGGTGTTAATATATAAAACCTACTCAAAGTGTGCATTATGTCAGTTCCACTTAAATTTGTTTATATGATTTAGCGACCGTTTCCCCGTCTGTGAGCTAATCAGTTTATTCAAGAATTTGTTTTGCCTTGCTTGCGTACGAAATAATACCGAAAGACATTAAAATTAAAGCAAATCATCCACGTGTTCGTCAGAAAATTGTATCTTTTTAAAAGTTTTCTAATGTTGCCTTGAATTAAAAGTACAGTGAGTCAAAATTTTAAAGAAACGCTTTTTTGATATTACAATCCTACTAAAAATCTATTCTAGAGAACTTATTTTTAAGTTTTTTCAAAAACAAAAATTACAGGAGAATTTTTTTAATGGCTTTCTTATTCGATTTAGGTATTCTTCACTTATAAGATGAAAAGCTACTTCATCATTACGGTAAGGAACTAGTGCTATAACGCAAAACTGTAACCTATAAACATTTGAAATATATTATAAAAACACTGTTAAGAAAACATTTAACTGGTGACACGTAACACTTACTTTAATCAACTTATTCAATATTCTGCATGAAATTGGAAATAAAAATAATAAGGAAATCTTTTTTACTTAAGAATAAGAATATTCAGTATCTCTGGGGTCAAGTTTTAACGAGCAAGAAACAAAAAGAAGGATGTTAAGATTTGTTATTATTAAATACAATATTAAATACAATGTATAAAATATTTAGAAATGTTTTCATATTGATCTTTTCCATCAGTATCTCGTTTTTGCGATCGTGAATAATTTTTGATCATAGTCACAGAAGCTTTCATGTAGAAAATAGCAAGAACGTGCATTAATAACTAGTTCATCATGAGTGTGCAAAAGAGTGCAACACAAAGTTTTGGGGGCCTTACAGCAACTCTGCAGCAGCAAGTAAATTTTATTAAAATGTCAGTTACTATATTTATGCGAATTCTCTATATCTGCTCTCAAAACTATAAGAATCCTCTGTGTGTATAAGAAATAACAGTCACACTGAAACAAAAAAATATTTTTGCATAATTTTAAAAATTATTGTCATAGTTGCTATGAATATTTGCAAGTTCAACAACAAACATTATCGTCAATGACGTGATAAAGTTTTAAAAATAAATCATCATTTGTATGATTATCAGCCACCAGGCTGTAGTCAATTAAACTAGTAATAAAAATTTAAATTAAAAAAAAAAAATCCGACAAAAACGGAAAACCTTTACAATCATTGAAGAAATTATAAACTTTCGTTTCGTTTGAAATTATAAAATTTCAATTCTAAGAGTGTGGTTAGATAAGTTAAATATTTGATTAAAAAAGCACAACCACTTTTTTGATAAATGTGTCTTCAACCTCTCCTGATACTTTCCATTATAAGTGCGGTTTAAAATGTAACAAATATGATATTTTATATTTAAAAGTACAGTCTTTTTGAAACAAATTTAATAATAAGAATTAAACAGTTAGTTAATGCAATATGCTTAAAAATTACTAAATCAATAGTTAAATACTATTTTACTTCGATGATAAAACTAAATCTCACCTGACACTCAGAATCAACAACAATAAAACTTGTTGAAGTGGTTGGTATTGTTATTGGGATTTTTGAAGAAGAATTTATGGTTAAACTACATGAAACACTTGATAATTCTGTCGCTAGAGAAGACAATGATGATGATGGTGGCATTATATTTTGTGCCGACGGCAGAGGTTTTATAACACAAGAACTAAAACCATCAGCATCAGCAGCAGCTGTTGTGATAGAAAAAATTTTTTTTGGTGACAGCGATGATGCAGCTGTTATATTTTGATTTTGATGTAATTGCAGTTGTTGTTGCTTAGCTGTACAACACTTTACAATCGATGACATCAAAGGTTGTGTTACAGCAGAAGCTGTGATTAAATTATGGCAAACATTTTGTGCGATTGCATAAATAGGATCATTAGGTTTACGAAAGTTAATGCTGGAATTTATAAATTTGAAACAAGCCGATGGACATATTGTTGATGTTAAATATGCCATACTAAATGTTGTTGCTGCTGATGATGGTATTGTTGTTATTGTCGATGTTGTTAGTAATGGATTTAAAGAATTATATATTGTATTCGAATTTAAAACAGTTGCTGTCATAGTTGTTAGTAGAGGATAAAAAGTTTTTAAATTCGTTAACATGCTGGTGCATAAATTGTTAGTACATTTTATTATTGCTACCGTTGTTATTGTTTTAGTAGTTGTAGCAGTTATTGAGGTGGTAGTGGTATTTATTACTGGCATAGCATATACATCATTATTAGTGGCAGCACTATGATTAAGTTGCTGGTGCTGATAACGACGCATTTGATGTTGTTTACGATGATGTGATGGCTGTTGTCTATTTCTTTGACGTTGAGTAGAACTTACTTGTGCTTGCATTGTTGATGTGCTGGTTATACGTTGTGGTATTTGTGGTGGTTGCATAGTTGGTTTGCTGGGTGGTCTATAGGGCGTTGCTAATGCATTGGTCACATATATGTCAGGTGGTTCACATTTGTGTTGTACCACCAATGATTGCTCTTGGATTACTGGTTCTGTTACTGGAGATTGAGGTGCTGGTATACGTTTGCGATTTGCCAAAGCTGTATTTAATTTCAATTTTGGCTTGATGGGGGCAAAAAAGTGTTTAGGTGATGAATTGCCATTGTTGTCGCCAATACTCTTTGTGGCAGTACTCTGTGAAACACAACCATTAGGTGGCAGTGTTGTTATTGGTACAGTTTCAATCATGGGATTTTGTTGACTATTAACACCCAAATCGGTAGGCTTTTTCGGTACGGTAGGTTTTGTATTTGCAGTCGAAATATTGTTTGAAGAAAAAGATGGTGTCGTAGTAGTACTAGGTACAAATGTAGTTAAAGTTTGTGCTGGTAAACGTTTTGTCATAATAGGCGATATAGAATTGGCTTGGTGTTGTCTTTGAGCAAATGGTGATTGCAATTTGTAGTCCCATCCATTTGTATGCTTGACAATAGTTTTTCCCGAATTTGTTGTTGACGAACTTTCAGGAGTACTTCCTAAAGAAAAATAGTAAGGTTTATTTTTTATATTAAATATGTTCATAAATAGTTTGGACATCATTTAGATTACCTACCATAATTTGAATTTATATGTTCCTGCAAGATATTCTCGAAGTAGGATAAGGGTGGTGCTACAGCTTGCAAATCGTTTATTTCGTTTGCAACCAACTCTATAGGAGTAAGTGGTGTAAGTGGCCCCACTAAGCTGGGCAAAGTTGTTTGAGAGCCACTTAAGTCTGGTGTAAATCCTAAAAGAGTTTCAGACTGCTGAGCTAAAACCACTTCGCTATTACTTAATGTTTCTTCTGATACAACTGACAAATGATCAAAATTTGTTAATTTGCTTGCACCCGTGGTTGGAGACTCTTCTGTTGCTGCAACAGCGGTATCATTTTGAGCTACTGTTAGTGATATATCGGTTGATTTATTAGCTTCGTTGCAACATTCTTCATTGCAGGGATTAATATCTTCATTGTGACAACAGCAGGAATCACAGGAATCTGAGTCCTTTTAATATTTATTTAATAAAAATGTTCACAGTACATCTAAATATAAAAATATATATGTGGACTTACCTCACTATTGCATCTACATTGTATACCATCACAACTGTCACCACCTTCGTTATACTGGTAAATACAATTATTACCGCCACTACATCTTATGCTGTACACGCCTTGTTCATGTTCTATAAATTTCGCCTTAACTCTTTTATTGAGCCGATCACATTCATCACGCAATGTCCAAATTTCACGTCGCAGCTGTTCATTTTCTTTGCGTAAGCGTTTTATGTCTGTTTGTCCTGAAAATACAACAAATACAAATAAATTTTAAATATAACTGCTGTGAAAATGGTACTAAAAATATTTTGGAAAAACAAAAGAAAAAACTTAAAATCTTTTAATGAATTAAACTGTTTTTATAACTAAGTTTCTTTGATATACTAGTGGTCACTACATCTCTTCAAAGTTTTTATTTGTCGCATCATTGATTTATGCTAATTACCAAAGACAGACTTTGTCTTTTTTATTTTTTTTTATAATTGTCTTGGGCGTTATTTTGTTCAGCACTACAATATAACGGCGTAAAAACTGAATGGCTTGAAAAACATTAAGGCCAGAATTTCTCTGCCGTCTACATGAATATTTAATACGACATAAAATGTTAAGCAATTATTACTTTCAATAATAAGGCTTATAAAAAATATCTGTCACCAGTTTAAGGAAAATAATAACGGGTTAATATTGTGAATTTAACCTCATTATTATTAAAAAAAAAAACTGCTTCTGAAATAGATATAATCGGTTGAAATCGTTTAAAATATCACTATTCAGTCATTTTTTTCATTTAAGAAAACTGGGCAATCATTTCACACGTTACTTTAATGCCCTTAAAATGAGAAAGTTATAGTTATAGTTATTAAATAAACACGTTTTTTGACTTAGCATAATGATCTAATGGAAATTATATATAAAAAACATAAAAACATTTCTATCTGGTCAATAACCGAAATGAAAACAAAATAATATTGGTTTTTAGATAATTTTTTTTATAGTTGTCTCTGTTGTTTACCAATAACTGTTCTAATGATTGTCAACTATTAAACTGCTTCTCATCCTTGCTATTGCCTTCTTTGTCTTTAATTGTTTGTATAAAGTCTTCTACTTGTGCTATGTAGAGTTTAGAGATTACAATACTAAAAAAATTCACTAAAAACCCACTGTGCGATTAGTAATCACTTTTCTGACTTTGAAACGTGAGAGTGTTTCAAACACAATGCAATTATATGTTATGATGAATTTTAAAGTTGATAATAAGAACTGCGCTCAGAGTGCAAATAAAGTTAAAATATGACCAGTGCAACAACTGACGATGACAGGAGAATGCGGGTAATATATATTCAGGCTTCGCCAGCGTATTATTTCTAATATTTTTATAAATGGTTTTTATATTTATATATTTATTTTTTTTTTTTTCTTAGATATAATTTCCCTGAAGATGACCAACAAAGATGGTCAAAATATTGTAAAATGTATTATTTAAAAAACAATCTTTGAAGGTCCTTAAAAAAGCCGAAATTTAATAAAAACAAATAATTTCTAATGTTCTTAAAATTTAAATTAAAAAAAAAATTTTAAGTCTTTATTGACTTAGTACTATTATACAGAAAAAGTTGGGTGCTTTCTCTACGAACTGACTTATTTTTAGGAAGAAAAGTATTCTATATTTGAACCAAAGTTCTAAGGACTTTTCCACATAATTTTATTCAAATCCATCCAGACAGAAAATATAAAAATAATGTTTTTTTTTTCAATTCTTTACAAAAAAAAGGAACACGAGCTAACTTCTAGAAAGAAAATACAAGCTCGACCAACGCAAATTTTTGCAAAACTGTTCAATATATTCCGGTATCGTTTTTCATTTACTTTAATGTGTAGTTAAAAAAAATTTTATTAACGAATTCCAAACTAATAAATAATTTAATATTTGTAAAAGCCGCAAACTTTGAAATTTTAATATTGTTACACTTCGGAAAGAACCGCTTAACAGATTTTCAATGCAAAAAAAAAAAAAACTATACAAATGAAAACTTTTCAATAAATTCTATACTCTCTTTAAAAAATCAATTTAAATTATAAATAAAATATCTTAAAGGATTTTTTTAGAGGTAATTATTCTTCTTGTTTATAATCGTTGTCTGTAAGACCGACACATCACTATTGTGTTAATATCTTTAATGTTGTAAAGCCAAACAGTAGCAAAGTATTTTAGCAAGAATTTAAGTGCTTAAATTCAAAATTTGACAGATATTTCTTAGCTCAGATATTGCTTATCAGTAATTTTTAGGAAACTGATATTTAGAATGTTAAAAATTATTATGTGTCAAACATAATGGAAAAAGTCCGAAAATTTTGTAAAAAAAAAATCCGTTTCCATTGAAAGACTATTTTTTATTTTATTATAAAAAAATTATTAATAATATTTTAAAATATGTTTTGAAAGCAGTAATAAAATGGCAATATAGATATGCGTGGCCTGCTGTAATATATTTCATATATTAGATAAAGGAATCGAGCACATTTAATGTAAAATCAATTTAAAATATATTTAATGTCTACACGTTTTATTTTTGTTGTCTATTTTTGCGCTAAAATAAATTTTAATGTTAATGTCATTTTAACTTTTCAACCAAATCAATGACTCTTGAATGTTTATAAACAATTATCAATTAAATTCAAAATCATGTTTACAGGAACACTTGGAGTAAAGTAATTCTTCTGTAAATCCATTAAAATAAAACAGTTTGAAAGTGTATGTTTGCTTATGGCAAACATTTTATTTTACATTCTATATAGCGAAAGTGTAAAATGTACATTTGTTAGACATGTATAAGATATAAAATAAAAATTAGAAATAAATTTTTTTTGTTAAAATCTACAATAATTAATTTCATTGGCTTAATGCCAAACAATTATTAACAGCCTGTAATTGTTTGTTTTGTTTGTTGTGTTTGTTAATGTGCCATCTTATAAAGTCAAAGTAATTAAATTGAATAAATTGGTTAACTTACCTCTTTCTACCTCAGCATTAATGTTGATGGTACGTAGTCTTAATTCTTCATTTTCATAGATCATACCACGCGATGACTTTCGATCCAATCTGAAAATGAAAACAATTTTTTTATATAAATGTTTAAATATAAATAAGTTTATATTAAAAAATTTATAATGCCTTCTCTTATTAAATGAACTCCAGTGTCTGCTAGTTTCTAGAAACATTATTTTTTTCAAGGCTATTGCAAATTTTCTCCCACAAAAAATTATTTTAAACTCTTGTATTTAAAGTCAATCATAGAAAAACGAAGCAGCCAACAAAATTGTATTTGTTTTTAGTCTGAATGTTGTAAATAAACTAATTTGTTTATTAAGTTATCAATATAAAAACATATATTTATTTTTATATAAATTTTATGTTTTCAATTCGCAACATATAATCATAAATACAAAAACACATATTTATTATATTCATACATGTGTGTGTAGCTGTTATATTAACACTAATAAATAAATCTAAATTCTTCCAGAAAAAGAGACAATTTTATGATCAAAAGCGTAAAATTTTTGGTATTCAATCGATTAACAATTAGCGGATTATGCGATTAATTTTGTGCGCTTAACAGTTTTTGTTTTTTATATTATTTAATAATAATAAGATTATATGTATATTTATTTATTTATTTTTGCTTAAATATATATTTAAATAATTTTGAAACTCATTTTAAAAACATTTTTTTTTTTCTTAGTTTTACAAGTAATTCCAATGTCGAGATATTACAAAGATACCAGTCAAAAACCCTTAGACTAATAACAAATGCGCCTAGGTATATCAACAACAAAAATATACATGAGATTAATAACTACAGCGAACGATACCTAAATAGACTCAGTAATCATTGCAATGTGTTAGCAATAAACCGTTAAATGATAGCGATGAAATTCAGAGACTTAAAAGATTACACGTACTTGACCTACCCTTTAGGAAATAGGAAAATTGTTAACTTGTTACATTGAATTTATACTTTTTTGGTTTTTTTTTTTTGAGTTTAATAGAAGCTCAATATATGTTACTTTAAAGTTATGAAATTTGCTTATTATTTTGAAATTGTAAAATAGATTGCAAATAAAATAAAAAAAATAAAAAAAATTTAGTTTAGTTTAAAAATCGGTTATCTAAGAATTAAAAATTTACCAGAATTAATTTTTTGATCGATTAAATCAGAATTATTTATTAATCAAAGAGTAAATTCGAAAACTATACACCAATTTATTCGACACTAGATTGTATAGCGAGAATAAAATACTTATTTTATTTCTGTAACAATATTGGTTTATAGAATGAATGTAAGAAATTTCAACGTTTACAAGTAAACATCAAAGTAAAATTAAATAAATAAGGGAATGTCGTAGAATAATATTCGCACGTGTGTATTTAGAAAACATAGATATATAAAACAGATTAAAAAATTGTTTTATGGATTTAAACTTGGAAAACAAAATCTGATAGTTGTTGATCAGAATCATAATTATTTAAAATTTATTTACAATGCAAAACTAGAAAGGAACGACTTTTGTTCAAACATTCTATCATTCAAACGGTCTACATCCTAAACTGTTAAAGTTGTTATAAGTATTAATTTCAGTTCCAGTAAGAGTCTTCTAGATTTGATATTTTTCCACAAATGAACGAAAATTCCCTTAACACAACATATTTTGCTTACATTTCTTAATTCTTTTTTTATTTTAGAAGTTTTTGCAGAATTATTTTAATTGACTCACACCCACATTACTAGAGAGAAAAGCAAACCAGGGCAAGCTACTAGATTGTTACATATAAGTTGTTTTCGATCATTACTGTTAAAGTGTGGTATATTTAATCATAATGTCAACATAATTATACGAAGCTGAGTCAGTAAAAAAAATTTTTGTGTGTTTTATTGTGCAATTAGATTGTGATGATGATTTTGTCGTAATAAATTGCGAGAAAGTAAGTAGAAACATAAAAATTAGCCCATAAATTTTGATGTTCCTCTTCTGAAGTTATATTTAAGTACGTAACTTATAGTTGGTGTTCCAGATAATTTAGTTTTGTTTTTAATCTTTTTAACTTGTAAAAATTTTCATTACAACGTGCATCGTTTCCCAATAGATATATTGTGTAAATGTTACTTAACCAAGAATATTAACGTTTATGCTGTATTCATAAGATAAATTAAAGAATTTATTTAAAGGAAGCTCTCAAAACTTTCCTTTTCATTATCAATGAGCTTGTGTCTACGTATGTTTACGTTTAATTCTTATAACCAGGACCTTTATTCAACATAATATAATATTTTTCATTTTTGCTTGGACCTCTTGTTGTAATGCTAAATTCATTATTAGTATTAAAAAATAATACAGTTACTGGAAAATCATTTAGAGTAAGCAAACTGAAGATTAAATTAACAATATATAAAGATTGCTGTAATATAAAATTTGTAAATAATAGTGCTCTCGATTTGTAGTATTTTCATTGCATTACAATTTATAAATTTTTTGATTAAGAATGGAATAAAGTATCCGGCTTCAGTTCAGAAATGAAGAATTCCATTTTTATGTTATTAAAGAAAAGGTGTTGTGATCAACCCTCGTAGATTACATTTATTATTTACATTTAAATAGGTTACTTATAAATTTTAATTTTGCTAAAAGCATTAATGTTGATGAGTGAAGAAATTGTCACATATGAATCAGCACAATTGTTTTTGGTAAAACTAAATAGGTCATAAATTTATTGTACCCAATATTTTTTATTTATTAACAATTTAGTATAAATAGTTGATAAGTTTTTGTTAGGAAGTAATTGTAGTTTTAGTAAAAGCACTTCTACAATTTAAAAATAAAAACACCTCAACAAAAGCCCATTAATACCGCTTTGTCATACTACACAGTATCTTCTCATAAATATATGGTGTCTGGTGGATTGAATCTGAGTTTTTGAACCCCATATGCACTTGTATTTTATCTTGGATTGAGCTCTAGCGTAAGTTGACGTTAGCGGGGAGTCCATTTCGATAACTCTTTGCAATGTGAATAATGAAATTAAGAGTTTTTGGAAGCGTCGCCTAATTTATATTTTTGTGTCGCTTTTGCTTTCAACAGCAATGTTTTTAAGAGGGTGACCTGTTCGTCGCAATCGGCCTAGTTTGTTCAAGTTTTTTAATTTAATTTTTTATGTAATTTAAATTTTATATCCTGAAAGTATTGAAATTCTGTAAGGTTTTCGAGCACTCTTAATGTACTTTCTTAAATTTTTAAGGGCTTTTTACAAAACATTTTTTTTTTTTTTGATAATCAGAACAATTTTAAATGACAAGCGTTAAGAATAAAAGTAACCGCTAAAAAAAATAATGTAGAAAATTAATATTGCATTGTACTTGATATACTCTATAAAAGATATAAAATTCACGAAAATTTATTGTGATTAAAAGGTGCGAAAAGGAATTAAAATAAATAAAAACGTTTCACAGAATATTAAATAAAAATGTATGAATAATAAAAGCACTATTCGTTTAAAAATCTTAAAATATTATTCCCTCTTGTTTTAGTTTCTCTTCATTTTTGTTTCTTAAATATTTTTCAAAATAAAATAGCATTTTTATCATACGACCTCGTAAAATAAAAAAATTATTTTTTTTAACCGCAATAGCAGAAAATTATATATATAAACAGTTAAGCTCAAAACATTTCGAAATTAAATAAGTTCAATATCAATTAAAATAACGATAATGACTGTTATATGCAAATTAAGTTAAAGCGTGTTAAATTCCAGGCTATTCAGTCTTGAGTATTGTTGATGAAAGTATATATCGGTTGCCATTTCGCTACCGCTTAATTAGCTGAGAAGTAAAATTTGTTTTAATACACTCGGCTGTCCGACTCCAAAGATGTAGCCAGAACAATAAAGCAACTTACTGCAATGTTGGAAAATCCTCCTAATTTAGTTTGAACACCTGACATGTGCTTCTTGTTTCTTGAGGATAAATAACTTTTTAACTTTATTTTCGTGATGAAAATTAAAACATAAAAGCTAGTAAAAGCAACCACAACTAAAAAAAGCTTTGTTATTATTATTATTATTTTTTTTTTTCAGAATACAATTTAATTAAATTATGCATTTTGTTAGTTATACTATTAATTAAAAATTTTACATTTTATTAACAACAAAACAGAAAATAATTTTCCAATTATTTATTTAATCAATTATTTAATTATATATTTCATCAATTAAAAATTTAATTAAACCTAAATAAATACACAAAAAAACTTTAATGTTTGCGAAAAAAAATTTTTTTTATTTAGAAAAATGAAACCAGCTTTATTCGCTAAGAATTAATTTTATAGTAATATTTTGACCATTACTGTTATTGTAGATAATATAATCGTGGATATACTGTTAAATATTTTGCTAATTTTAGAGTTTCTCTTCTACTTAAAACTTTTTGTTTATGATTTAAAAAGCAACACGTACCAACACTTTACGTGTAGTTTAGTTTTGTTTATTGAAACTGTGCGTGACACTTTGACTGGAATGAGAAATTAAATGTGCTGCGATTTTCTAATTCTACAAGGATTTTTATGTTTCTTAGTTGAAATTTTGTTTCATTTTTTATTTTAAAATAATCGGTAACGATTACGTTTTTTAGGTTGAAGTGAAAAAGAGATATCAAAAAATTAATTTTGTTGTTTTTAATAAATTTTGACAAGCAAAGTTCATGGTCTAGTAAATATATTTTTAAATGCAGATGCTTAGAAAAGTAAAGTTAAAATCTAAACATATGGATAATAGTGCCGTTTGTAAGTAGATATTATTACAGAAAAGAATTTTGATATTCATAAAACTTAGTATTATATGCTAGAAGGTGATAAAAAATTCTGTGACTATAGAGAGAATTTAATTTTTTTAATACAGTATATTTCTTTATTTTTGTTTTTTCATTTATTTTTTATATTGGTTGTTCTTCACATAAGTTTTTGCGAAGAACACGTACTATGTTGGTTCCAAGGTATTCATTTTTGTAGATTTTATCACATAAACTGGTGACTTTACATGATGTGAGGTGTCAAACCATAAGACCTTGGATGCTAATTGATTGTCATTTCTCGAATTCATCTTATTATCAAACTTTGATTTAAATTTAAGAAATTACGTAAAATATTTTAAAGAATTTTAAAGAAATCAAGTGTGGGCAATTAATATTTATTTTAATAAAATGATGGAAAACTCGTAAGACTATTTAAGAATGTCGATATCTAACTAAGAACAGTATTGAAAGTGGAAAATATCTCTCTAAGATTTATACTACTCTCGGTACAACAGTACTTTCCTAATAGAGCCTTGAAGCTCATAAATATGCTTATTGTATTTGACTAATTCTCAATCTGTTGTAAGTGCGTTTAATTGTTGGATTCTACAATAGTTGCACAAATGTTGTCGGTAATTTCTAAGTAAACAGAATTTGTCTGTAAATAATTTTTCCTAAATTATTTTTATTTTTCGTATATGTTGGTAATAGATTTTATGACTTCAAGAAAAATGAGTTTTGCTTTTAAAAAAATTTTCAATAAAATTCTAATCGAAAAATAAATTGTATAATATATCTTAATTACTATGAACTTGTTTTCAATATTTTTTTGAGGTTCTTAGTTTTAAAACTTTTCTCTATAATATTTTAGCCATTCCATATAAAATTAACATGTGTTCCCTGTCAAGATTTACGAATAAAATTTACAGTTCCAATAATAAAAGAACATTTTAAAATATCTGAGATTGAAATCCTAAACTTTAGAACACATTTTAAACTTATTTTTTATGCAGATCTCAGATAGACTTTGGGCCACTCATACAAATATGAGGGCGTATCTGCGCTTTAGCGCGACTGAAGGACAAGCGACAATAAAATTAAAAAAGCAAAGCAAATAATTCTATTTGTCTCCGTGTATTATATTTAACGATCCAAATAGTTTTTTAAAAGTTGATAATAACCCAGCAAAAAATTTTAGAAAAGTTAATCGAGTGTCAAATTAAGGCGAAAGGACTTCCCAACTAGATTACCAACCTAATGATTTTAACAAGGCATGAGACTTTTATAATTAATTACTGAGAATTGATTGCATTGATTACATTGCAGGAAATAATAATAATTATTAGTACATATTTTAAGGTATTCTGTTTTAACTTAAAGAACTAGTTCAATCATCATATCATCATATATATATTATTTCTAAAGCACTTTTTTTGTCGGTTGCAAATATCTCCCATACCACCGCATCAAATTTAACGAATGATATCTCATTTTAAAGCTTATTTCTAACACTAATGACGAAGAATAATTAGAAATTGAAAAATTATTATTTTCATCGATAAAAATTATATTTTATATAGAACTGCATGATAATACAGTGATTATATATTTTTGTTTAAGTGTGGTAATACAGGGTCGCTTCTGCATGATAATACTGTTGTCATTATGAGAATATATATTTTTGTTAAGTGTGGTAACGAAGTTCTACATAATTCAGTATGTATTAAAATCCATTCTGGCAATACCGCAATAACTAAGTCAGTTATATATAATATGCATATTACGTGCATATTAAGTATATAAATAACGTGCATTTAGATTAAAACAAGTAATATCAGTAAAAATTATTCATACCGATAAAACTGTACTCATACCCCGAATCAACCTTACACCTTCTAATCCAACTGTGCCTTTCTGATTGACACGAAAACAATTCCCTGTGAAAGTTGCTTTCAATATGACAATAAGCAAAGCACAAGGTCAAACCCTTCAAAAGGTAGGATTGTATATACTAGAACCGGTCTTTTCACATGGGCAGTTATACGTGGCTTTTTCTCGAGTGCATACGTTTAAAGATATTATTGTTTGTATTAGGGATTCGTACGGGTAAAAAGTTAACGATGATCATGTCATTACCTCTAACATTGTATTCAAAGAAGAAGCATTTAAACATATGTGTGTATGTATGTAAGTATGTATGATATATTATGATTTCTAATATTTTTATACTTTTGTATGTAAATGTATTGAAGTTACTAAAATTTCTATTAATTATTTTCATTTTATCTTACAAAAATTACAACTAACGCTGCGAAATATTCGCACGGGTCATCTAGTTACTACTTTACTTATTTGCAAAGTTATGTAATGTGTTTTGTAATCAAGTAACAAAATTTGGCAATCACAAAAGTAAGTGATTATTTTTAGAAACTCATGCTAAATTGCTACTTAAGGAAATATTGCCTAAAATAAATAAGGTTAGTCCAAAATTTTATACTTTTGATTAAACAAAACTAAATATGGTTGTAAAAAAAAAATTAATTGCCAAATTTTTTGCTTAACGTTATTAGCAGCAGAAAACTTTTATTTCGAAATTACAATTTAAGTTTATTGTCGTTGTTATAATAACTTTTAAAATTTGTCAATTTGATGAACAGAAAATCATTCATCACATATGTTTTTAGCTGTTTTGTTGATCCCTACGCGGAGGCGTTATGTGGATAATAAATTAAAATAAAATCTAAAAGTGTGTTATGTCAACAGCGAATAAAGCTTATGAGTGAAAATTTTGTTCTTGTGACTGCCAAATTTTTAACCTGTCAAATGTAAAGATAATTATAGAAACAAAACTTACATTTACATAGCTGTAGTAAAAAATATAGCACTGAAGGTATGGCTAATCTTTATGTATAAATTTTACTTCTATTAGGTAAAATAACTATTGCGGAAACGAATTTTTGGAATAAGAAGAACATTGTAGCATCATCAGGAAGACTTGTATTACATTTATTAACGATAAAAATAAATAAAAATAATACCACTATATATAGAAAATAACCTAAGAATTAAAAATAATTAAAACACGTACTAAAAAAGATAAGTTACTAAATTAATACTTTTTCCAGGGCTTTTTTTTATCAACAAGGAAGGAGCAACGCCACACATAGGTTGAAGAGCATCCAAAATTATTTTTTTTTATAAACGCCAATTTGGATAATTTTTTGGTATTTTATTGTTAGACATATTAATATTATAATATTAGGCTGATAAAATTATTATTTGTTTGGACAGACACGCTGGCTTAAAATGGCGTTCAAATTTACTGCATATTTAATCTTTTGGTACTATAACAGTTAGTTTATAATTTGACTTTGTTGTACACTTTTGTAAATGACAATTGTGATATATGAGTGCAAACAAAAATATAAACAACATCAAAATTTCAATTATTAATAACTTCAGTGCACTGCGTCTTTTTAGCGCTGTGGAGCGCTGTTGAACGAAAGATGCCAAATTACAGCTTAAGGTCTTCGCTTATTTCAAAAAAAAAAAAAAAAAAAAAAAAACACGAAAAAAAAGTGAAAACGTAACAAATAATGGACCGTGTCAGAAGAGATTGAAGCTGAAACTGGGCATAAATGTGGACGAAGTAAGGCAAGTTGTGGGTGCAACAAAAACCATGACAATACGCGAGAAGATTTTTAAAATCCAGCTAAAACTGCCGACGTAATTGACATAAAAGTAGAGCTAATAAATAGATTTAATATTTTTTTTGGCCGCAATAAATTATAATGCAGCAACCGAAACTAACAAATTTCATACATATTGCATTGATACTGCCAAGATGTTTGTTGGTCTCTACATAAAGACTATAGAGCCTATAAATTGCATCAGTCGCGAAGAAATAGACGTGTATTAACTAATCTGGACATAATGCATAATCTTTTATTGGTTTTGCTCAAAGCTGCAGACCATAAACTTGGACTAAGATAATGATGTAAAAAAAATTAGTAAAAAACTATGCCCAAATTATTTATTCATTTTTTTTCTATGGGAGATGAGCGTAAAAGTTCTATAATGATAATATTTTTTGTTTTGAAAATTGAGTTGATGCATTAAAAATCAAGGGAGTAATGTAAATTTTTCAATACAAGTTATATAGGAAGTGCGTGTAAAAGTAGACGGATATGTTTCAAACTTCACACAAATAATTCTAAGTGCTTAGAACTCCTATCTGCCAAAAAAACAATACCGTAGGTAAAAATTTATTTTCACTTTGTATGGGAGGTGTGCATGAAAGTGAGCGGATCATTTTGATGTTTCCACTTTTTTTCTTGATTCAAACAAAGAATGCCCATGTGCCAAGTGTTGTTGTCCTCCGACAACTTTTTTTTTTTTAGTCGTTCGTTAGATCAAGCTCAACCAATGTGCTCCATGACATGGAGTCAATCAAATCTTTAAATTTTCTTTTTGTTATTCTCTTAGCCATACCCAAAAGTTGATTGCTGTAAGAAGGATTTAAACCACTGACAAATGCTTTTATATTAAGGATCCAATTCTTGTTAAAAGCCTCAAACCAAAAACATTTCTTCAATATAAGGTAACACTACATATCTGAAAAAATCAACGTATAATAAATTTGTTTCAATCCACAATCTAAACAGTATCCTTAAACAATCTATATGGTCTTAGACGTAACTTTGGGATCATATTCTACGTTCAAAAGTCAAATCTTTTGCACAGTACAAACCAATTTTTATTTCATTCGTTTACAAAATATCGTGCTTTTCAAAAAAAAAAAAAAAAAACAAAAAAAAAAAAAACAAATCATATAACTAATAAAAGTGCTATTATTTCTGACGGCGCTGCGAATGGCTACATGCCTCAAATAATAATTAAAGAGTGCTTCAATATTTATGCAAAACACTTAATCAACTCTGGCTATTTACGTTAACATAACGCAATATATTTTAACACAGGTGATTATTATTATTTTCGTTTTTTATTAAATTTCTATATTTGCACAAATCAACAAAATTTTCCTACAAAAGCCTTAAGTACATTCTAAAAGTTTACTACAAATAGAAAGGGATAAGACTTTGGCGAAAGAAATGGAAATAGTTGCATACTGGAAAAAGAATTATTTGTAGGCCGCAAAGTGTGTGTGGAATTTTTGTTCTTGAAAATAATAAAATTTAAGTATAAGTGCACAATGTAAATATAAAATATACTTTTCAAATCGTCTGTTTAAAAGTTTTTTCAACATCTGTATTTTCTTAAAATTTTAATTTAGAAATTTATGGCATTTTGTCACATAATTTTAATGTCATCTGGTTATATTTTAAAGCTTTTTTTACTTTAATATGCAGTGCCGTGACATATAAAATCAAATAGTTACAGAAATATTTTAGAAAAAGACACATTAAAATCAAAAAAAAACCTTACTTTGAGTATTTTTCTGAACGTTTGCCACTTTTAACACGTTCGATATTTCCATGTTGTTGACGTGAATTTTTCGAACTCTTCATTTAAATTTTAAAATAAAATTCTATATTTTTTTACTTAACAACAAAAAATGCCTTTGAAAATAAACAAAAAGCATCTATAAGTGATACCAGTTTAAATTATTTTTTTTTTCTTAATTAGGTTTGTTTTGTTATTTTCATTGAACGCCAAATTCTTTTCATTAGGTTTGGATTTTTTTATTATGTTATTATATTTTGTTCTTTAATTTCATATTCTTGTCACTTCTTTGTTAAAAAGAATTATTTTTATGTAAATTTACGTGTTAGTATCTATTGTTTTAACACAAACAATATTTGACATTTAATATTTAATAATTTTTTCTTGTTTATTAGAATATTTTATAATATTTTAGCATATTTTAATTCACTCATACTCTTCGAACGATGGACGTTTGTACAACTAACTAAACAACCGACCGACGTAATCATCTTGTCTGTAAAATTTTTTTTAATGAATTTTGCTATTCTGTTTTATAGTTAATTTGATTTGTTTGAAGCGTTGGCGGCTACGAAATTCATTGCCAGCCAGCTTTGCACTATAGAATTGAATATACAAGGCATCTACATGAGACCAACTACTGAAAGAAAAATTATCAAACATAAAACAAAATAAAATATCTAATTTGTCTTAGAACAGTCAAAGGGGGAAGAGATGTGCATGAATGTATAAAATTTTTTTAATGAAATTAATAAACAAAATAGAATAAGACAATTTGCCATGAGGCATAAATCTAATACACTGTGTATAACGTGAATACAAATAAAAAGGTCTGATAAAGAATTATTTTTTTTAAGAGACTTTTTCAAGTGAAGATGGAAAAATTTTCGTTGAAGCAATAGGCCACCGCCTGCAAATTGACTTATTGTTAAGAAATGCAAGAATATTCTTTTTTTACGAAAAAAAACGCCAAAACTTATCTTAAGTAAATATTTCCATAGACGTCTTCATAAATTTATAGCAAATTTCCTGTGGCTTTAAAAACAGAAACCTTGCAAATAAAATTCAATCGAGAGACTCTTAACAATTTTCACTTTTTGTATGCTATTCTATATTAAATAAATTTATATCATACAATTTTTATTAGCATTTGTTTGTTCAGCTTTGCCCAGAATATCATCCACTCAAGTTCTTAGTTTCTTCTACCAAGTGTCTTAAACCTCTTCTATTATTAATGAATATGTAAGCAGCATTTGACCTTGACTTTTGTTAAAATTGACTGATTCTTAAGTAAAATACGGTCATGGCGATAACCATTATCGTTTTCTTTAACAATCATTAAGATGGGTCATGGTAGCATTATTGATTTAAATGCTTTCTCATATGCATATGCTAAAGGGATCTTATATTTTTAAAAAATAAATAAATAAATGAGAAACTACTGACAGCATATCGAAAATAAAGAGCCAGATTTAGAGAGTATGTTGATGAGGGCACTGCACAGTGCTTTGTCTTCGAACACTTTTAAATTACACTGATTTTTTATAATAGATTTTAAAGAAAAAGTTTTAGTGACAATTGCTGGCCTTGATTTGTATATTCGCCCTTTCTAGTTAACAAAAAAACTTTATGGACAAATATTAATCATATAGAGTAAAACAATTATATTAGCATTTCTCAAAACCTAAAAGCGATTAAAAAAATAAATAAATAAATAAAATTAAAAAAAAAACCAAAAGTCATTTTTACTTTTGTTAGTCATCTAATGAGTCATTTTAAAAAATCTCTATAGCGGTGTGGCTGATGCAGATCAAAACGTTTCGGTTTTTCATAACCTGGATATACTTGATTTTGTTTTAAGAATTATTTTGAAGTAATCTAATTGAATTTTATTAGCAAATATGACATACAAACTTTTTATATATGCAAATATGTTAAAATTAAAAATTATGTGGTATTGTTATCTAGAACAAGATGACTAACGCAAAGTTTACCATACAATAAAAAAATTAAATAAAAAGGGTTCCACAGGATATAATGAATTCTATGCGTGAGTATACTTTAAGGATTAAAAACGTTTAACGAGCCCCACCTTGCAGCGAATATTCAACAGCGAAAAAAAATATTGAAACAATTTTCGCAATTACACTTGATCGGACTTTTCCCGAAGCAGTTGAAAATTATTTGGGTAATTGCGTTTTTGTTATGCAAGATATTGGAATTTGGGTAGTTAGGATGCTAGATCTTTTGTCATTTGTCACTTTTTGTTCAACCTTAAATTTTTGAATGTGATAAAGTCTACTTTATACGAACTTTTTAAGAGTATTTAGATTATTTTACACACAATTTTATTATTATTATTATTTTTTTTAATAAGAACTTATTTGATTCCTTTCTTTTAAAAATGTTGTTTACTTTACTAAAGCATATAGCGTTATATTACCAATCTATCTAAGCATTAGGCCAGAAATTAAATTCAAGAATTATAAAAATTTAAGTACGCTTTGCATAGTGAATTTTGAAGTCCTGTTCTTAAGATTTGTCGTTTTGAGACGCTGTTAAAATCAGAGAAGCTGAATAGTGAAAGGCTATATTTATTTAATATAAATGAATTTTTAGAAAATTTTATTTTACATCTAAGAGATAAAAAAAATTATTTCCAAATTAAAAAATATTTCTTTTTGTTAAATGCTTTGTAAACTACAAAATATGATTAGGTATTTGGAAGTGAGGGCAGTTGCAATGATTAAAAAATTATTTAAATCACTAAAAATTTTAAGATTTCTATTTAAATACTTCAGAAAAAACGTCGGATATTTTTGCCCCAACTTTTTTGCCACTTTTAGTAAGTCAAAAAATATTTTGGATTTTAAAAACTGTATAAAGATGTCTACTTTATCATGTATATTAAAGAAGAAAGAATTAGAAGTTAAATAGGACTTATAGTGCATATACCGAAAACAGGTCTTGAAAACACCACGGATGGTAACACGACAACAGAAGATTGTTTCTTATCCTGAATTATCTTCAGAAATAATTGAAATCTGTTTAATATTTCGAATTAAAGTTATTATTGAAGTAATATTAAGTGGTCACAAAATCCATTTGCAGGCGTTGGTAAATTATTGCTTAGACACTGTGAAGCTTTACGTTAATTTATTTGAGTGGCATCCTATAACAACGCCTTCAATACAAACGATTTTTATACATGGCATTGGGCTGTAATTAGAATAAGTGGCCTGAGATTTGGAAGAGGTATTTGATGAAACAGAAGGAGAAGAACAACATAACTTATTATCATGGTAGTGAAAAAGAAAAGTTATTTTAAATAAAATTTATGTGTATATCAATTCTTTAAAGACTTAAATTATTTTTAAATTAATATTTTATGTAACCGTCCACAAAGGGGGCGGCTTAGATTTTTGAAGCTTTTTAAACTTTAACAGCACATAAAAATAAGACGTATTTTTGCCAAGTTTCATTGACTAAGGTAAGTTCAGTAATTATTTAGAGCCAATATAAACAAAGAAGAAAAGTAATGTCTGACTAGGTTTCCAAAATGCCCCTATGTGTATAATGAACCATGTCACCCTCCATTTTTTTAAATTCATGATGCTGATTTTTTTATGTGTTCGAATTTTCATAAATCTGGTGACTTTAATCTTTCGAATTGTCCTCATTTTAATATCTGCATTCTTCAATCCTGATTCCATCAACTAACCTCAAGTAGTTTTGGTAAGAAATAATTGCGGAGAGTAATAGATAGGAAGAATTTATATTCAGACAAATAATTGAAATGTTTAAATAAAAGCATACGTTTTTGGTAGTTACAATGGTCAATGCTCTTGAAAATGATATTCGATAAATATCGAAATATTAGAAGCAAAACAAATTTAAAATAATTGGTGATTAGAAACCATTTTTTTATAAAATTTAAATACCACAATAAAAATATTTAATATTATACAGAAACTCTTATTATTAAATCGAGTGAGAATATAATTCAAAATGCCTAATTTGCATTACTGATGCCTGCATACAATAGTCATCAAGCAAAAAATTGCTGTGTATTTAAAAAACCACACATTTTCTTATGTCTGCAAGCTTTTCATTTTAAGAACTTTCATTTCAAATTTATTATTTTAGATTGTCTGTTATTTGCAATGCAAGCAAAAACTATTAAGAACTTCAATCCGATTTTATTTTATTGTGATACGTGTCAGTTACATGTCTCATAAAAATACAAAAGAAAACAAATCAAATATTTACTTAAAATTAAAGACACGCAAAGATTTTTATTTGTAATTTTAAGAAATTTATATTTTGTTTGTCTTATGAGTGTGTGATTAATTAAGAAAGAAATATAAAGTGTGTTGAAAAATTCACTCAAAATATTGATATTCTTTTTGTCACACGCATTAAAACTCATTTTCAGATCGACAATTAAGCATAAGCCAAAATGACACTAAGAGTTTGCAACAGTAATGAGTATTGGCACAACCGCATTTAAAAGCAGCAAAATAGTGTTAATTTCTCATGATGGAAGCTATAAAACACATTATGAATACAAAAGCCTCCGTCTAAACGGTTGAAGAGTTTTTAATGGTATTTTTAATATTTCTTTAACGTGAAGAAATTTTTATGTGGAGGTGTATGTATTACACCATACTTCAACATATGTAAAACTATTCATGCAATGGCAGTCAGAAAGCTTCTTATTCCCTTTAGATGTTAATGACATGATACCATAGGAAAAATACCTGTCTAAGACATTCATTTGTTGCTTGATTTATTTGCTGGTCGTGTTCCTTCGTGTTTCGCAAATTATAGTCGGTTAAACGCCGTGCAGTCTGTGTTTTTGCTGTGCTGTTCGCACATCTTTCGTTATATTTGGTACCCTCTTTTTATTTACATATAACTTTTTGTGTACATTACGTAGACATCTGTTAATTATTTGTTTGTTTTTAAATTGTGCAAACAATATTTATTTGTTTTTTTGGTAACTTGTATCTGAATTTAATGTTTAATTAAGGCTAAAGACACATTTTATTTTTAAAATGTTTAAAGCGACCGCAAGAAAAAAATTATTGTGTGATGCTAAGGTATAATTATTTATTTTAAATTGCTGCGGTCTAAAATTTAAGAAATTAGTAGTGATTTGTGTAAACTGTCATTTGGGATTAATAGCAATTACAACTGATGAAAATTAATATGCGCCCAATGTGGTTGCGGCGATAAGTACGCAATTAATAGGCCTATATAAGATTCAGAACATGTGTTTGACATGTAGTTATTTTTTGCCGATATGTTGTGGTATGATATCTTAAAATAATTTACAAAATATTTTCTTTTTGTTTTTACACTGATATTTGTTTGATGTTGATGGAAAAATTGCAGCACTCTCTTTCTCTCTTTGTCTCTCTCAAATGTACTAATGTTATTAGGATACAATAAGTTGATGATAACATTTTTGATAAATATCTTTTGCAGTAAATCGGGCAAACTTAAACAATTATCTGAATAGCGAAAGCTGCAAATCTTAATTTCGCACCATTAATATCGTTCTTTGTTAATGTAATGTCATGTTTTGATTTTTTAGGCCAAGAAGAAAAGTTATGTTCAGTTATGCCGATTCCTATGTACTTTTTACTATAATGTAACTCTAGTTAAGCAACTAAAATCTAAAAAACAAATATCAGGATAACATGGTTTAAAAAAAATTAGAAAAATAATAATACATAAAAATGTCTCCTAAAAGATCCTTTTAGAAGTTTTTTAATGGGTATAATCACATTGATTCTTTAAAATATCGTGGACAATCATAATTTTCTCACTCAGGATATCTGGGAGAGTGACGACTTTTTCATTAATGATTTTTCTTATTTTCTATCACCCCATATTTTTTTTTTTTTGGTTACTTCTCTTGCGAGTGGCAAGAAAAGTTAACGAAATAAGATAATTGTTATTGTAGTATTAATTATTTCAAGAATTAAACATGATAACGAATTTTGAGTATAGAAAATAGAGACATGAGAATATGAGAAAATCTCTCCAGGATGTTCGAAAGAATAAAATATTTATGAGCACTACCTTGCAGCAAGGAGCAAAAAAAATGTAAAAGAACTTCAAGCAATTAAATTTGTTCGGCCTTCACATTTTATCGCAGCAACTGAAGATGATGATAATAATTTAGATATTAAATTTAGATATTAAATAATTTAATCATTAAATATTACTTTTGTGTTTGTTAATTTAAACCAATATGTCAACTTAATTTTATAAATTATTATAATTGTAATACAGAAATAACCCATAGATTCTCATAAAAATTACACTCTTTAGAAGGTGACCTCTGTTGACGTTCAATTTGATCACAAATATTCTTTTAGTTTTTGGTTCTCCAACAAACACGCCATGAATCACAAAAATTTTATTTAAAATTATGTGGCAACTCATATTTTAAGCTTTTACATTTTAAGTTTACTCAATAAAACTAAATTAGGTAAAATTTTTTAAATAATTTTTTTTTTATTTCTTTAAAGTTTTAAACAACTATAAAATTTTGTAAAAGCTTACAAAAACTTTTGGATAACATCGCGTATACGATATAAGCTAAAAAAAATAATGCTTATACGATCTAAAAACATCAACAAAAACTAGCTTTTAACAATAGAAATAAAAAATAATAATTTTAAAAGAGAGTGTTCTATTGACCGTTGGTAAGTATCTTTTGCTAACTTGCTGACACACATGGCGTAAATTTTTCTTAGCCTCCCATGAAACCTTTTTAATTATTTAAAATGATTTCGTTGCTGTAAGATCAGATTTCTATCTTTTATAATTACGCTGTAGTGGACTTGTTAAAATATTTATATTTTTGATTTCAAGTATCCCTTCACAAATAAATTCAATAGTGTTGAATAAAACAACTATAAAACAACAATTGTACAGGCCAAATTAAGCGTACACGATTGAAGAATGTCTGAAGCTGTAAATAAATTGATACACCAACTGAATGATATATGAACACAGTCTTATAAATACCACACTTAAGACAATTATCTAGTATCCAATTAAGAAAAATAGTTCTCTTATATTTTCACTACTTCCAGTAACAGTAACAGGCAATAACATTTTGTTTAGTGCTATCTCCACCTTACAATCTCAATCAAAAGTGACGTTCTTAAATATTTTTTTACGACAATTAAAGTTGGGCTCAGATAAACAAACCTATCAACGTAAAAATAAGCATTACATTTTAAATGTCATTAGTTGCCACACCGACAGTAGGCAGAATATAAGAACAAGGAAAAAGCTTTGGATTGCATGTCAATTTTCCAAAATAATATCGATTGATTGTAAATTTTCCTCATATTTTTATTCATTACATTAGTTACTTAAATATGTGATTTTTATGACTAGCGTTGTAATCATAGTTCATTTTAACCAAAATATAAATAACATTCACAAAATAATAGTATCTTTTTACCAATAACGATTAAAGTGCAAGTAGCCCTTTTTTATATGCAAAGAATACTGCTAACGGATATATCTTATTATAAAATGCTGCATTACATAAAGGAGTCTTACTTTTTCTGTTTTCTTTAAAAGTAAATGCAGAAATTTGTGATTAATTTTTTTTCCTTTATAAATTTAGTAATTAAAATGTTTGTCAATTTAACCCGAATGAAGATTTATCACTAACCAACTTCAAAAAGAAGGACTACAAAATCTTCTGAATATTGCTTTTTATGTTTGTGCCCGCAGAACTCAGTCATTCCTGAACTGATTTTAAAAATTTCTTCTTTGTTTGACAAGTTATGCTAACGGATTGGTCCCATTTAAAAACACTCCATACTTTAAAAAATTAAAGAGTGTACCTTTACATTAATGTCTTTTACGTATATTATGAACCGTATTTAAAAGTAAAAAAATGCCGCGTATTACTATAGCTCCCGATATAAAGAATACAAAAATATTTGTATAAATTAAAGAGTGTTCCCATAGGTGACGTAAATTGACATAAATGAGACTTTCTTGTAAACCGTTCTTAATGTTTTTATTAATTGAGTGTTAAAACAGTTGAAGTTATTTGATGTATATGTCTAAACTGTTTATAAATAGCTATAAATAATAAGGAAACTGTATTTCTTACAACTTGGATCTAAATAGTGGAAACTAAATAGTGTCGCATTAGTTGGTATAATTTTATGTCTGCGGCCAAACTTTTGAACCGTTAAACACAGGCAGCTAATATCCTTTTTGAAGTCGGTTTCTTTGCAAGAATTATTTTTTAAGTTACCTTCCATAAATGATACATAAAAAATTATGTTCATGTATTTCACGATATTTTACATCCCAAGTTTATAAAAGCTGTTAAAAGTTTCTTGATCATATTGAAAAACTAAAATAAAGTATTAACTTAAAAAAGCTTATAGCAGCTTTTTTAATTATTTTTGAATTCAGAAACATATTAAAAATATTAAACGAAACTCAACAGAGCTTTCACTTCAAAAATATTACACAAAATTTTTGTTCAAGCATTTTAGAGAGCGCAAAACATGCTCTCTTTAAAAATTAAATAACGAGCATTATATTTAATTTGATGGCAATATTTCTAAAAAAATTTAGGTTTAATTTTGTTTTCTTATGATAGAGGAAGTACTAATAAATATATTATTTTAATAATAAGCTACGAAATGACGACAATAATTCATTGCAGGGTTAAGTATTTATAAACGGAACGAGACCCGAATAAAATTAGACCTTAAGCCAAAGCAAGAAACTAGTATCCAATCACTGCAAAAAAAAATATTCCTAATGTTTAAAGCCGACTTACTTCTTTGATTGTTGTATCTGAGGTATGGCCTAATCTACTCGTATAATATATTTGTAGTGCCAACCTTTGGGTGCGCACCAAGATTTCCTTCGTTTTCGTAGGTATAATTCCAGCTTCGCTTTTTTAAACTTGTCACTGTTGCTACCTTTCACCTGAAGTTTCTTTTTTTTAAAGAATTTTTGGCTGTTATATTGCTTTTGTGAGCTTTTTAATCATAGCGCTTTTCTTGTAAATAAATAAATTGGTAAAATGCTAATTTTTTTACTGATTTGCTTTGAATCCCGAAGTGAACAGATTATTATTATATTTGATTCAGACGTTGCTTTACTTATATTTGTAGAAGCACTCGCAAAATGAATCCCATAAAGGAATTGCTTTTTGCTGAAAACTACTACTTGGACGTCTAGAGGGATCAGAATTTTAATATTAAATTTATTGCATATGTATTTCTCTTGGAAAGCGTAGCGCGATTTTTTCAAGTGACGACAACTAACAATAAAATAGTAAATGACAATGAAAAGCCTTTTTACTTTGAAACGCTGGCTAATAAAGAATAAAAATGAACGACAAGTGGTAATGTAATGTTCAAAATATTGTTTAAAAGTTACAAAGGAAATCAAACAAAATTGGACTAAATGGACCTAATTTACTAGCAGCATCACATTGCATTCAAGATACGCATAATCACATTTTCAAATATAAATTAAAAACTTTTAGAAAGTTATTACTTTAACTATTTTAGTATTTTAATCAAATGAAAATGAAAGTGACAAATTTATTTTAATTACTTTGTAATACACAAATATAATCGATACACAAGAAGGATCTGAACTAAGCAAATAGGTGGCATATCATAGTGTCCATGAGAGTACGTCACTTTTAAGTGCAACATAAAGCCCATAGACACTGGGCTTGTTTGTAGTATGGACATAGCGTCATAATGTTTGCTTTAGTTACCAAAGATTTCCTTTATAGCCGGCCTTCGGCGACATGCAAAGTTTTTCTCCACTATGGTATAACCAACATTGGCCTTGCTTACTTTTTTACATAGAATCCCATTAAATATACCTATAATATCAATGGATGTTATGACTCTACGTTTATGGACATTATACCCATGCATGTTGTGACATGCCAACAGCAAATGTCACTTCGATTACCATCGTACATGAAAAAAATGCTGCTGATATATAAGCTAACATGGTGCAAAAAAACAACAAACAATCCCTCATTAAAATTAAAAAGATAAAAACATATTTAATCTTATTATCATTTTTTATATATGTACGTTAGGGTGACAGCCAAAATTTTTTTCGCGAATTGTAAAGCTTTTTCAACGGAATATTGTGCCAATAGGTCCAAAAGTTTTGTGACGAAAACTTGAGCCAAATCGGACAACGTTTTCTGGACGCGCATCCAGGTCAAAGGTCAGGTATTTTCATATTTTACAATATATACGAAATAAATTTTTTGAACTCGTTTATTTTTTTTTTTCAATATTTTATGAAAAAATGTGGATTTATATATTTTCGTGAAAAAAAATAGTAAAAAGAACTTTTTTGGTAATTAACCTTTCCTTTATGTCAGGAAATTAATAGATGCTTTTATTCAAAAAAACAAATTTGTTTGTTTGTATTAAATCTCGCCATCTACAATGTCAAAAATTTTAAAATTGCTAATTTCCTAGACAACAACCATTATTTTTAACGAATTCTAATGATAAATTTCAAGGCCTACTAGATTTTTAAAATACGACTATAATTCAGTCAGTATTTCCCCAAAAATTATATAAATTGCATTCAGTCGTGTGAATTACTTGTGTAAAGTGCTTTTGGTTAGAGATTTTTTGTGAATTTGGTAAAAATATATAACAATGCCCTCGTTAAGGGAAGAAATATTTTTAATAGGCTATTCAAAACACCAAATAGTTGGTTCTAAACTTCCCTCGAAGGGGGACTGCCTCAAAGTTTTTTTCATAATATGAGGACAACAAAATTAACTGCAAAAGATAGTGCTGATCTTGTGGTAAGAGAGTGTATAATTTTTTGGGAAAAGGCCCGTATTCCTGTTCACGATTTGCAATGGTGTACAAAAAAAATGTTGCGTCTGTATGAGGAATGGAAAGATTTAAAAAAAATATATCTAGAGTGTCCGACATTCATAAAAACAGAAGAAAACTGTGGAGCGATAATTTAGGCGATCTCTTTGATATTGCTTGTACCGATGTTCTGGAACTAATAGATTTAGAAGAAGACAAGCAATTTTTAATTAAACAAAGAATGAAAGGTCGCGAAGGTTGTATGTTGGGAGTCGACTGTAATCTAAAAAAAAGAGGAAAGAAAAAGAAATCGCAAAAAACAAGAAGAGTTGCGTAAAAAATTAAGTGACGAATTACCGTCAACTTCATCAGGTAAAAATTTAATTAAATGTTAAATAACGTTGTTTTAAATTTTTGTTGCAAGTACTGAACTGTGACAAAATTTATTTCAGCCTGCAATATGATTAAATTTTCCGCGTCTGAAGATGCTGCAACATCAGAGGAAGAATATTCTGAATGTTCGATTGAGGCAAAACGTTTTCGCAGTACTTCTTGTACGAAAAAGCAAAGTGTCTTAACGTCAAGAATAGCTGCAGTTTTCGACAAGTTAAAAATAAGTCAGAGAGATGCTGTACACTTATTGGTTGCAGTTATTGACGCCGTCGGACTTAATACATCTGATTATATTTCAAATCGAACCTCCATAAGTCGGGAAAGAGCGCAATTAAGATTAACGCAAAGTGAAAAAATTATAGAAAAGTTTACTGCAAGTGATCAACCTTTGACCATCCATTGGGACACTAAACTGTTATCGACAATAACAGGAAAATCAGAAGACCGTTTGGCTATAATTGCTACGGCTCCAGGCCTAGAGCAAATTATAGATATGCCTGATATTCCCTCTGGAACTGGAGCGGAAAATTCTTCTGCAGTTTATGATGCATTAGAAGACAAACATATTTTGGAACGAACGGAAGCGTTTGTTTTTGATACAACATCATCCAACACTGCTAGATTGAAAGGTGCATGTGTGCTTTTGGAGAGATCAATTGGAAGAGAAATTCTATTTCTAGGCTGCAGACACCATATTTTCGAAATTGTTTTGGCAGCAGTTTTTACGGAGGCCAATGTTGGAGTGTGTTCTGGATTGGACATAACGATTTTTAAAAAATTCAAAAAACATTGGCCAGAAATAAATACAGATAGTTTTGTGGCAGGAATAGCTCATCCACGAATTATGGAAATTATAGGCGATAATGTTGGTGAACTTTTAGATTTTGCTTTAGGAAAAATGAACGATTCATTCCCGAGAAATGATTATAAAGAATTTTTGGAGTTAGTAATTATATTCCTTGGTGGCAATCCTCCTTTAGGAATAAAATTCAGAAAACCTATATACTCTTTAAAGATAGTGAGTTTTCGCAATCAATTTCCTGAAGTGACAGATTTTGAAATCAGTGCTTTGATAGAAGTAACAGGTTTCATTGTAAGTTGTTATTCAAATTTTTGGTTTGATTAAAATAAAGCGGATAAAGCTGCTTTAAATGATATTATGTTTTTAAGAAAATTGGAAAACTACAAAAGAGTCAATTAAAATATTGCGGACAAAGCCATTTCAAAGGTATTAAATCATCTGTATTACTTAAGCGAAGAATGTGTGGGCTTTTCTTTGTTTGACGAAAGGATAGACAACATAACAAAAAGCAAGCTAGTAGCGAAGATGTCTGTAGATATATCTGGAAATGAGGATGAAGACATAGCAAAGAAGCTAATAATAAAGAAGGACAACTCTGATATTTTACAAGATTTGTTTTCAAAAAATACCAAAAAAGTTTTCAAGAGATTTGGAATTTCAATAGAGTTTTTCAGCAACGATCCACGTTCTTGGAGTGTTACAGGAGAGTACCTAAGAGCGAAACAAATTATTCAAAACTTGGCTGTTGTTAATGATTGTGCTGAATGAGGCATTCAGTTAATTCAAGAATACCATGACAAAATAACAAAAGATGAGGAACAGAAACAACATTAAATGAAAGTAACTATCATATATTATAACTTTTTTTATTTTTTTTTCTCTTGACATGGTTTAATATTTTACAGGTGGTACAAAAATATTAGCAGCTGTATTCAAGAAATGCTAATCCATATTATCTGCAAAAAGATTTTGATCTGTAGATTTAAAAAAAAAAAAAACCTACCAAATCACCGATCATAATTTTTGTTTTTAAAATTAGAAAAAGTAGTAGATTGACCATTGAATGCGGTCGACGCTGGTAGCGCAGCAGAAAATATATGCATATTCCATCCTGCTTTGTGTCAATTGTTTTTTCTAATATTTCTTTGCAATTATTGCATTTTCAATTTACAAAATTTGTCTAATATGGAGAAATTTAAAAAATATAAGAAGCTAAGGTTGGAAAAAAACGTATCATATTGAAATGTAAAAACTTTATGTTAATTGAAAATTTGTATCTTAACTTTTTCCTGCAATATTTTTAAGTTATTTTATCAAAAGTACACAGAATTTATATACATTGCCAATAATGGCATACATATATTAAACATTTTTGAAATAAAATAGTTTGTGGATCACTTTGACGCAAGGAAAAGTTGAGAGTTAGTTCCCAAAAAATTTATTTGAGTGTCCTCTTTATTAAAAGTCTACAGAATCAAGATGTTTTTGTAAAATAAAGTAGAAAATATATGAGTTTCTCAACTTTATTTCATACTAGCTGTGAAATATGCAAATACCAGACCTTTGACCTGGATGCGCGTCCAGAAAACGTTGTCCGATTTGGCTCAAATTTTCGGCACAAAACTCTTGGACCTATTGGCACCATATTCCGTTGAAAAAACTTTAAAATTCGAACAAAAATTTTTTTACATACAAACCATTGTCACTCTAATGTACGTATGTTGTAATCGCCCTTAAAATTTATATAAAATTATCTAAGGGTGGCTAATAATGTAAACAAAACAAAACCGCTTAACATGATTTAAAGCTGTTTTACATTTTTATTATTATTATTATTAGTTTTTCTGTAACAAAATATTAGCTGTTTATGATAAACAGAGAAAACAAATAACAGTATGATACCCATATTGATAATTTAAAAATTGTAAAATTTCAGAGGCCCGTTACTCGAAAAATATGGGCGAGAGCAAATTTTTTCACTGATTGTTTTTTTTTTTTCTTATGTTTTAATTTTCTACCGCCCCATATATTTATTTTTTTGATTAGAGGTACTTCATTGTTCCAAATGATGTGTGGTGTTTTGCCCGCTGCCTCGAAGAACATGGACCGATCATAGTTATTTCCAACAGCACCTCTTTCGAACCATGTATATTCGATTGGCGTATTTAAATTTTCTTCGCTATGCATATGAACTCAGAACTTTACGGGGTCGGATATGGAACCTTTTTACTTTTTTTTTTAGTGAAGGGTATAAAACAAACAATAGTACAACTTTTTACAAAAAGAAAAAAAATAATAAAAGTAATAAGTTAAAGAATTTGAAAATGAAAAACAGTATTCAGAGCGCATCATATTCTAAGCTTGATTCAGATATTAAAATTGATTTATTGTACAGAAAATTATTTTCTTTTTCGTCATCTATATTTTAATTTTTTTATTTTTACGTACTATACAATAATTTTATTTCAAACTTTTAAAAAATTCGCTTCGAGCGCAACAGAGTAAAAACAAACTGCAAATACGTGGGCAAAGATAGCGTCGATTTTGGGAATTAAAAAACCGGGAAGTACAAATTCCCTAGAGTTGGGTATTTTTAATAAAAAAAAAAAAATTAAATTAGCATAAATTTTAGAATCTAGAATTCAGGTAAATTATAAATATATGAACAAAACTTTTGAGTTTATAGAAAATAATTAAAAAAGCGTTTTTACTGATCACAACAACTACTCAAATTTTTTGCATGGAAGCTATGATACTCTTGCCCAAAAAGGCCACGCAATATAAAAGTAGAAACAAAACAAAAAAAATTTGCTAATTGTGCAAAAATTCTGATGAGCCTTTTCCGAGAAAATTGGCTGCATTCTTAGTGGGCAAAAAAAAAACCTTTGTGATTAATGTTATGTTTCCATATTTTCCATTTAAGAAAAACTGATCAGCTGATTCATCACGGAACGGATGGGCTATTAAACATCTAGAAGTAAATGTAAGTAAAGTAATTTTCAAATAGCTAAATTATCAACAAATTATTTTAAATATTTTATTTATTTTTTGGTGAATTAAGTTTTTGCAATGGAAAGCTACTCAAGCGATACAAGCAAATGTACGCATGTAAAAAGAAGATTCACGAAAATATTCACATTTTATTTTTATATGTTTTTAAGCGTATAGCACCAATATGTCACGAGATTTTTGGAATGCAATTATTTTTTAATTTAATTTAAAAAAACTTAAATTCTCTCACAGATGATTATGGGTAATAAATTTATTTGTTAATAAAAATTACCTGGTATTAAGTTTATAATGCGCATGCCGTCTTCGTTCTCGTAGCATTGCCGTGTGTTAATAGTTCCCATAGTATGAAAAATAAAGAAAAACCAATAACAACAAAAAGAAGCAAAATAAATAACAAACAAGTGGAAAAAAATATAAAGAAAATATTTGAACATGAGAAAAAAATAATAAGAAATAAAAACGATTAAATTTAAGAGAAAATTAATATGAAATTATTATTAAAAAAATAAAGAGAATGTTTAAATTAAAAAGAGAAGGGAAAAAAGAATAAAAATATTTCCCATTGTTAGTTTTATTGTAAAAAATTTATAAGTTTGTTTAATTTTGTATATTTGTTTTTCTAATGTATTTTGTTTATATTTTCTTTTATTTTTGTATGACTGTTTATTGTTTTGTATCTTTTGTATTTTTTTTTTTAGTTCAACATTTGTGCACTATTTATTTACGTTTATTTAATTCAATCCAAATATCATGTTTTGCTTAATTTAAATGTTACTTTTTCTTTTCTTAATCCTAAATTTTTTGACATTTTTTAAAATTTATGCTTTGTCATTAATAATTATCTAGAAATGATTTAATAATTGTTTAAATTTAAATGGAAAGAAAGTATATATCGTAGTATATTATTTTTTGCAAATTTTTAATCTTTTAATCCATTTAAAATACTACGCACACGTTAAATTTTTTTATTAAACGGTTGAATAGGCATGTTAAGTTGAACGAACACTATTTGTTAAGTAATTTACAAAAAATTTATAATGTTATGGAATTTTGTTGTAGGGCTCTTCATCTATTTTAAAAAAATTTTAAGACACCAAAATAAAGGTTTAATTAATAATCACTACAGGTGAAGCTACGAAGGCTCTTCGTTAAGGCAGAAAAGGAGGCATAAGTGATAAGTTAACTTTAGAGACTCGAAATAAATTTAAACCCACTATTCTGGCATAAGCATAGTAAATGTTGATTTATTAAAAGGAATATTGCTTTGTGATTTAATTACTAGAAAAATTAGATTTAGACGATATCTTTTAGTAAGCAGTGTTTTAAATAAATTAATTACACTTATTAATATAAAATTAAACAAGTAAGAGTGCTATATTTAGCAATACCAAATCGTTTATACCCTTCCCCATGTACGTAAATCTAAATAAATAAAAAAACCAAATATTGGGGTGCCAGAGAATGAATATATAAGAAAAAAAAAATATATCGTTCTTATAAACTTTTAAATTAAAATGTCACCGGCTCTAAATAGGTTAAGCATTTTAAAATAATTTTTGTATTTCCTGAAAGATTTCTTTAAAAGCTTTTATATTATACCCATATTGAAAATCGAGCTTTTTTATAAAAATATATAAATATATAAATAAATAAATAGCCCCATAACTCGGGCGAGAGCCAATTTTTGATGTTTTTTTTTTTCCTTATTTTTAATTCTCTATCACTTCATATATTTGGTTTTTTTATTAAAGTTACTTGATTAATTAAAGTTACTTGATATGGAAAAACTAAAGGCAGCCGTAGTTTTTGCCCACTGTTTCGAGAGACATAGAGTGATCTTGTTGATTTTTAATAGCTCCTCTTCCGACACTATATCTGATCGATTGGAGTATAAACATTTTCATCTAGAGCCCTGCCTGTTGATTGCAACTCTGACACAGACGGACATTGCCCAATCGTCTGCGCTATGGATAAAGACAAAGAATATGTTCACTTTGTAGGGTCGGAAATGGATATTGAAGAAATTACAAATGGCATGACAAACTTAGATATACCCTTTTTCGACTTTTTGTGGTGAAGGGTATAAAAAAGTGATGCAAGTGGTGGGATTAAAATTGTTTTATCAAACATAAATTAAAGATTTATGGCTGTAACATAAGTAAACTATTTATATTACAACAACTGATTCAAACAAGTTTTTAAATACTGTTTTTTTCAAGGTTTAACACATGCACATAAAAATATTTTCACTAATGAAAATTGCTGTGTTAAAAAAGAGAATTTAGTTCACTAATATTAGAGTAAGAGGCTGCTACATTTTACCGCAGTAAGCATAATCTTTAATTCATTTAAAACTTGAATTGCATTGCACGGTATTGAATTACCTAAAAGATTACCTATTGGATTCAAAAATCTCTCCATATAGGTAAAATAAGATTCATTAGTGAACAAAATTAAAAAAAAAATTGAATATCAATATAAACAATTATAAAGCCATTTCTAGAGTAATTCAACTCATTAAAAAAAGAGAGAAAAGGAAACACAAAGGAAAAGATAAGGCTGGCAATTCTAAAAAGCGAAAGATACAAAAACCCCGATTAACCAAATGCATGAATTACTGATAACTACAGTTGTGGTAAACCATTTTATTTTTATTTTTTAAATAAATAAATTTATATTTTATAAAAATTATTTGTATTTTATTAAGTTGTTTTTTATTATAAACCAACAATAAAAATTGCTTAAAAAGTTCATCTGTGTTTTTATTTATATAAGCAAATTTTTTATTAACAGAATTTTAAATTAGGCAAATATAAATAAAAGTTTTTTAAAAAACAAAAATAATATATATAAAAATTTTCTATTGGTTTTTAATTAATAAATTCTATTATTTGCTGATAAATTAAATTATTGCTTTATTTGCATTAAGGCGCTTAAATTGAAAACCAAGGACTCAAACTATCTCCGTATGCTGGCGGGTTTGTGTTTTGATAAAAAGATTGCTCTGCCCCCTTACGTCATTGACGTTACAGTGATAATATAATTAATGTTGTTTTAGGGTCCCACTTTGCATCCACTTCTCCAACCCCCAGTAATAACATTAAACTTCTTTTTAACATTTGTCATAAGTAAAATAATGCTCATACATTGGAAATTAATTTTTCTTTCTAAAAATTTTTAGAAATAAAATTAAAAAAATAAACCTTAAGCCCCAAATCCTGGTTGGAAAAAAATAAAAAAAATACGCAAGGCACAACGCTTATACATTCATACTTAACTTATCAGCAGTTAACAGCATTTATGATGTTGTGAGTAAACAAATAAGAATGACTTAATATAAAAAACTGCGTTCGTGATCAACCGATGGTTGATACAATAGCAAAAGCAAGTGTAAAAGGCAAGTTACAAGGAGAACAGTGAAGATATATTTTACTTTGTGTGTCGACTTCGTCTAACTTAATTGATATTAATATGAATACTCCTCGTATTCTTATACAAAAAATTAGTTTATTTTTATAGATTATGATTACAATGTACACTACCTAAGGTATTTAAATACGAAGAATGGTGATGAAGGATGTAGCGATACAGAAAATGCTGCATTTCATTCTGCTGTCAGTGTCTTAATTTTCTTGTTTTATTTGGAAAGTGTTCTCATACATTTGTAATTAAATTTTCTTTTTAAAAATGTTTAAAATTATATTAAAAAAATGAACCTTAAGCTGAAAAAAAAATTAAATCACATATTAAAATAAATTGAAATAATATTTGTTTTATCTTTCAGTAGAGATAACGGAAATTGTATGCTTATATAACCCATTGTTATATATGTCCCACGAACAGTATCAAGTTAATAGTTGATTTAGAAAATTCATAACATTCTACATTCACTTATTACCCACCCAATTTTAAACTTAAGTCTAAAAAAAAACAATTCGTTTCATTTTTTTTATCTTATACCAAATACCCTTAAAATTGTCTTGAATACAGCCGGCTTGAAAATAAAGTTTTATAACTTTTACCCCCGTTTAAGTAAATGAACTTTAGATTGGTGTTGTAATCGACGAACACATTTTTTTTTCGTCGATCAGCTGTACTTGTTGGAATTTATACGCGTTAAAGTAACTCTTATTTTAAAGGAGTGTTTTTTTCATATACAAAGTGTAGAACGAACAAGACTGTATCTGAAAAGCGAAGCAAAAGTAACACTAATTTAAACTCTGTACAGGATGTTTAACTAAAAAGTTTTGTTATTGTCTTGAAGCTTTCGTTTGAGTTTATGTCAAAAGAAGAAGGATAAAATCAATTTTTTTTCTATATTTAATTTATACTAGCAGTGCCTATGACTTCATCCGGGTATCATTTCTCACTTTCTTAAAATTAAAATTTAGAAAAATATATTTTTAAACGTTTGTTTTAGAGATCTGTAAACAGTGTTAAAAACTCAGCATCTTTAAAAACAAAATATACTGACAACTGTTCTAGTATCATTATACCGATAGAATTATGTGCTTTCTCTTGTTTCTCTGTAAAATGACATATTTTTATGAAATAAAAAGTATTCTTTGTATTTTGTATTCCATCAATATCGATTACTAAATTTTTTATTTAACGTACAGGTCAACAGTGAATTAATATTTTAACAAAGACCATCAGTTAATATTCATAGAGGCATTAAAATTCTTTTTTCGTACATTTTTTATATGCAGCAGCTTAAAGGGAATTATTTTGTTTTATTAACTTCGTCGATGTGACGAAAAAACTGTAGACATACATTAAATATACAATTGCGTTCTAGAGTTAAAAACTAGATATTTAATATTTGTTAATCTTTTAAAATCCATTATTTTTTGCCAACACTCAGCCCATTTACTGATATTTAACCTTTTATTAACCAACTATTTAAAATTCTATTCAAAAAAGTTATATATTTCTTGCCATTTTCTGTTCAGATAATTTTCCCAATATTTATATCCTTCTGTAAAAAACATAGTTTTATAGCGGAAACCAAAAGTTTTCATATACTGCTTTCATAATATTTTATACAAAATTAATTTGAAACTTTAACTTTATTTATTTTTTGTTATATTTTTTATATATCTTCAATTCCAAAAACTTACTCAGAATCGTAAAACGAACTCATAGATAATTTAGTAGGATATAAATTTGCTTATAACTTTGTGTTGTAATTATTCGTGGATTTTTTTTAACACACTGCACGAGTTTTAATATTTTAATGCATTTCGCATTTTTTATATGTAAAAAAATTATTTATACATTCTTTTAAGAGTTATAAACATAAAAAACATACTATTTTTAATGCATATATAATTTCTTCGCTTTCATTGGTTTTTAATTTTTTTATTTATAATTTTTTTATTTTTTTTTTTTTTTGTTGCTTTCAATCAAAAAATTTCCTAACACAACACGCACGCGACTAAGACACTACTGCACGCTGACCAAAGAATTCTTTGATATTCATGCGTTTGCAACTTTCAGAAATATATTTACGTGTTAAAAAAAAAAGTTTCTTTCTTTATTCGAAAATGTTTGTATTTCTTAGCTTTTCTCTTTTTTATTATTTGTAAATAAGATATTATACATCTTAAAAAAAAAACTTTTGGCTAGCAATGCTCAAAATACAGCTAGCACGCGTAAAAATCATTCCATTTGAATAAGAATTTCTTACATTTAGTATTTGTAATTTTTTTGTTTAATAAAAATAAAGAAGCAAGAAAGATGCGTGCCGAAAAGCCGAGTAATAGGCGACTAATTTATTACCTTAAAATTGTTTCCGGTGTTGAATGAATTTTTAAATTTTATGCAAACATTTTTAAAAACATTTTATCTCTTTCAAAAGATTCTTATAGACCTGTAATATGCAAGCTTTAACATCAATCGAAATGGTAATAAACAATTTCTCACAAAATAATTTTTCTTAAGGTTTATTTCATATTACTTTATTATTTATATTTAAGAGAGTTAAATTATTTACAAATGTATGCGGAAGTTTTCCAAAGAAAACAAAAAAATTAGACACCATCAGAATATAGTGCTGCATTTTCTGGATCGCTACATCCTTCGTCAGCATTCTTTCTATCTATCCTCTTTAAGCTTTGTACATAGTAATTAATTTGGTTAGACAAAGTCTACCTACAACCCAAAGCATTTCTTCGCTGATCTCTCTGTTGTAATATCAAAACAGTTAAACATATAATTTAATAAAAATTAAAAGAAAGCTTTATTCCAATTCTAGTCTATCTCATCTACTCCAGCCTGTACACTTCTTTACCAGATTTCTCTGGGCGTACGTCTACGGCTAACTACCAGTCCAGCGCCGTCCTTCTCTTTTCTATTTGTCGAATATTAGGATTTTAATTTCCTTCCTTTTTAGGTCTTGGTTTTTTTGTTATATTTACCCAAAAGAAGTGGTAAGTGATGGGCAAGCATTTATCAATAAAAGCTTAAAATTTTACGTGAAGACTTTGAAACCTAAGAGGTTTCGCTGCCATATAATAATGTGTATTTGGCACGTGCATGAAAAATCAGCCTTTTTAAATTCAGTTAGATCTTATGTGAACGCCATATCTTGTTAAGGTGGTTAAGAACTGGAAAACTCAGTAGTCCCAATATTTTTATTAATGTTTGGTTTCACACCTCAACCACTGTCACAATAAGCAAAATTATCAGCACGTTTAGTTTCATTCTCACCTATTTAAATATGACTTTGATTTTTTTTTCTTGAGTGCTGTATTATTTTACTTACGATACAATATCAATATTTCTAGTTAAAGTGAACAGCCTTTTAATTTACTTCTGCGTGTCATTTTAGCTATGAAAGAGAACATAGAAGTTGAAGGCAAAGTCTAGCTAATCAATGTGATCCTCAATCCATTTTTCTCTTGTTAATAAGTATCAGTTGTGCGAAGCTGATTCTCATATTAAAGTTCATTTATTTTTATTATAGAATAAAATATTTTTGTCACTGTATGTACAGGGTGAAGGTGTTCAAATTTTTTAAAACAAGTTCGAAGTGGCAACTTATAACTCAAATGGGATTCTTAATGTTTTTTTGATAAGAATTATTTTTGTTGCAGTCAGTATATCTTTAACAAGAAAAGAAGCTTGGGGAAACACTCGTCACCATACCAAAGAAATAATATATTTATTTTAAAATTTTTTTTTACTATTTTGAGGTATGTCGAAAAAAATGGAGCTACTTTTAGAGGCGTTATAGGCACTAGAATAATTAGTAGTTCCTCATATGTTTTTTCCATTATGTGACTCTGTTCTAAATACAGAAAAAAAATAAAAGAATTTTTAAATTCAGAAGACTAATTTCATGCCGAAAAATATTTAGCAGCCAGAGAACGCAGTTTAATGAGTCGAGTCTTATCTCTAAATGTGAGCAAAAGTCGGTACTTATAGATAGTAACAAGTACAAATAGTACAAAATCGTTTTTATACATAAATTGGCCGTCTCACCACCTCTCTCTTGTAGAAACAAATTCTAAAACCAGGATAAGTATTTTCTATATTATAGATAAGAATCTACCAACGTCTCAAAATTTATTGAAAACTATTAAGCGATCTACAATGAAAGGTTTTTCTTTCTAATCCTTTCGTGTGCCTAAAGCTGGGAAAATAAAAATATCCTTTTGCATTTGTTGTTTAAGAATCTTAAATTATATTAAGTTATATTTATAAAAATATATTTTCCATAAAAAAGGTTCTGCAGAATTATCCTTACTAATCGGGATACTAAGGGACTCCCTTACACAGACCGACAGACACACAAAAATAAGTTTTTTGTTAATGAAATCAATGACTAACTGCAACACTGGCAATATTTAAAAACCAGAAAAACACATGTACAGATACGTACGATTTTTTTTACAATTTTATACATGTTTTAATATAGATAAATTATGTAAAGACATCAAGCTTATTCTAACATTTTAAACAAATATGTTTAGAATAGTAGCACCGTTTTAAAAAACTTGAATTGCAAACAATTCAATGAATGAAATATACTTCTTGCAACACGAAAAAACGTAAACAGCCAATTATTTGTGCTCTAAAAAATAAAAGTTTAAATTTGTTTAAAATAAAAATACCAAAAAATTAGTTCTTAGTTTAGACATAAAATATACAAATTTTTGCTTCATTAAATTTTAGCATGATCTCACATTTTTACACAACAAGTGGTGTGAAAAACACTAATGTATAATTTAGGTTTTTAATGTAATTTACGTTCTTTTTTAAATTTTTAATTTATGTAATTACAGTCCAATTTTATCTAACGGTAGCGGTGAAAAAAACAAAATTTCTGTGTAATAACCATGATATATAAAGGAAAAAATTAATTTAATTTGATAATAAATTTTTGCTAAAAAACGATTTTTAATCAGGATTTTATTTAATATGAAGAGAGAAAAATTATTAAAATGAAATTTATTATTTTGAATTTCTTGTTCTTTCTTAATAGTTCACTCAGACAAGAAGACGCCTTTAATAAAAATATGTGGAATGATTATGTTCTTATTTGCTCTATAAAAAAGCGCTACTCCTCTGTTGTCATTCGAACTTTTTTCTCTCGTATATTCCAAAACTACATAAAAGAACACAAACAGGCATATTTCTATAGTTCAAGCTATTTTTATTTGTGAGACTTTTATGTTGAAAATGTCTCCATATTCTTTCTTTTAACAAATCATTCTCCTCATGTTGCTGTGTAATATTTTGGTTTCCTTATTCTTAGGCCCAAAATTGTCTTTAACACAAATCCCCAAACCGCATCAGTTTTACATGTTTTTCTAATTAAAATTTTATTTATGACTTTTTTTAATAATTATGCCGCGTGAATATGTAGCCATTAAAGTGCGTTTAGTGGGCAGATGAATGAAACAAATTGTAGAAACTAATATTTTCTAAGTATGATAATGACATAAGAAACAAATAAATACAAATTGTATATGCATCACTTGATGTTGAAAGAAATAGTGCCACAAATTTGTTTACAACAAATATAAATAGCTGAGAATTACATAATGCGATAAATTAAAAGATAAAAATACTTTGTAAGATGAAGAAAAAGTGTGATAATTCTAAATAACATTTATTCTAATGCAACATGACAAAGATTCAGGCGAAAAACTGCTTTATACCGAAATAAAACAAGACTTAAGCTAGAATTTTGCAAATTAATCGCATCAAATAGTTTTTTGATTGGTAAAATACTATACGAGAAGAAAAAATTAAGATTAAGGAGGTCTTAAAAAAATTAATATGTTAAAGAAAGGTGGGTTGTTTGGAATTTTTTTCTTCAGCTTTACTAAAAAACCCATGAAGTTAAAGAAATACACTGCTTAGATATTTCAGTCATATATCACACAGCGCACATCATAGAAAATTTGCTCAAGTTTTTGATTAATGGCTATCTTACGTAATCCTGCTGTAAATTGACTATTAAGATAATTTTCTTTGAAAACATGGCGGGTTAATTGTCTAAACCTTTAGATTAGAGCCAATTGAAAGCCTGGATCACAAGTTTAGTAAATACTTGGGAAATTAAACCCGGTGCACATAAAATCGTTCATACGTTGTGCTTTGACGTTTTCAACTAAAGTCAAAGAAACAATGAGGTTGGTACAATAATTACTTTGCTGACGTATATTAAATCAAAGTTTGCTCTCTGTTTTTATTTTTATTTACTTTTAATTTTAATCGACTTGTTAATTTAATTCGTATTTTATTTTTGGCGACCATAATTATTTTAATAAAATCACAGGGTACAATGGACACACAGCGAAAGTTAAAAGAAAACAAAAAAAAGAAGCAATTGATAGCTACCAAAGTATTCAACGTACGTCTGAGTTCTTTTGCATATCGATGTTCGTATGTCCGCCGGTCTATCTATTCGTGTTGAAATCAATTTTTCCAAGACACTACAAGAGGTAAAGAAAAGTTAAATATCCCAATCGATCAGATACAGGATCGAAAATCAGCAAGATCAGTCCATATCCTTCGAATCAGAGGCAAAACATTACACCTGCCTCTAATTTTTTAATATCTTTTTTTCAACCTTTGTTTGTATTCCTGCAAGTGGTTGTGTTTACTACTTATTCAATACAATAATACTAGGATTTGATACAGAAATTTTTTCATTTACTAAGTTGTCCCTGCAACCCTTACAATTTTCAGAAAACAAACCTTTTTTTAATAGAAAAACTAAATAGTGGAAAAGAATTTCTTTAGTCGATTTTTATTTATGCTGTTTAAGGGGAAATCTACAGTATGGTACATTGTGTTATACATATATTGTATATAGAATCGGCATATCTGAATATAGCACTCTTACTTGTTCCTTTTTAATTGTTAATATAGATTTGATTATTTATTCTTTCATTTAAGTCTGTGTTATTGCAAAAGAGCTTCTGCAATATAACAAGCAGATGTATTCTGAAAAATATATAAGTTTGCGGCGCCCAACCATTGTGCAACCTAACCGCCAAAATTTTCTTAGTTAATGAGACCTTTATTTAGACTAGTAAACTCAAAACAGAATTTGAAGATAACTTTCAAAATGTGGACACATTCCATAGATCATATCGTAAATAAAGCACTTGACATTTTAATAAATAGAACTCGAGTAACACCTGTTAACCCAATAAGCACGTTTCGTTAAAATTCCTAAATAAGCTGTTCTATAAAATATTCATTATTTGTTTAAATTTTTAATATATCGTCAGTCACAGGTTGGCTACTCTTAACTCGCAAAAAAACAAATCGGTTTATTATTTATTTTAATTTTTTTAATCATAAATAATTTCAATAGCTTTTCTTTTTCTTTACATCATTCTACAACAAATATCTCCGCTAATTTTTTTTTATTTACGTCTAATATGGCTTAGCGACAGGGTAATAACGTTTTTGTTTTCTGAAAAGTACAAAAAAAATGTTAAGAGTTGTCAACCTGTCACCGACGATATGCAATATACATTTTTATAATTTAAAAAAAAAAAATATTAATTCTAGTGTCGAGAAAATTTTTCCTGCTTTTTCTTTAACAAAAATTGTATAGACATTGCTGCATGGAGAAATACGTGGCAATCAATAAATAATGAGTTATCTCATTATTATTAAAATCAACGAGTGGTTAATTGCGATCATCTTCTAATTACTGGTAAAAACAACAAAATAAAATCATTTTTTTTTTAATAATTGAACCAATAAGATATTAATTGTTATAAATTGGAAATAATAAATTAAGAGAATAAAGGGAAGGGCTATAATTTGTTTATTATAAATAGTACTGATTATTTATAGTGTTATAAAAATAAAATTTTTATTTTTGAACTGAAGGCTAAATTCAGTTTGTTTTTAATAATATAACATAGCATTTGCAAATAGATTTTTTATAAACATTCCTATTTCTATCGATTAAATCCACTTTACAGAAAACACGTTTTTAGCCATAGACCTTGCTACTAAAAGTATATTCTGTTTTTATTTCACTCGAAGTGTTTATAACATTTTGTTTTAATTTCAAAATTGGAACATTAAGCAAACAGCTCAATGCATCTTGAAGCATTAAAGCATTTTGGTATGACTTAGTTCTGTGATCACAGCGAATAAGTGATAGTTTTTTTATTTTTATATTTAAGGATTTTTTTAACATATTTTTTTTATATTACAGACATGTAAGAGTATACTTAAATTGTAAAAGTAACTATTTAATTCTATTTTTATACAAATTGTGTACAAAATTGTAGTTTTTGCCACAGGTTAAAGCTGGTTTAGCTTAAAATTTGCTTTAAACTTGACTTTACTATCAAAATAATCATCTTTAGAGCGTGACATGATTGCATGAAATTTTTTATAAAGAAAGCTTTTTACATTTTGTATTTATTAAAACAATACTTTTTTAGGATCCAGTATAACGACAAATTGAAATTAATAAAGAAAATATTTTATAGAATTTTTAATTTTCGCTTGAGCTTCAGTTTCTATTTTTAGCGACAAAAATTCAACATAATGATAAATAAATAATGCTTAAATATTGCACTATATACAAATAAATCTACAGAAGTGATGTAGATTTTAAAAATTTATTTAACCACAGAATAGAACAGCTTCATTAGTTTTTATTAGTTTCTAGAAAAAATTTGTTTTTATTGTTCTTTATCTCTCTTTTAAATTACAAATATATTGCAATGTGGACTATATTTAAATGAAAAAAGATATATTTTACGAGTAATTTATTTTATTTTAACTCATCATAAACTGAATTCTCTTTTGTACATTTTTATTATATGTTTTTACTATAAGTAAAATTTTCTCTTAAATAAAGACTAATTTATTTATGGGGATTGAATTTTTCTTGTTTATTTTGTATTTTGTACCTAAATCAAAACAAAAGTATATATAAATGAATAACTTTCTACACTATATTTGGCAAACAATATAACATAACTTAAAAAAACTTTAAATTGAAGTTTATTAAATCTTTTTTAAACAAATTTATATATTTCAATTTTTTATTTGTTAAAATATTAGTTTGAATATTCTGACAAGAGAATTCTTTAATTTGGCTTAGGTTCATTTTATTATAATTTAAAAAGTTTTATTAATAAAGAGAATTTGTTTATACATGAATGCAAAAGTTTTCGAAAGGAACCAGTTAAAAATAGATATCAGGAGCAGCATTTCGGGAATCGCTATATGCTTCGATTGTGTAGATTATAAACACAATTTATTTAACTTACTCATTTTGCAAATAAGAATTTAAGGAATATATATTTTAATAAAGTCCGAATTTAAAACTTACTCAAACTTAAGCCGAATTAAGATATCAAATTCTTATTAAAAATTGTTGAATATCATTTGTTCATTTTTAAGGGAAACAGAAAAAATTGGACGCAAACAGAATAAAACGCATTTACTTTCTATTAATATTCGTCGTATATATATTCCAACCTAGTGTACGCTGTAGAGTATCCATTTAATCGGATTTTATTTGAGTGAACAATTTATCGGTTTGGGGTTTTTAATGTTGGTCGATTATCCGATTAGTTATTTTAAATTACTCAAATAACTCGAATTAACCATACAACTTTAAAAAATTTAAATTTCATATCCAATAAGAAATGTCAAAATTACTTAGGATATATTTTATTAATAACAAAACTTTAACACAACCAAGAATTGTTATTATTTTGCCTGACTTAAACAATAAAGCACGCTTTATGAGATCTTTTCTTATTTTGCTTTTTTTTAATAAAGTTGAATTAATATATTGAGCTTTTAACCGATTTTTTTGGTTTGTTTTTATGAATCCCGACGATTAAAAAACCCTTTACATAGAGTGGATGATCCGCTTAAATATCATGAAGACACTTGAAAAATATAAAAATATTTTATGTAATATTTTTTCTGTTTGATTACCTGGAATATTATTTTCAATTTTTTTTGCGGTTGAGATCGGCTTATATTGGTCTATTTTTTTTTTATATTTTTACTATTCAATGGTCATACCGTACAATTATAAAGTCTTACATATTATTTCCAGAGCCACAACAATATTTTTTTGCTAGTAAAGCGTTAATTTACCTTTTTTCATTTGAAAGAATAATTTTGAATATTTCTGTTTTACTCTCTCGTTGCTAGTTTTTGCAAGAAAATTTACTGAACAGTCCTGAAGTTCGATTGCAATTTCTTTTGTGTCAGCTTTGGCACTGTATTAGAAAATGTGATTATTATTGGTAAAGGTCGCAAATTTAATGTATAAAATTAATGTGTTCGCTAATGTGTTTTGTTTCTCAGTTGTACTAGACTTTAAAAAAACAGTAAAATTTTTTTGTAAAGGGGTAATTTGCCTTTTCTATTTTGTTAAATAAAAACTCATTTATGCCTTTGAAATCAATTAATGTTGCGGAATATTTGCTAAGCTTTTTAACTGCCACAACAAGCAGTCGTAAAGTGCCATTTCCTTCTGACTGTGCACTTATTTCGATTTCTGTAAAAACTGGTAGAAGAAGAAGTTCAAAGTGGATCGTTATATAAGTTAATTTTAGTCGAATAACCAACGTAATTTGTTCGAGTTGTTTTTATTCGAAATTTGCAATTTTTCTTACTCGAACAATTAATCGACTTAAAATCCTCCGATTAATCGAGCGATTGTTAATCGAGTGGATACTCTAGTATGCTGTAAACATCTGTCTGCATTAAGAGTTGGCTCACGCCTTTCGCAATGTAAAAAAATACTAAGTCGCGGTTGTATTGGTAAACAAAATTTTGTAAAGTTTTAGTATTTTTTTCCATTTTATCGTTGAAAGAAAAGTAAAATGCCACCATGCTTTAATAAAAATTGGGATATGGGTATTTTGATAATGTTGAAAGAAAGTTTATTTATCACACTTCTACAGTGCATAGACAGCAAGAGAAAGGCAAACAAAAACCAATTAACATTTTCTTATTTAATATCATTATTCAGAAAGTTTGGTTTTAAAAAACTTCACAAAATACTCTTCATGATTCCTACACCTTTTTTTCCGATTTAGTTGTAAAAATTAAGTGCTGAGGATTATAAGTTACAACGCCACAACGTTATCAACCTTTGTTGTAAAATTTTTGCAAAATTTAGTTAACAAGCAAAAGAAAGTCAAAAAGCAGAGTGATCAAGTGGGCAACACAGTGCTCATTATGCATAGTTCTGCTTTTTTAATATCTCTAAAATGGTTACTATCAAAATTCTTTAAGAAGATCATGGTCGGAAATGTAAAACTGGCGTTCGACTTTATTTAAAGAGAATGTAAAGGTGTATAAGATTATCACGAAAGGCGCTCGAAATAAAAAACAAATAAGAGTTCTATATTCGGCAATTCCGAATCTTATATACCCTTCACCATTTATGTACATCTAGTCAAGTAAAGTAACTCCAATCATAATAACAAATATTGGCGTGACAGAGAATCAAAAAATAAGAAAACAATAAAATTAAAAATAAATTTAGTTCTAATTTTACATAAGAATGTCATCGGCTTTTAATGGATTAAGCATTTTTTAGAAATCTTGGTATTTCTTTAAAGATTACTTTAAAAGATTTAAATAATACCCATATTGTAATTTTAAAACAGGGTGCAAATTCGTACTTGTATAGTAAGAAGTCAGAGGATCATAACAGGGAAAATATGGGCGAGGTCGAGTTTTTTCACTCGATCTTTTTTTTTATTTCTAAAAATCTATCGCCCCATATTTTGATTAAAGTTAATTAATTAATTGTTCCAAATAAAATTGAAAAATGAAAGGCAGGCATGGTGTTTTGCCCGCTGCCTTAAAGGACATGGACCGACCTTACTTTTTTTCGAAACTACGTCTGGTCGATTGGCGTATTGAAATTGTCTCTTGCTGATACAGTGCCTTAGCAAAGTTGACATGGACGGATAGACGGACATCGCTCAATCGACCTCACTATGCATAAGTAGTCAGAAACTTATAAGCAAACTTCTTACAATTTTTTGCTTAATGTGCTTGAATTTTGTCGAAGTGCGCGGAAATATGCCACTCGGTTGGCAAACGCTTTTCAATTTAGATATCTTCACGAAAGGATTTTAAACATGTATATTAATTTAATTTAATGACCAACCTTTATCACCATAATTATTTTAACACACACTGACTTAAAAAGAGACTTTGGATGTCTAACTGCAACGGTTCAAAAGTTTTGAAAACATAAAATTACATCAATAATATGGACACCCCGTGATTTCCAAATCTAATTTTTATACTTATTGTAGACTACACAATACAGGTTCCTTATTAATTTCAACCGTCTGTCTACAGCTGCTCAGAAGTATTCAAAATCCTATAAGGGTCGTAGTAATTGACAGTGTATTCATATTTTAAGCATTTGTCTATAACAGTTTATAAGACAGGCCCGTATTCATCAATTTACGTCACCTTCCAGGACAACCTTTTGTTTTATATTTTATTTTGTATTACCTTTTGTCATTGCTATTTTTGTTTACAGTTTTAACGTGGTGCGTTTAAGGTTCGTAATACACGTAAAAAAACATTTAGAAGTGACTGAGTTCTGCGGGCAATATTCGGATGATTTGATAACTTTCTTCTTTATAAATCCAGTTGATAACTGAAGTGATATATTACACAACTAAAAAATATATTATTTAAAAACGGAATTACTTAATGGAATCTAAAAACATTTTATTAAAACCAAATATTGCTCAAATCGTTGTGTGACAATTTTTAATACTACAAAAAGACATTGTTGGGCTGCTTTCATTTTTATAGCTATTTCTATAATTATGTGTTCATTTTGAACAAAAGAAAGACAATATAAATTATAAATGAAGCCGTAAATATAAATATTGACAATATTGTTTAGAATAATTTTAGTCGATAGTAAACTTAACGAGATATTTAGGCTTGAGACCTACATTAAGATAATTTTGAGCTGTTTTGTTCGTCGAACCCTTTAACAGTTGGTTTTAGTTTTTAACAAGTAAACTCATACTAAAGCATCGTTCACAAATGTGTGAATTTTTTAATTGACAATAATGTTAATGATTAATTCAAGATCTGGCTCGTTGATGGATGAAAGAGACTTTTAGCAAATGCGTATGCTGAACAGAATATAACATTTATGTTAGAGATCGCCTACAAGCCAGCAGAAGGAAATCATTACATCTAGAGAAAATCACTGTTTGAAGTGTTTTATTGCCTTAATAAACATATACGTCATTTGGTTGGGCTAAAGCTTGCTCACATTCTGTTCCAAAAGCGCTGGGTTACATGCTTTACAGTGCTCGATACTTTTAAGTTTCTCATTGAAATAAAAAATTATCGATTATTTCACATAATATTTTTTTATTTGGCTAATAATACTATTTGATCCATCTCCATTAAATTATTTTCTTCTAAACTACTTGGAACATAACCCTCGACGAATTATTATTGAAATAAGACCGCCGCAAATGCTATTAGGAGTGTGTGAAAATCGTTTATCAACATCAAATTTTATGATTCCAAATAATAGACTTTCGTTGATACAAATTGTACATAAAATAAAACTTTCCATTTTAAGTAACCTTAACCCTGTAATCTAAACAATAATGTAATGCACAAGAGGCGGTTATAAAAATCATAAATTTTGTTAATTTTCATTTTTATCTTTCATCAAAGCAAACAGCAATTAAATAGTATTTAATTTAACAATTTTTAATACTTAAAACACAAAAAAAAGGTTTTTTAATTGCTTTTCAGAAGTTGAAAATACAACATGTACTTCCTCTACCAGTTTCTGTAGTTGATGTTTGTTATACAAAGCAAAACAAAACAAAAAGTAAAAAACATGTTGAATATAATATAAATTTAACAAAATTTTTTTATTGGCTCTCATTATTTTTAACCATGTTTTGCGGTTATTAAAATAATTATTATTGCAAAGATGTTTAAATTAATTAAAATGTCATAAAAAGAAAAAATGTGTTGGCTAAAAATAAAATAAATATAAATATAAAACTACATGCTTAAAATTGCAGGAAGGGATTCAATAATGAAGCAATAAAACCGCAAACAACTGAAAAGCTCTGTTTTTACTGTCATTGTCTAGGTTTATTTTTTAATATTTTTTTTAAATAAATAAACTTTTCATACAAACACTTTGCCTCAAGTGAAATTGTTTGAAATTAAAATATTTTTTCTTATGTATATACAATTGCTTTCACAATGTTTTGGCAGTTGCTCGAAATAATCATTTTTTTATTCAATCCGCAATTATGTGTGTTTATTGGCTTTTTGGAAATAAAACTTTATTTTAAAATTATTATTTTAAATTATTTTTATTATTTTAAATTATTATTTTAAATACGTATGTACATATCCAATGAAGAGTTGTGTTATTGTTAAATATAGTTTTGTTAATACAACTTAATTAAAAGCTAAGGTTTAGTTAGTAAAATCAATCAAGTTTAAAATGTTCAAAATATATAAATTATAGAAATCAATGCATGTGGAAATTCAGAAAAAAAAATTAAAAAAAAATAAATTTTTTTTAAATTCGAACCTTTTAAGAAGCTAAATTTATGTTTTTAGTTTTTTTCTTTTAATGTTTGCTTAGCTGGCAAGAAAGTAGATTTTGCTTTGGTTAAATAAAAAATGAAACATGCATATAAACAAAATAAGAGAGTGAAGCGTCTGGTCTTACTTTGTAACCTCCTGACTAAGTTCTTAACTTAGTCATTTCTAAACTGATTTTCATTCTTTCAAACACAAATATTTCTTGATTTTCTCATGAACAACATGAACATGAAATGTATTACTGCAGAGAAATCATATGAATGGTTTCAAAAGGGAACCCTTATGGAGAAAAATGCAACAAATGTTTGCCGCGTTTTTGTATAAAACATTTTTAAATTTTTATTGTCTTTTTGCCTTGTTGATTCAAAGTAGTTCTCATCTAATGAATTAAGCCTTAAAGACTCTTAGGTTTTCTATATAAAGTTTGAGTAGAATCCACAGATGAGCTATTTGGGCAGTAGTGAAATGGCCTATGGATATGCATTCACTGCAGTAATAAATTTCATTTTGTAGTTTTTATATAATAAATGTTTATATTTGAAGGAACCAAGCATGATTAACAGTTCATTTTTAAGACTAAGGAGTATCCCCATACATTTATAAGTTTTTTAAGTATTTTATGAAGCGTAAAGGGCACCACTTATAAATTTAAGAAACTGTGGGTCACCATAGCTCCCAATATAAAAAATAATACAAAAATAAATCTAAAAGTAAAGGTAGCCATCATAGGTGACGTAAATTGACCTATATGGGCCAATTTACTGAGAGATTAACGTTGTACGAGTAGATAAAAGTTGAAAAGTGAACAGAATGTCGATTACTATGTCCGTTTTAATAAAAATTATAAATATTCAAAATTAAAAATAAGGGAATTGCAATAGTTGATGTAATTTGAATTTATGGCCAAGGAAACTGTATTGCTAAGTCCGCTATAACAGCGAGTATAATATATGGATTATGCCACAAAGTTTTGAACCGTTTTTTATAGACAGCTAAATCTGTTATTAAGTCGGTTTTTTGTGCAAAAATTATTACCTTACTTTACTTTTTTTGGGAAAAAAAAATATTAAGATTTATTACATAAAAATATAAATACTCAGTGTACATACGTAATTAAATTTATAAAGTTTTTCTAAAAATTATATAGTTGTATATTTTAAAAGTAATTGTTCTTATAAACGTATTCATTAACATTTAACATGAAATTAATTATTACATATTTTTTTGCAACCATAAAACCAAATAACAAATTTTTTATTAGTTTTGTTATTTAAACATTAAATTAGTTAACAAGAATAACCTGCCTGATCTAAAAAATTGATAAAATTTTCCTTTTACCGTGTGGAATCTCTTTCGAACGAAATGCAAACAAACAGGCAGACCAGCAGCATATGTACCTTTGCGCTCTATAAGAAAATAGTTTTATTTCTTTTATTTATAGTTGATGTGATTTTGTATGCATATAACAAAATCATGCTGAAATAAAGCTTTGCTATAATTTTGACTGATTTTTATTAATTTCTGTAACAAAAGTATATATGTGACTAAATAAAAATATATGTACCTGTTTCAAGCCAGAGACCGTTAAAAACGCTTAAAAACAAAATACTTTAGAGATAGCAGCGTATTTTTTTTGAGAGTTCTTATGGATAAAAAAAGATTGCGACCTCGATGTTGGATTAAGATACAATTTTAGGCGTAGGAGCTTAAATTTTAAGTCTGTTCGATTTTTATGTTCTTACACAGCGATGCCAGAATGAAGATTTTACTTTAATTTTAAGGTTTTTTTTATCAAAATAATATTTGAAGATCTTTTTCCCAAAATTAAGATTTTTTTGATTTGGTTGTGTGAAAAAATATTGTATCGTAATTAAATTTATTAAACATATTGTCTGTTACAGGTTGACAAATCTTAAATCGCATAAATCTAATCCGGTTACGTTTTATTTTAGTTTTTTTTTAAAGAAAAATAAATTCAGGAAAATTTATTATTTGGAATTACGTTGTTTTTATAATAAAATTTTTGAGTTTTTTATGGTCATTTTGCCTTATAGATTCAATGGTGTTCTCAATTAATTAGTTTATCTTTTGGTATAAGACCCTGAGATTTTCGTTACAAAATTTGGGTAGAATCCACTGATGAGCTATATGGGCAGTAGTGAAATGGACACATAGATGTGTTTTCCCCGCGGTAATACATTTCATTTTTTAGTTTAAAATAATAAATTTTTAATGAGAATATTTGAAATAATCAAGCATAATTAAAGAAAAATAATTTCAATAGTTTTGTTTTCTTTATATCATTTCATAATTAATATTTCTTACTAATTGGGTTTTTTTATTTACTTCTCACACTGTTTAGCAACGGGGTAATAACGTTTTTGTGTTTTTCTTTTGAAAAGTACATAAAACATGTTAAGAATTGTCAACCTGTGACCGACGATCCTTGTTCGTCTGCAAAGGTTGAACAGATATTTTTAAAAGTTAAAAGAAAAAAATGTTTGAAGATTTTTTTCCTTTATTAAGATCTTTTTTCGATAAATAAAGATTTTTCTATGAAAATTTCGGGCACCACGCTTCTTAAATGATCTGACTTCAAACCGGTGTAATCTTTCAGTACGAAAGGACGTGATATTTGCTTAATTATTGTTCTTGTAATGAACATAACTAAATTAAACTTCTTCGGCTGATTAGTGTAATAAATTTAGAACTTTTTTATGTGCTTTTATTACAAATAGTACTTGTTTTTTATAGAATGATAAGCTTGTGGGTCTTGAATTTTTATATAAAAAGAACCTATTTTTTTATTAAATTGCACCCTCCAGGAATCCAGTTACGGCAACCAATGTAAAAAAGTAAGTAACCAATTAATTTCTTATGCATTAGTAGAAATTTTCCTCCAGCTGATCCGTCGTGTTGAGATTGTAAGGCGTTCATAAAAATATTATTTTATTTCATTTATTCGTTTGTAATATAAAAATCCACAGCAGGTCAAAAAGAAATACTACATAGTAAGAAAAAACTTGCACTTTACATTAACAATTTCAACAATAAAATTATAATGAATACAAGTGTTTTTGGTTTTCATTGAATTATATTGGGCTCTAGTAACTGTCGTTATATAAGCAGTTCTCCTTCCTAAGCAGTACGGTATTATGGAATCTTCAGTGCAAATTACTTTATTAGCACTGAAACCCTATTAAAGCATCTACGATTTGACAGTCTCTAATTCTTTAACGTAGCACCTTCCGAGTGTTGATATTAATTTGTAGATAAACTGATCATCTCCGTGTAAAATTTTGTTTCTCTTTGTAATCACCATACAATATTTATAAATGTTTTAAAACATTTTTGTCATATTCGGATTCATTGAAATAAAAGTAGAGGGTAATTCAGGAAAGAACGGAATACAATTCGTTTGCTCATAAAAATTTAAAATTAGTTTAATTTTTTTTAACTCCTAATGCAGAAAATTTCTTAAAACTTTCAAATAATGTAGTTATGTTCAAATTTTATTAGTTAAGTACATCATTTTAAAAGTTATTTGTACTGTATTAATATCATTCCAGCATTCAGATGCCGATATTAATATTGACGACCATACTGCAATGGGTAAACTGAAATGCACAATAAAATTATAAAATTGAAGCATAATTTTTTAAGTTTAAATGAGATTAATGGCAGAACCGGTTCACAATGAAGAAATTGTTATCGCAAATATCCTTGAGAGGTCTGTGTCATCACGACAATGATTAAAAGCAAGGAGAAAGAGTCACTCTTAATACATATTGGGAGAAAAATCACACTCTTAAGGTTTGTGCCGAATCTAGCTGATGCTAATAATGCAGAACAATTATGATTACAAAATTAACTGTGTTTCAATATTATTGTAATATATAACTCGAAGTCGATTGAGCGATGTCCGCCTGTCTGAATGTGTTCGGGTTCAAATCAACTTTACCAAGGCAATAAATGAGCCAGAGAAAACTTAAATCCCCTAATAGATTAGATTTAGCTTTGAAAGTGTTGCTAATAAAAACCAGCAAGATTATTCCACCACGCCTGCCTCTAATTTTTTCTTATCGTTTTTCAAGTTTCACTTGTATTCCTACATATAGTTGTGTTTTATGATATAAATTATAAAGATTAGAAAATTTGGTAGCTTTGAACTGATACAGCGACCTTTTTATTCACTATGCTGGGACAGCAATCCTAAGCAACTCTTACAACTTTCGAAAAAAAAAATTTTTTGAACAGTAAAACGTTATGGTGGGAAAGAGTTTTTTTATGCCGATTTTTATTTAAACTTTTCAATAAAAAGTCTGCAATATGGTACTTATGCCAAATATCGCATTCTTACTTGTTTTAAACTAAGATATCGGGTAATTTAACTCGTAAGTTAAAGTAACCTTTTAATTTTACCGAGGTCTATAGTGTTTCAATCGTATCAACTTAATGACCATGTCACATCACGATAGATGAAAACTCGCTTAAGACATTCATGCGGAACTCCAGATTAGCTTATCTATTTGAAAGACCTCTAATTTATTTATGATCAAAATGTGTTCAAAATGACAATTAAAAAAATAACAAACGGAAAAGCCAATTGATGTAGATACAAAATGATATTTTTTGCAATCGTGATTTAATCAATTTAAAAACAAATTTCATTTAAATATGTAAAGCTTATCTGCATTGAAGAAACTATATTATTTGGCAATACATGATATTTGTTTACTAAATCGTGTGTGTCAAATAAATATTTATTCGACTGTTAATTTTTGTATACTCAATGTTTTATTGACTTTCAAATATTAATTTACAAATAGTTGCACAGTGCTAAAAATGAATACATAAATACACACAAATACGCAATTAATTAAATTAGTTGTTGTTTTAACTGATTGACATATATAAACTATTTAAATACTAAATTTCAACAAGTATTTGATTTGTTTATACAATAATTACAATTAAATGAAATATGTTGTCAAAAGGTTATTTCATTAAGCAACATTTAGCATTTGGCACAACATGAAATAGAAAATATTTTTGTAACCGCAAGATAATCAAATTCGATTTTATAATGATTTACGGTTAGACAATTCATGCAGAAGTTGACCAAATTTAATTTTGGGAAAATCTAAATAGTTTTCGTACAAAAAGTAATAAATATTTATACAATACGATTTCTATTTGAGTAGATTTTTATACCCTTCACTACAAAAAGTGGAAAAAGGGTAAAACTAAGTTTGTCATTCCATTTGTAATTTCTAGAATATCCATTCTCGACTCCATGCAGTTAATATATTCTGAGCTCTTATGCATAGCGGATCTATTAAGTCCATCTGTCCGTCCGTGTTAGTGTTGAAATAAAATTTTCTGAGGCACTAGATCAGCTAGAAAAAATTTAAATACGCCAATCGATCAGGCATAGTGTCAAAAGAGGTGCTATCACAAATCTGCCAGAGAGGTTCATGCCCTTCAATGCAACGGGCAACACACTACGCCTACGTCCAATTTTTCATTGGTGGTCATAAGAACTCAGAATTTATGTACTTTATCGGATCGAAAATGGATGTTGAAACAATTTCAAAAGGAACGACAAATATAGATATACCCTCTTTGACCTGTGGTGAAGGGTACAAAAATGCATTAAAAAACTACAAAAGTAAAAACGAAACATAAACAGCATCGTTAGATTTTAAGCGGTTGAATATACAACTCTTACTTGGGTTTTATTCTATTAGAAACAAATTTCGCTGGAAAAAACTGTTTGCATCTACTAAAATTTTTATTTGTCTTCAGATTGAAAATTAACTAATTATTAATTTAGTTAGAAAAATTGTTTTTTATGTTTTAATTAATTATAATTTTAATCTAAATAATTATAAATCAACAAATTTTGTATTTGGTTTCCAATTCGTTACATAATTGAGTAAATTATAAATTTAATTAAATTCCAATCGAAAACATATAAAATATTTTAAAGGTGCAATTCAAAATTACAAAATTCATGTAATAAATATTTTACAAGGAATTCAGTTTGTATAATTTATCTCCGCATACTTTGGGTATCATCTCACTACAATTTACTTTTTCAGCTTTCTTTCGGCAATGTGTACGAATTACACAAATTATTAATTTCATCGATAATAATTAATGAACTTGATTTTATTGCTATAATTTATATTTTTGTTGAAGTTTATTACTTTAAATAAATTCAAAAACAGGTATAAAAACTAAACTTAATTTGCATTTGTGTATAAGCAAAAAAAAATACTTGTTGAAAACGAAATATAAATGTATACATATATGTATGTGTTTTTTATATCAGTAACATCTTAATTACGCAAACTTACTTGCTTTTGTTGTGGCCGCTAATCCTCTAAGATTTTGTGTTTTACGATTTGATGTTCTAAATTTGGAATTCGCGTTGCCGGCTGATGATGAGGCCTTTGATTGACGGTGATTATTTTCACTTAATTCGCCATTGCTGTCTACACTTAAAAACGAATTATTGATTAAATTGTCGTCAAATGTAAAACCATCCAACCAATACATGTCATGGTATTTTTTACACTGATATTCTTTTATATTATTTACTTTTTAATAGAATTATAAATCTTTAAATTTTTTATATAATATTTTCTCAGCTTACAAAAATATGTATTTGGTGAAACTGAAAACAATGAATCTTGATTAAATTTTTTTCACTTTAAATATTGAACCTTTGCAAAATGATGTTTGTAAAAAAATTTCACTATTTTTGTATTTAATTACTCTTTATATTATTTTTAAGCTTTAATTCTGTGATTTTTATTGAAGCACATTTATAAAATAAAATTGTATTATTTTATGCCTTGCCGTTTATATTTTCAGTTAATTTACGTGTGTGTTTCGTGCACAAAAATGTACTGAATTATGTTTTTTTTCGTTTTTGTTTTCAACACGTTAGAATTTAAAAGAAAAAAATTAAATGGAAATACAATTTTCACAAATAAACCAAATAGTAAAAAAATGCAAAAAAGCGTACGATTTCGATAATTCCTATCGATTGATTTGCCGTATGTGCAGACAAAACAAATATTAAAGTAAAATTAAAAAAAAAAATGTTCTATTTTCATTAAAAAGAAACAAGCAACAATTGTTCATGATGACGATGATGTTGTTGTTTAGGTGATAGTGTTTATATTGTCTTGCTAGTATGTACATTTAGAGATTATAGTAGCTTTTTTTATTTCATATTTGATTTCAGTACAAGTACCTACATGCATATTTAAAACACATTCGAAGGCGTGTAGTTTTAAAATTATTTGTAAATATTTACTATTTATTTATTAATTTTTGGTTAAAAAGTTATTAAATAATCATAAAAAAAATAATATAAATTAACGCAATTATAACAAGCTTTGAATGTTTTTTTAAGTCTGATATATTTTACGAAATTAGATGCCAAGCGATCAGTCGTACTACTGGACTCATCTTTTAACATTTATAGTCAGTACAGTCTGGCAAATAATGACGCTTTAACAACTTTACTAAATTATCCATATTTATATTGTGTTTAGCGATAAAACTAATTTTTGGCCTAACGGGCTTGTTAGTGAACAAAATTGCCGCATATAGGGTGTAGTTAATTCACAATAAACCCTACAGGCTCTTTTGTTCGTTGGTTTTTGTTTCCTTAAAAATGTAGCTTGCGCTAGTGTTGCGGCCCATTGAGATCTTTACTGCAATATGATCAAGTAGGTTATGAAAAATATACCAGTCAATTGGTGTAAAGAGTCATGCAATTTAAAATATTTTAATTACTGCCTGTGGGGCCAAGGGAAGTTACTGCTTAATGCTCATAAAGCTATTGCGTTTCCGATAAGCAATTTTGTTGACACTGTAAGCTTATCAAATACGTTAATTCTGGTTCTTGTTATATCGATTTTATTTTCCCCGAGTTTCCTCAGCCTCCTTTTATTATACACACATATAAATATATATTAGGCTGCTGTAGTCGAACTGGTAAACAGGTTGGCTACAAACCTGGTTGACCAGGGTTCAACCCCTGCGGCAACCAAAAATAAAAAAAAAATGTTTTCTTCTGTTTAGCAGTATAAATACATATTCAGAATTAACATTAAACATGCAGCTTCCTTCGTCAGTACTTCTTCAGAGCATATTCGCCGGCGAAGTAAAATAACTAATAAAATGGCTATATCTATCTTTCTCTTTTCACCACCTGTCTTATCTCTCATCTATCCCTTTCCTAAAGAATGTAGCACGATTACGAAAATAACTAAATAGACATTATTGCCTGAAGTGCACTTCTCTTAAAAAAAAATCCGTTATGTCTTTTTTTTATATATATAGAAATAATCTTTAGATTTTAAAGATTAAACCTGGACTATTTCATGTCCACACGAAATAAAAATTAAAAATTTCATTTTCTGAAAATTGATGTTAAATTGTTAAAGCTTTTGTATTAGAGACGTTTTTGTAGGTCATTATTTTAAAGGTATTCTTGATGGCAACAAAAATTTAGTTGTAAATTTATTTTTAAACTGAGTCAAAGATAGACGATACCTCTCGATATTTGATAACAATCAGCCCTTTACGTTCTATAGTTAGGTGATCTTAATGTTACGCAAATTTCAAGTAATTTTTTATTGACATAATTTTTCATCTTTCTAAGTATCACTCTTGCTGATTATCTAAAAACGATTTACATAGAAACTGTTTCGTACAAGGCTTTAAACTTGTGCACAGTTCGTTATTTATTTCTATGTTAACTTCTGAAACATACTTCCTATAAATTTTTTGCTTAAAAATTTACCGATTTTGTTGTTGCAAATTACTTTTTATGCTTTCGCATTTCAATTTAATGTATTTTTAAAAACATATTCGTTTTCCTTCTATCTTAGAATTTTTTAAGTAAAAAAAAAATTGCCTAGCAGTGTGAAGAGTATTAGGAATTATTATCAACTAGTTTATTGTAACTTATTGGCCGGGTCTAATTTTTGGGCTTTTCTAGGGCCTGTATAAGCTATTACAATCTTGTTTACTATGAGTTTTCATTCCGAAGACATGAGAAGCAATATTTGTAATTTTGAAGATAAAATATAAAAAAATCATCAGAAGAGGTTTTATTGATCAGGTTTAATCTATCTAATTTTTGACCGAGGATAACCAATATTTTTTTAATCTATAATAGATCATTAGTTTGTTTTTAATCAAGATTTTTAATTGATATTTGAATCCTCAGTTGGTTCTTTTATTTAACTCACTAATATAAGTTTATTATATCTACCACCTGAAAAACAGTTTTATGGTGTGAATTTACTCTTAGAAACTTTGATTTAAACGCGTACAAAGACGATTTTTACATATAAAAAAACAACTCTTAATCTCATCATAGAAATTAAAAGCAGCTACAAAATTTAATCAAATCAAAAGAATTTTGCAATTGGTAAGGTCCGCTTTTTAAAAATATTAGTACCCTATTGCACCATCAAGACAAGTATCTACCCGTATTTCATATATTATTAAAATCAATTCAGTCGTATTTTATTTTTTCAAAGAAATTTATCAAAAAATTTTGTTTAAAAATGGAACTAAATATCGAAAAGTCGCTCATAACATTATACTTTGTATTGAATTTCGTATTTTCGCTGCAGAGCTGTAGATCCTTCTAGAAAAGTTCTAGTAACGCTAATGATGTCAGTACCACTGATTTGTCTTTTTGGTATTATTTATTCTTAATTTCTACAATTTGTCTTAACGGGTTCGGGTAGTGGTTAGAAATAAGTTTAAAAAATATTTGTAGAGAAAATACCCACAAAATGGTTTTTAAGCCCCGTTAGTTATGTGACCGCTAATTACTTTTGCTTTTTGTATTTTTATTTTTGTCTACACGCAGGCAAACACATACTTTTTCGAATATTCAGTCATCATAAAAAATTCCTCAATATTTAAAAAGAAAAAAAAATATGGATACGATTTTTCATTGTATTTTACTTGTAGTACTTTTTTGCACAAAGGAAATTTATTTTACATGATTTTGTTTTTTTTTTTTATTTTTTATTTTTTTTTTGTATTCGAAATGCGATTTTTCATTCAATGATATTTTAATTAATTTATTTAAATGATTTTTTTTTTGTTTGCTTTTAAATAAATTTTTATGAATTCTTGTGTGTATACAGATTTTAAGCACTTTGTTTCAGTCAATCATTTTGGATTCCATTAAATAAAGAAAATAAATATCAGAACGCAATAAAAACTGTTTTAAAGATTAATTTTATCGATAATCACGATCGAATAATGATAATTATATTGTATAATTTAACAGAAAATTGTTTAAAAAATTAAATGTTTACATTAAAACATGACCTCGTCTTGTTAAATCTTGTAATTATTTCGCAGCTTTTTTCTTTTTTTGTTGAAAATTTTTTTTAAATTGAATTTTTTAAATAAATTTTTATATTTTTTTTTTTTTTTTTTTTTTGGATAACCAAAATTTGATTTGATGTGTATTCTGATAATTTTATTGTAATCAATATTTTATTTTTATTTCATTTATTTAAACCATTTATTCAAATTTAAACTAATTTTACAACTAATTTTCTTTTCAATTTGCTGCAATTGCAACAACAAAAGCAAGAAAATAAAAGATTTTCAACTAAATGTTTTAAGATTTTAGTACAGTGATTTCACAAACGAAATATACTTTTAATTAAAATTATTTTGGCGCGTTTGTATACTAATACGGCTTAGTTATTGTTCTATACGTTTGGAGAATACCAATACAATACTGTTACTTCGAACAAAAAAACATAATATGTGTCGACAAGCTAAATTGCGTTAAAATACTTCCGTAACGGCGCGCTTGAAATACTCGAACGAAATACATTGCGTGTGTCACACCCTTTCATTGTTTCTTCTTTCAAAATAATCATGTTAATCTGGCTGGAAAATTGTAGGAAAATAAATTTAATGGAAGAAACTAAAGCGAACGAAACAAAAATGACAAATAAACTAAACAAAAATCCGTAATTATTTTCCAAGCAAATATAAACAACGTGTCCCACTGAATGAATGCAACGAAATAACTTTAAACAGCTGAGTCCAAAACAGTAATGTGCATACAATAGACTTTGTATGTGCTTCAAAGCACCAAAAGAAATGCCCTAACACACATTAACACAAACGAATGCATACGCTTAGGAATATAAAATGCAAATGCACTTAATACAGCACTTAGGCACAGTGGCACAAAGTGTATAAATTACTAATATTTTAGATAAAGACACTTTTACAAAGAAAAAAAAAACTTATTATTTGATTTCTTTAACCTTCGCATATGTTTCAGTAGCTTCTTAAGAGCATTTATCGCAGCAGAATTAAATTTCGTAAATAGTGAAGGAATCTCTTTAAATAATATTGAGTAAATTTTTGCACAACTGGTTTTCTGTTCGCCAACTTGAATAAAATTTTGCTTGTTAATTACAAAAATTTCAAACTTTGAATTAGATGGTATTTGTATATGCTCGTATAAAGTTTTAAAAACCATTTTATTTACCGACAAGAAATATTTATGCAGTTCTACCTAGCACTTGTTGCACGTAGTGGGGTATGTTGTGACATTGCTTGCACTGAAATTTATTGCTTTTTTGCGTATTTGATTTTGACTCCTCTACTTCCATTTTAGGTCTAACCTCCGGTAGTTTCTAAGCGGACTTGAAGATCTGATTTTCCCCCATTTTTTCCAGTCCACACAAAAACTGCTCTACTTACAATGTGGACGCATCCATAACGCTATATAAAATGGCGTTCTTGAGTTCTTTATATTTTTTTACGAACTAAAGATAACGTAAACGGCAAATCTAATATCTCTTTTATATACTTACTCGGAATCAAGGTATGATACTCACTCATACATTAACCTACCAAATGAACCTTCAATTTATAATTAATAGCCTATCATACAAGGTTTGTATTTTGACAAGTTTCTTGACCTTGTCTTCGTCTTTCTAATCAATGATATGCAATATTTTATTCATCCACCAAAACTGATTGGAAGGCTTGTTTCGCAGTAGGAGCACCTGCAGATAGATACATAAATATATTAGTTTTTAAAAATTTTTTATTTAAAATTTTAATGATAAAAAATTTCTTTCAAAATTAAAAAATTAATTTTGTGTTCACCTTCTTTAAAAAAAACTAAGAAAAGGTTTTTGAGAGTGACGTCAGTCGCTTCAAAGCGATTATTAAAATATTTGAAATATGTATGTGAATTACGACTAATAATAGATGTATCGAAAACTGGACTTGGAAACACCAACGATGGCAACACAATGGAAAAGTTATTTGTTTTTCGAAATTGAATTAGCTGCAGAAATAATTGGAATTTATTTTATCTACCCAAAGATATCATTAAAGTAATATAAAGTGGTCACAAAGTACATTTGCGGGAGTTTGCAGAACTTGACGTTATTCTATATGAGCGACATCCTATGACACCCACAATGCAGAACATTTTAATACATGGCATGGGGCTGTTATCAGAATAAGGGCCCTCAGATTTGGAAGACCTCTTTAAAGTAACATAAGAAAAAGGACAATGCTACTCATAATCATTATAGTGCAAAAGAGAATTTGTTTAAAAAAATATTATTATAAATCAGTTATTATTGTGAATAAATTGTTTATTTTCAAATGAAGTAATACATTACAAAAATTTATTTCTTTTAATATTTTGACCGATGGGGTTGGTTAGAATTTGGGAAAACACAAAAGCTTAAAATAAATAATTTTCGGAAGTTACTAAAAAACTACAGTGACATTTCAGGGGTGGGATTGAAGTGATAACTTCACTTGCCCCTAAAAATTAAAAATTTTGTTTTAATGGAATTATTCTGTTGTGCTCAGATTCTTTTAATTGTTAAATCATTATAAAAGAAGTATTTTATGTAGTTTAGAGTTTAATTTTAGTATTTTTCTGCTTACTTTAAAAGTTGCATTTGCTAAGCAAACGTATGTGAAAACTCAGAGGTAGGGATAATTCTTATTTTCTAAAGTTCCCTGCATAATATAAATATAACAATTATATTACAACCATACCACGAGACTTTTGTTCTGTGCGTACGTCATGTTGTCACTGGGAACTCAATTAGTTGACTATTAAATTATCCTGTAATTTAAAATAACGTGGATAATTTAATCGGTTGGCTAATTTTTAGGGCTCGTCAAGTCTAAGGAGTGACTTATAATAAATTTAAATATGATTTCATTAAAATGACAACCTTCTAATTTTTCTATAAAACCCAAAATTTCTTATAATTATCATTTACTTATTTAATTCAACTCTTGGACGTATGTATATACTTTCTTTATTTTAACTTTAAAGGATCAAAAACACTTACAAGTACTGAAAGAATATGCTGCCGAAAATAATTATTAATCATAGGAATAGTAAAACAGGGCATCTATTTTCATTATTGTTTCTTATAGTTTTATATTGAAAACGATTAAATTGAAACTGATGTCATAAAAGGTAACCCGAAATTCATTCAGTTTAAGATTTGCCTATGAGTGTATAAAATCTTTAACATTATTTTAATAATTTTTCAATTCAAACTTTCTTTTGCACTGTGCAATGTTGTCATCACTGTGAACTAAACTTACAATTGTAAATAAACGCTTTTGTACACATGCACATACATCTATTTAAATTTATAATCCAAATTGCACTGTGTCTGTGTTAATGGGGCCTTCATTTTTTACCAACCAACCATATGTTTTATATCAAAATCATTGTGTGTATCCGCCTGTCTATTATCTGCCCTCCAGACCTCCAATCTATAGCGAGTTTTTATATTTTGCTGTCTGTCACAAGCCAAACGTGATAATCACTCGCTTCTGTCGATAACCACAGAGTCATTTTAAAATATTTTGTATGATACTTAATAATATACCGTGTTATTGTTTTTTTTTTTTTTTTCTAATAACATTTGGCTTCAAGCCTTAGTTTCACTTGCATAAAATTTTTCCAATTTGTTGATGTTTTCTTCTCTTTTTTATTTCTATTTTCTTGGAAATTTAAAAGTTTTTATTCAGAGGCTTATTCAGTGTTATATGCATTGTAATAGATATTTTACGAGTGTTAGTGTAATTTTATGTTTTTGTTTTAGAAGTTTTTATTCTTATTTCTGTTTTTTTTTTTTTTTTTTTTTTTTTTTGTTATTATTCACATTTTTTTCTTTTGTGCTGCTGTGGTATTCGTAAAATTTCCTTTAAACGCCAACTTTTCAAAAGCATGCCTTGACATAAGTGATAGATTTATAAATAACCTCGAAAATTGATAATAAATTTTGTATGCACTTAAGCTGTGTGCGTGAAATGTTTAGTGGTTGTTTGTTCTCCGCAATGTTTGGCATTAAGCTGTGTGTAAGAAACTATTTTTGAATTTTGCATCTTCTAACGTAACAAATGCATCATCGATTACAATGCATAATTTTTATGTTTCTTGATTTACACAGTTAAAAATTATTTTCTAGAATATAAATAAAGTTATTAACCTCTTTAATTTAAAGCAGACCTCTTTATACGGATAAAAATTACTTACATAGTTTGATGCCCTCTGAAAGACGAAAATTTCATTTTACAAAAAAGTAATTCACTTAATCGTGAAATCGAAATTAAGACTCATCCAATCATACTTTCGCAACTTTTAATTCGTACAAATAAATTTAAGAATAATATTACTGCTAAGAAATATTGTTAATTTTCTTCAGCTTTTTTTATTTGATATGTTAAGTTAATAACAAAATATTTTGTATATCTTATCGAGCAATAATTTTACTCGATACAATTGTTTATCTGGTTAAAGGCACTAATTTTGCAGCATATTTTGTCAAAAACGTTAGAAATTCCGTCTTCCTAACAACTAGTGTTTAATATTAAGGTGGATAGCAGATTTAGTTGTTTTAGAACTTATAAACTGTTGATCATATGGTCCAATTCATCTCACTGTTTTTGCGCTTTTGTGAGTACTTACGAAAGCCCTAAAATAGTATCCCCATATTTACAGGATCACACACGTACAAACAAAAAGGCAAAAATCGGGGTGACAGGGAATTAAAAAATAGGAGCATAAATACAACCCCAGGGTTGCGGAGCGGTATTTTTTTATATAAAGTTTTGACAATATAAAACGCTTGATGAAATTAGAATCTATTTTAGTTTGAATGCGGTTTCTCTCAAACTCTCAATTATTAAATTTTCTCTTACCGAATTTTTGATTTTGTCCTAAATTTATAATTGCTTTAGTTTGTCTTTTAATGTTAAATTTAGGTTTTTATTTGTTCTATTTTAAATTTAAATGAATGAAATTATTTGAGAAATGAATACCTATTATAAAAATACAAAAGCAAATATATTAAAGAGTTCTTGTTGTTATGATCAAGGTTTACAGTAAACCTTGAAAAGTTTCAACCCAGATACGAATTATCGATTTCATCATCTATATCTTTTAAAAAACAAATGTTGGAAAACGTTTCAAAACTGACACTAAAGTAAGTCTTAGGATTCGGATATAATTTTTGTAGGATTTTTTAGTTAATTAAAAATATTACATCATAAAGAATAAAGCATCAATAAATAATAAAAAATATGATATCATGAAAAATTATTCCAAAATTATAGACTCGCTGGTTTTTTGTTGCAATATATAAAAAAGTTAATTGAAATTTTTTTACATATAAATCGATTTTTATAAAAAAAATTAAAAAACGCTTGCTAGAATAATTTTCTAAAATAAAAGTCCTAAAGCTGAACTCTTCCAATTGACTGTTGCAGTGCATATAAATATTTTGCTAACTGACTTTAAGTTTCGTATAGGGATTTTATGTATTTAATACATTAACACTTCACATATATGGTTTGCTTAGTTGCACTCGTATGCAAAACTGCCCTCTAAGCAATTGGGAAAGTATTGTTTAGGGTCGTCACTTCTTAGACTCTTTTGTAGGTTTTAATTTCATCTACAAGAAAACAAAATATGTTGTTTATTTTTCTTTTCTTTTCAATTAGCGCAAATTTTTTGATTTCACTCACCTTATATGACATAAGTTGCTCAATTTTTAAAAAAGTCACAATGTCCGCGGATATTGTATCGTTTTTAGTATGGACGTACTGTCATAATGTACGCACTTAAAACAACAAAGACATCGCTTACCAAATATTTTGGTCTCGTTTAAAAAACAGTTCATAATCTTATTAACAAAAGGGTGTCCCCATACAACATACATGTTTTTTTTGGGTATAGAAATTAAAGGTTGTTCTAGAGATGACGTAAATTGATCTATATGGGCCTATATTTTGTACTGCTATAAGCAAATACCTTAAAACTGGACAAAATAAGTATAAATATCTAAAATTAAAAATTTAAAGGCAACCCAATAGTTCTTTTAATTTGATGTAGTATGTGGCCATACTCATAAACAGTTGTAGACAAATATACAATTTATAATTAGAAATATAGGTAAGTCTGCTACTTTGTCTGATATCACAAGGATTATAAATGTTTAAAATTATAAAATAAAGGGTGTTACAATAGTTGATGTGATTTAATGCTTATGATCAAACTATTGAATTGTTACAGACAGCAAAAGTAAAATTTCAATTTTAAATTTATGGAGTGCCTCCACCGTTAAAGTAATTTTATGGATATGGCCAAAGCGCTACACAATTCTAGTCATAGGGTTAAAATTTAGCAATACAACTAAATTCTCTATTACAAGTAAAAATTTTAATTTTTAAATAAAAGGCTGTCCCAATAGTTTATTTGCTTTGATGTATGTGGCCAGACTTTGAATCGTTATAAACCGATAGCAGATATCTCTTTTGAAGTTTTATTTTGCAAAAATTACGAATGATTCGCTCCAATTGTTGCGTTGTTATTTAAGCAAAAGCTTGCCAAAGGTTGGCTTTTTCTTAGAATATACTTAAGATTTCAAATCGCTCCTGAGAGAAAAATCAATGTTTTTTTCTTTTTAAAATCACAAAACAGAGGCAATCAATTGGTGAAGATCGAGCACTGTGAAGCTTGTATGTCATTTAAAATGGTGTTGTTAAAGCCACATCTTAAATATGTCCATATTTCTGGAACTCAAATACTTTTACAGTACGACGTATAGTACCGGCGCATTTAAGCTATGATGATCACCTTGAATTCTGATAAATTCAATTTGCGTCAATTATTAAATAATGAAATAACAATCATAACTAAATATTTGGTTAGCTTAATGTAACTAAATATTTACACAAAAAACTCTCACGTTATGTAACAAATAAGATTTTGTACCCGAATCTTAAATTCGTTTTAAGAAATATTATACTAAAAATTTTATAATTTCTTATATAGAAAAAACGGAAAATGTTGGCTCTTTAAACACTTTTTTCCGATCGCCAATGGAAAGTTTTTCTAGGTGTAAAAGAATTGATATTTTATTCCTAATTTATATAATTGACTAACAAGCGACTTTTGTGTTAGAAAATGTTTGTAGGGAAGGTAGATGAATATTAGCGAATCTATGTATGGTGTGAAAATTGTAATAAAAGGAAATAGAAAAAATACTTACACATTTGTAAAAAATTCTATGAGTTTAAAGAGATGTGTTGAAAAGATTATCGATGATGATTGGAAAATTATTTAGTATGGGAGGTGAAAACAGCATAACACTGGAATATATCAATTGATTTACGTTGTTGTTGATAGACTGTTACGTAAACTAATGAAAATCAAAGAATGTCTGAAAGTGAAGATTAAATTGATGACAGAAGATTAAATAGAATATCAAGTATTTGCTACTTATACATTGAAGGAATAAATTAATTAATTTCTTTTAAAGAGTTTAATATAAAATGCCATTTTAAAAGTTTTGTACAGACAACAGTAAAACGTGTATTTAAGAGTTTGTAATTGATATAATTTAATTTTTGTTTACTTACTCGTATATATGTAACTACAGAATTATGAAATTTACTAAACATTGAAACTTTGCGAACTTTACAATTAACATTTTTAGACTTAAGAATATCTATTAATGAAAAAAAAAATAATTTATTAGAAAAAGTTACGCTCTGAGAACCAATTGTGCTACAGCCGCATACTTATGTTTATTAAACTGCGTCTTAAGTTTAAATTTTTTATTTACACAGTAAAAAAAAGTTGTTAAATTAAAGCACATTTTGTACTACGAAATTAAAACAAATTTTTCTGCGTCCAAAAGGTTATAAAATTTTTCTCCGTTGAAGTGAAGGTCACATATCCTTCAAGAACGATACGCATTAAGAACGTCCAACTGCCACCTCTCTTTAATGAAACTAAGTCAGAATCTTGTATTATAACTTTCACCACAAGCGGAGTATGTTTGTCATTCCCTTCCTTTTTCCTAAAATATTAATTTCGGGCCCCACAAAGTGTTTATGTTCTGGAACCTTACATATTTGGCAGACGATGTAACTATCGGGCATATTTTGAAACATCAGCGTAAATTTTCCTTACGTTTTTCAGATGTTTTGTGTTTTTATGTCTTTTTTTTGGTTTCTTGTTTTGTTGTATTGAAAACCGAAATTCTAGAAAAAAAACTCTGCACTACAAAAAAATCGGAATTACCGCAAACGATCGAAATATTGGCTAAGTCCACGTTTAAATCGAAAAAACAAAATACTAAAAATTATAATTTATTTAAAATCTTATACTTCGAAAAAGAAAGCTAAAAACTATAAAAACTTAAAAGTGTCAAGCTTTGCCTACAAAAAAGGACCTTGTTTTCCCTACAAATTTCCAAAAAAATTAAATAATAAATAATAAATAAAACATCTTCTTTCAAACAAAGGATGTTTTGTATAGTCATCTTTCGATCCCTGGCAACGACAAAGCGGATTTCTTACTGTTTATTGTTGTTGACATAAATAATTCTAATTCATTAGGAAAATAATTATTGGTGTATTGTAAGTCGCCTAATTTTTTTTTTTTTTTTTTTTTTTTTATTAAACAGATGTGTACAAATGAATTTGAAATCAATAGAAATAAACTCGAAGAAATTAATTCTAAGTGTCATTGCTTAGTGTAAATAATTTCTTTCAAGTTCAATGCTTTTCAAACTGTTTTCGTAATTAAATTTATTTTCAATCAGAAACCAAGCATACTTTTAGGCATCATATATTATTACAGACTCAATACAATTATTGTTTTTAAACAAATTTATACGCTTTATATTAAATTTATTTTACACATATTAAAGTTTTTGTACTTAACACTTTTTAATACCAAATTTATTTTTTATTTATGCTACAATATTTATTATTTTTTTTGGCAACAAGTGACTGTATTTTGAATTTTTTTTTTAGTTTTTGTTACAAGCTCAACATACTCTTACATTGTTGATACTAAAATTTCATGTTTTTAGTTGTAAACTTGTTACTATTTTGTTGGTTGGTAATAGTTTAGGAAAGTAAAAAATTTTTTAATCCGCCAGGTGTTGTATGCAATTTCAATAACAAATTATACTGATTTATATGTTTTAAATTTCCTTTTAATATGTTTTCTTTACTAATATATTTTAAAGCAATTACTTTGATAACTTTGATTCTTTAATGTTTCATGCTTTTGAGCAATTTTAACGATTTAAAAAAGAAGCAAAAAAAAAAATAAAGCAATTTCAAACAGGTGCTACAATCATTTGTTAGTAGTGTTTTTTTCGTGTTGATAGTTTAATGGTAGCTTAAAATTTTTAGTTTTTTTTATTTATTTAAATTATGTTTGTTGCATTACTTGTAGATAGTGATTTAATTTTAACTACCATAGGTATTTAATCATAAAATGTCCTTTAATTTGTATTTTAATATTTTTTTTAGACTACAACATTAAAGTGTGAAAGACATTATCGAACAGTTAGCCGCTGTGACTTTTGTCATAATTACCATATTTCTACATCGGTTGCTTTATATTAAGAGTCAGGCTTATAAAATAAATCCGGGACTTCCTGCAAATTAAAAAATTGTACAAACAGTAAGAATTGTAACATACTTCAAGGCAACAAAACCACAACTTTATTTTGAGCTAATTTTTAATACAAGATTTTGATAACATTTGCAATTATAAAATCTTTGTGATTAAAACAAAATTAATATGATAAGAAAAGCCGTTATTAGGGAGGCTCTTGCTTCAAATAATAAAACTTTTTCAGTAATTTTACTTTATTTTGTGTCTGTACCAAATTTACCAAACTTTCGCTAAATAAAAGAAAATTAAGCATGTTACGTTGAGCCTTCAAAAGTTAAAAAAAGAAATTAAAAAAAAAAAAAAATAAGAGTGCTATAATCGGTTGTGTCGAATCTTATATAGAATTTACCATGTAAATAAATCCATTTAAGTTAAGTAGTTCTTATCAAAAATTTTTGCAACTGTGACATACAACGGAAATTCTACAAAATGGATTTGGAGTTACGTTTTATTAACACAGTAATATTAAAAACTAATCACCTACAGCCTTTAAGTAGATTAAATCTTTCTTCCCTAAACAAAAATATTTGAATTAGGAGCACTTATGTATCTTACTTTATTAAATATTATTTTTATTATTTTTTAGAAGCGTCTTCAAGCTTATATTTGTGCTTTTTTATAAAAAGATTTATTTCTTCACTTTACTTTCAAGCTAACCATCCTTAACCATCTTTTTGCAACGAAACATTTTGAGACATCTCTCAACAGCGTGGAATCTGGCAAGCTTCATAAACACAATTACATATTTTTTTACTTCTTGTTCTTTTACAAATTAAATTGTTCTTTAAATATTTCCTTTGACGTTGTGTATACACATTTATTCCTTGGAAGACTCGGCGAAAAACATTTTTTCATATCTTGTATAAAAATTAATATTAGTTTGCTTGTTTGTTTGAATTATCTGTTCTATAATAGGACTTCCTACAGCGACCATGTCTAATTAATTTTTATTACTAGAGTCTTTGAACTTGTAATGATTAGCATAGAAGCAAATATTTTGCATTAGGGAATTAATTTTATGCAAATAATTCTATTCTTAATATTTATCATCGGTCAAAGATAGAAAAACTGTTTTCGTATGTGTGGTATAACACATAGGAAATAATTATCAAATTTCTTATATTTTATAAACTATAAGGTGCTAAAATATTAAATCAGTTGCAACCAGATTTTCCTTCTTTTCACTTCTCTTCTTCTCCTCAAACACTTGCAATTATCTTCGCAGCTAGACAACTATAACGATGTATCCACTGGGCACAGTATATTAAGAAAATGGTATCAAGGCATTAGTTATATTGCATACAAAGCAAATGTTAATATTTGTATGTCCAGACAACTATTAAGAGTAATTTAACTATCATTGCACTTCGTAACTTAAACGCGGGTAAAACTAAACATTTATCATTCAGGCTTTTCCACTTAAAGGTCTGCTAAGACCAAAAAAATTGAAAGTTCTTTAAAAGACTACGCTTTATCAAATTTATATTGATTAAACAATAAAATTAACTTAAGTAAAAATAATTTACATTTATCACTCATAACATACTTCGAATAATTCGATATATTGCACAAGACATGCACCTTTAAAAGTCTGTGCGTTATAGAAAAAAAGAACTGAAAGCAGATTTTATTAACACTAAAACACCCCATATTCATTTTTCATTTATTTAAGGGAGAATTTCTCAATAAATCAATGATATTAATTAAGAATTACACAAAAATTTAACATATGAAATTTTTTTTAAATTAATTGCTGGTTGATTTAATACAGTATTATAACCAAACGGATAATTCTAATCCGGTTTAAATGGACGTGTATTTAGTAAACTTTGTCTGAGCAAATTGAGATGGTTTTTTTTTTCAAAGCTTGACTATTCCACTTCTTGTTTTTTTTTTCACAATTTAATTAAACAGCAAATATTCAGTCTTTGATTAACTCATGCCTTATATTTATTTTTTTGTAGTAATTTTGGATTTTTGGCCCAGTTTTTTTTTTCGCTGAAATTTTATTTCACCACCAAGAATTCAATTTTTTGTTAGTTCTATTGAAAGTGGAATAGTGTTTTTAAAAATTTAACTTGATTATTACCATTAAAAATGAGTATTTTTTGAATTCTTATTTCTCAAATTGATGAGTTATAAAGATCATGTTTTAACCGTCAATCAATACAAATGCCAAATGTATCGATCTAGGAAAACCTCATTGTGTTGTGTTTGCGTTTAATTTTGCCTGTTTTTTTCAAAAATTAACGCAAAAATTATAAAAAAGTAAGATAAATTACTTTTCTTTCTTATTTAATTTACAAATAAAGATAAGCATTCACCTAAGCTATACTAAACTTATTCACTTGCTTATAGAATAAAAAAATTTCACTAGTGGTAAGGCAGCAAGGAACACCGGGTTTAAGCTGGTTAATAGATAAATAAAACAATTTGATTGTACAAATAAAATATTTTTATTTTTGTTTTTTTTTTTACTTGAATTTTTATTATATCTTTTAAGTTAAAAAACAGCTACAACAAGTGGCAATTTGATATTCCAATCAAAATCAGTGAAAATCCCCTCTGGTTTTCTTTTTACTTGCACGTTTGCATTGATTTTAAGAAATTTCATTAACATACGGGAAAAAATAAAATAGCTAAAAGGATTAAATTAAAAGGGAAAAGATGGATATGTTCAACCTTACAAAATCAGATGCTTTCAGGATTGTTGATGGCAGACATGACAAAAAAGTTAAAAACAAGGTTATTGCAAGAGATTTATTTTTTTATATCAAAGAACTTTATGATATTTTGGAGAAAAAATTTCAAAATAATAAAAGTTATTTTGGTGACAAGCTTGTTACTCAATATTAAATTTAAAAAAAAAATTTATTACAATATTCTAGCAGAAAAAGAGTTCATAAAAAAATCCATCAAAGGGATCATCAAGAACATGTATAAAAAATTTTTGAAAAACACATAAACCAATTCCACTCTTAAGTATCATTTCTTTTTCATTTTAAATTTTAATACTTGCAGAAATTAAATTAAAATATTATATGCCCTTAATATAAATTTATTAATATCAAGTACATAATTGACATTAAATAAATTGACATTGACACCGTTTATTCATTATTATCATGCGGTTGTAGTCTTTTAATTTTAATCTATGGAAAACATTATAAGGACATGATTAACATTTATTTCATTTAAAAGTGCAAGGACAGATAGATATATAAGTGCAGAAAATATAGGGAAATTTAAAATTAGAATAAGTTATAACAAGGTTTTTATAATAGAATGGTGATTTACATTAATAAAGGTTCAAAAATAAAAGTACAAAAGCAACGATTTAAAAAGATGCGTTTACTTACACTTTTTATGCAGCCAAATTTAATTTTGCAGTGCCTCTTATAGTACTAAAAATAATGAATTACAGTACGTTCACAAATAATAGCACATTTGCTAATCTGTAAATTAATAATTCATAAAATTTTAACAGGGCATGCTATAATTTTCATCTCTTTGTGTAAACATTATTAATATGTTCTCTTTTCAAAATTGAGCTCATTTTACACAAAACTCTCAGGAATTACAAATACCGTTATCAAAGTTGCTTACATTTATATATTTAGCATATTTAAGCGTTCAAATTGTATAGAACAAATGCAAAAAATTCTTTGTATAAAAAAACTACCGTTTTAAAACAACATATTGCATTCAGTTTTATTAAAAATATTAGTTATAAGCAAAATGCCACGCGGAAAAGTACTTAGCGAATTTGAAAAAGGTAAAATTTTAACATTGACAGAAATTGGTGCGCCGAAAGCTGAAATTGCAATTCAAATCTGCAGAAGTCGAAAGGTTGTTTATAATTATTTGGCAAATATTGAAAACTATGCAAAAATAAAAGCAGTGGTAGAAAAAAAAAAGTTGAATGAACGCGAGCGCAGTCTTCTAAGGACAGCAAGCAACAGTACCAAAAGCTGTAACCAACTTGCTGCATGCGTTTCCAACAAAGTGTGCAAAACGACCATTTGGAATGTTCTAAACTCTTCCAAACATATTCAAAGACAGAGAATGAAAAAAGCTCCTTGCCTTTTGAAACGTTATATCAATGCACGTTTGGAGTTTTTCAAAAATAATATGAATACAAATTGGTCAAATGTAAGTTATTTAACACCTTTGAGTTATAAAATGGTTAACTTATTTATTTCTTTTTAAAGATAATTTTTTCAGATGAAAAAAAATTTTATTTAGATGGCCCTGACGGCAATAATAGTTACTGGCGTGACTTACGAAAAGAACCCCAATGTTTTTCACGAAGAAACTTTGGTGGTGGTTCTGTTATGATTTGGGGTGCAGTTACTGAAGAATGCTGTTTGGAGTTGCAAATCGTACCAACCAAAATGAATAGTAAAAAATATTGTGAATTGCTTAAGTGCAGTTTATTGCCATTTTTACATAATAATATAAATAAGAAATATATTTTCCAGCAAGACAATGCAGCCTGCCATGCCAGCAAATTTACAAAAGAGTGGTTAAGCTCAAATAATGTCGATGTTTTTGAATGGCCTTCTTGCTCTCCAGATATGCACCCTATAGAAAACATATGGGGAATTTTCGTCAGGAGAATTTATGCTGGCAATCGTCAATTCATGAGTGTTAATGAGCTCAAAAATTCAATTTTCAAGGAATGGGAGGCACTGGATTAGGCTCTTCTGAAAAAATTAACAAGTTCTATGAAAAATAGAACATTTAATTGCATTAAATCGAAAGGTGGTCTAATAAATTATTAAAAGGTTTTCTTTTATTGTTTTTGTTAAATAAATAAATGAAGTTGTTGTTTAGCCTTTGTTATACAAAGAATTTTTTGCATTTGTGCTACACAATTTGAACGCTTGAATATGCTAAATACATAAATGTAAGCAATTTTGATAACGGTATTTGTAATTCCTAAGAGTTTTGTGTAAAATGAGCTCAATTTTGAAAAGAGAACATATTAATAAAGTTTACACAAAGAGATGAAAATTAAAGCATACCCTGTTAAAATTTTATGAATTATTAATTTACAGATTAGCAAATGTGCTATTATTTATGAACGTACTGTATTTAAAGGTTCTAAATCGACAATCTTTTACTCTCCAAGACATTGTCTTATTTAACATCTTACTATCATACAAGAGAGGTACAACTTATTTAATAACAGAACAAATTAACATTAGTTTCAAATTAGAAGTGTGATCAATGTAAATATTGAGCTTATCATTTTTTTCGAGCTGGCGGGTTGCTATTTTATCCCCAACATTTAAGTGATATAGACGAAATAGATTGAAGTCAAAAAGTGTTATTGGCATGGCTCACTAAGGTACCTCGAAACTTTGCAAACGGAACAGGAAGTACAGGGAGATGTACCCAATTGATAATACAATAACAATCTGTTCCTAATTGGTAATTTTCTCAACTTGGAGATGTGTGGTAATCACTCGGAACATGAGGTCAAGCAGGGACAACTTACTACTGCTTGTATCTGGCATAACCAAAGTGATGTGAATAAAGAACTTCAATATTTAAATAAGTGGAATTTTCAACAGTGAGAACGTGGATGTAGAAATAAATCTATCGTGTTTTTTCTAACATTTAATTATGTGAGGATTATCAGCATATTACATGAAATAGGTTAGCTGGTCGAGAGCCAAGATAAATGAAGCTCAACAGCTTCATTACCTTCACTAACCAGGAAGCACTTATTTTTAAGTAAAATACTATATCGCCTTTTAGTAAAGGGGATGAGCTCATTCATTTTGTGGACGAAAAGGTGGAATAGCTATGGAAAATGCTGGGGTTGAAGCTTAGATTTATAAACGATTGATTAAGCAAGACTGTGTGTTGAAAATAAGAATTAATAGCTAGCGATCGTTTGCGAGAGATTTAAGCATATAAGCCAGAAACTGCATTGCAATTTTATCACTGAGAAGGGCTGTAAAAGACCTCAAAGACAAGCAGTGTTAAAAATAAGTTTTTATGTCTGGTTTTACTTTTTTAAATCTAGTTTTTACACAGGCCTGACAATGCTAGTAAAATAATACTTTTACTTTCTAATAAATAAGAAAATTTGATGCTTATATTCTGAAAAATTTTTGAAATAATTAAGCTGAATTTCTAAGGGAGGATCTCTGAATCATTGCCATTGATAGCCAAGACGTCTTTTCATTTAGTAAGAAATTTAAATGAAAAAAGCTACAAGCTTTTAGCGGGGAGCGGCGACTTTTGTTTCGATTATAGTCGCAAATTAACCTTTTTTAGATGACTGTATTTCTGAAACTTTTTTAGATCATAATAATTTTGCGATCTTTTTTATTTTGTTTAGACTTTTTCTCATTTTTTTATTAATCCATTTCAAGTTTGTGCCTTCGATGTTTTAATACTTTTTATGTAGTATTAAGATAAAGAAATACTTGAAAGCTTCTTACAATACTTTAGTAGAAATAAAATTTTATATATTTCGAAAATTAAAAAAAATAATCTTTGATTTTTTTATAACAGTACATCGACGAAAGCAAAGCTAAAAATTAGATACAGTCGAAGTCGAGCAGGAAAATTACCACAACCGGGCTTGTTCCAGAGAAAGAAAATCCACGTAAAATAAAAAAACGGTATTTTTCGCACACTTTATTTATATGAAACGGACTTAAGTGCCACTTAAGGTAGAATCTTTGTGGTAGCAATTGCATAAATTCACCCAATGGCTGTGTTAGAATTTCCTTTATTTAAGAAATCAAAATTGAAAGTTGTACTAACAAACGAAGACATCCCTAGCCTTCAGAGGCCTTTTATTTTAAGTCTTTACATTAATCGGGCTGCATCGGATACAAACTAAGGGTTTCTTTTAGTACATGCATCCTTTTAAAAAATGTATTTCTATTATTGTCCTTATAACGGACATTGTACTATATAGTGTGCGTAAATTTTGAGAATCTGTCTTTTAAAAGTTAAGGTGATAAACGTGAAAATCGCGGCCTTTAATTTATAAATTTGTTGTTCATATTTAGTTTTTCGTACATATTTTTCATACTCTGTGTAAATAATAAATGTCTGAATACTACAGTCTTGAATCTAAATCCATATACTTATTTTAATGTTCTTTCTTTTTAACTTTATTTGTAATTTGTAAGCCCAATTCTCATTATTATTATTTTTAATTTTTTACACTTGTTCTAATAGGGAACATAAAAATACTTGAATTTAAATTATCTGAAATATATACGACAATCATGTCACTATTGTTTTAAAGTTTTACTCTTTGTATTGATTGCTATAGCGGATAAAGTTTTATATATAATGTGCAAATTTAAAAGGTCTATCTACCACAATAAAATTAAAAACAAAAATATTTGTTTAACATCACCTCGATCCTTGCAAGTTTTTATTAAACAAAGTTCTGAAAGTATACAAGGTTACAAAATTAAAAACAAGTTTTTATCATAATTACCAAATGATTAAAATAATGGTTTAAATAATTAAATAAAACTAATGAATTAATAACTATTTTAAAAAGTTTTATCTTATCCAGATCTGAGTTTGTAAAGAGATTACAAACACCTTGAAGGAGTGTACGATGAAATAAATTGTATACCATGAAAATTAAGTCGTTTTGGAAAAAAATATCAAAATTTAATGATTAGACAAGAATGATGTGCGTTTTTTATGATATTTACAAAGCTATTCTGCCTAGAAATATTTTGCTTTTAGTTATATTAGACCATGGCCACGATTATTCTGAATAAAACTATGTTAAAGTTTTTCAATTTCAGTTTATGTTAAAAGTATTGCCAATGAGCCAGCTTATTTGCTCTAATTTTAGTTTCAAATTTGTTAATTCTGCTTGAGTTTTCCTTGTTAGGCGACTGCTAAGAATCAAGACGAAACATTTGTTCTCCATTTTCTCAGTCACTTTTTTAAATTTATTTTTGCTAAGAAAAACTCTGAGGATTCATAACCAGCATGTCTAACCTTAAGATCAAAACGGGTCTACAGAACCTACGTAGGAAAATTTCGGCCACAATTAGCTGAGAAGAAGTTAAGGAATCTTAATTATTACAAAAATCTTTGCAAAGTCATGATATTTCCAAATTTTTATACATTTTATATCTTCTTTAGAATTTTTTTGTTTTGTTTCTTTTAATTTTTCTTTTTTTTTTGTTTTCTAAACTCAACTGCAAAAATTCCATGATGACATTTTCTGCGTAAATTGATAAAAGACAATATTTTCAACTCAATTCAATAGTTTTTACAGAATGCAAACGTATGCTATACTGAGTTTAACCAACCATAGTAACAAGGATTTTATTTTTAGCGAACTATTCATAAGTACATGGCATACATACATAGTCATGCTCCTATTTTTTTAACTCTAACAGTCAAGCATTTTATTCAGGATTGTTTTTTTTTATTTAGCAAGTAGTAAAAGTTGAGAGTAGAAAGTGCAAAGTAAAAAAAAAAAAAATGTAAATTACATTCCCTTTTAACTGATTGACGCACTATTGACTGACAAATAAATTGGATTTCCATACGAAAGAGTGAAAGCGTGTAAAGCTGTTAAATAAATTTCTGTTACAGCATTTTTGCTTCCACATACAATTTTTTGCATTAAGTTTCGTGCTTGTGAAGTAGTTTGTTACAAAACCGTTGCCTAAACGGAACAGCAACTTATTTTCAAATGTAAGTTTCGTAGTTGTATAAGACAGAAATTTGTTTTATTTCTTAGATCATAAAAAGTAATCAAATAATTGAACATTTATTAAAACAAAATGAAGAATTATCAAATATTTTATATTTTTTGGCTTGATTTTTTAATGTAGTCGGTTTATTTGCAACTAATCACATTTTTCTCTAAAATTGGATATTTCGCAGTTCTTTATTTTTGAATGTTTTCTTTTTTTAGAATAGAAACCTTTATTAGTGATTGTGTTAATTCACTCGGAAAGATTTATAAGGGAGGAGGTGTGTGTAGCGATTGCAATTGCACTTGCTCTTTATTTTAAGAACAGTGTTGCAGAGCCTTACTTTAAATTTATTGATATTTTAAACTAAAAAAAGCTTACTTCAGTTTTTGGGAAAAATTATTTCTCTAATGGCCATTATTACAACTTGTCAGTAGTCAAAGGTAGGATTTTGAATGGCCGATAAATAGCTGTGCATTATTAAATTTTTTTATAGCAATATTTTGGCCCATTTCCACTATTATACAAGTCTCAAGAATTGCATTATATTTGAAAGAAAGATAAACAATGAAATCAGTTGTGACTGTCAAAAAATCCAATGTTAGTTAGTTAGTAAGGAGTGGCAACCTCTCACGACGAAGCTCACTTCAACACAACCGGACGGCTCGTTATGATACCAATGTTACATTTTATTTCTACACTTATCCACTTTAAGTAGAATGAGAATTCCCAGCAAACGCTATGAATCAGAAAAGAAACATAACTTACTTTTTTTTCTCGGAGCCTTAAAGGCGGGACACAGGGAATTCGTCATACGTTGTACCTTAACGTATTTAACTGAAAACATAATAAAGACTGATAAAGTTGACACTTTGAGTACTTTGTTGACGGATAATAAAACACTCAAACACAGCGATAGCGAAAACGAAATAAAAAGCAGCAAATGATAGCAGTTAAAGTATTCAACGTACGTCAAAAAATTAAAGTTGACCAACTTTCTTACTTAACCAATCGTTTCCTATTCAAAAACCTTTTTAAAATACGGTTTTTTCTACTAAACTGGTTCAGCTTAATTTATTTTAGAAAATACTCTTTTTTGATAACTTTTTTATCTCTTAAAGGGCTCTTAAATTTGTAGCTTTGAAGATACAAATATTCGAAAATTTATAGGAGTCATGGGTTTCTACGTGGGTTCTTTTAAGATTCTTTTTTCACAGTGGTCATTTAATGGTTGGTTTTTTTATAAAGAGAAATAGCACTTCAGGCAATAATGCCTATTTAGCTATTTTCGTAACCTGCTACATTCCTTAGAAAAGGGATAGATGAGAGATAAGACAGGTGGTAAAAATAGAAGGATAGATATAGCTATTTTATTAGTTATTTTACTTCGCCGGCGAATATGCTATGGAGAAGTACCGACGAAGGGGGCTGCATGTTTAATGTTAATTATGAATATGTATTTATACCATTAAACAGAAAAAAACATTTTTATGCTTTGGTTGCCCTGGCTAGCCACCCTCAGCAAAACAATCCTGATAACATGGAATATCACAGTGTTTTGAAACATGTCTAAAAGTGAATTTGTATTATGGAATGTCAAACTTCTTTCATTACACTTTTTTATAATATTTAGACACATACTTCAAAAATCTTAATTCTGAGTATTGTAGTGTGAAACGGGCTTTAATAAATAAAAAAATAATAAATGAATGTTTTATAATGAAAAGCCGTTTATCTGTTTAAACACATCCTGTCTTAAACTAACAGCAAGTTCTAATGACCCTTATTGTTTTATTACAGTCCATTTCATTGTTTTCATGAAAGAAGCTTACTTCACTGCGTTATAGAGAATTAATATTTTTTTTTTAACATATTATTGTCCACAAATTCTAACAATTACTAATTTCAAAAACTTAACTTGAGTTCCAAAAATAAATTCAATTTTTAGATATACTACTGAGAGCCATTTCGATATTGCTCATTAGTATCATCAGCAGATTTTACCCAAATTTCATAAGAAAATTCAATATTTGTATGAGCAGTTACGAAATGGCTTTTCCTGCAGTAATAAATGCTTCGAATTTTTAGTATTCAACATTAAATATTTCAGGATAATATCGTAAAATTTTTATTTTTGGAGTAATGCATAGTTAACGTACGCTAACTTGAAAATTATGTAAAATAGTAAGTTTCATATTAGTTATGTAACAAAAAAACAAAAAAAAAAAAAACATTCGATAAAATATTTTTGAAATTAACCAGGACCTGTGCCAAATCCTCAAATAACCCTTGTATTAAATGTCTTAAAATTTTTAATTAAATGCAAAAATTTTTTTTTTTTTTTTAAATTAGTAAGAGAACCTAAAAAATAATTAACCACTTTGACAAACGTTATTCGCACTGACACACGATGATGTTAATATTTTTAAGATAAAAGTTTTCGGCTGTTCTTTTCATTTAGTTCAAGAAAAGTTATGCCGGAAGTTATTAAACAATAATTATAAATGATTACATTCTGCTAAAAAATTTTGTTCTCTATTTTCAAATCGCTGTTGGTATTTTATAATAGAAACATTAAACAGAATAATAAAATGAAGATTTGGTTTTAGGGTAGAAAATAACAAGTAAAGGAAGTAGACAAATTTTCTCCACACAGCCCCGCACTTGTTTGCCTTTCCATATTTTATTCACTTATAAAATTTTTAGTTTTCAGATGAATAATACAAGGAACAATATGTCATGGTCTTAATGGCCAATGACGCGCTCGCTATTGCGATCCTGCCAATTTTAAGATTAGTAGCGAATACACTAATTCTCCAGAAATTTGATATTTACTTTCTTTGGCAGGTATCAAGAATATTGTTATAAATTATTCTTCTTTTTGTTCGGCTATGTAAAATGAAAAAGAGGTTACTCTATATTGATGACCCTGTCTATTGAATAAACGCAGAAATTTTTTTATTTTGTGTCAAAATTCTCGCGGGCTTCTAGATATTCATATAATAAGTATAGAACATTTTTAATTTAATATGTTAGTAAAAAGCCTTTAAAACTTCTGAAAGATCGGGGAAAGTGCAGTATTTTTTCATTCAAACAAAATTATACCTTTAATTTATTTTTTGTAAAAACCATAAAAATATAAAACCGAAAATATATATACAGAAAAATACTTACATGTCAACTTATAACATTGACCTGCAATAAAAAATCAACAGCCAACAAAAGACTTAATAATACACAATTTCACTTTTCTTCACTGCGGGATGTGTATTTTCTAAATTTAGATTAGTGATGCATAAATAATTTGTGTATTGTATCTCTGTTCGACATGTTTCTAAATAAAAAGATATTAAGTAGACGGCAGATGTCAATGCACTTTAAACTGAACAAATAATCTCGATTATACTCATTAAATGCAGAGAAAAAAATTACACCTACAAATAATTACGTACGTCATTTCAAAATTAAAATAATAATACCAATAAAAATAATAATAATAAATTTATTAAGAAATCGCTCTTTATTTTATAAAAATTTGTTTTTTGAAATGTTACGTCTATATTTAAATAAATTTATTTATTTTAGACTGCATTAAAGTGTTTTTCTTATTTTAAAAGAAAAATATTGTAAGCATTTTAAAATATCTATAATATATAAACAAAAACACTTATTTATATATACATCTTTAAAATGTATTCAGCATAAACAAGTATCATGAAATCACACACGCTAAGCAATTTTTTCTTGTCTACTTTGAATAAAGAATTTAATTTGAGTTTGTTTTGGAAAAATAGATATTGATGTTAAAACAAATTTTTCTTATAATTTGCTGTTGTTGTTGCTTTAAATAAATGAAATTATAAACAACCAATAATATTGTGTTGCCAATGTGAAACAAAACAGTTTTTTAAAAAGAGTTTTGTTATTTTCTACATTTGTTGCACGAAAAACATAAATCAAAATTTTGCATTTCTGAATGGAGCCTTAAGAAATGGCTTTTTATTTATATGATATACAACCGAGTTATGATTTCATACCGTAAGTTTTAAGAACAAAAATTCACATTTCTCGTAGTAGATTTTTTTTTTTTTTTTTTTGAGATACGATTCTTTGCAGCAAAAATTTGATGCGCATGTATTTCTTAAACTTGTTTTAGTCTCTAAACTACTTTAAAAGCTCGCCTTCCTGTCTTCTGAATTTGTTTTCTAATAAAAAATAATAGCAACGAAAATAAAAAAAAAAACTGTTGGTAATAGCTTGATATGTCCTTAAAATATCATTGCGTTGGAAAATTTTTAAGTAGGCGAGATTTCGATTAGTTAAAAGAACTGTTCGAATTGAATAGCAAATCTACTTATAATAAAACAAGTAGGTGTGCTATATTTAGTTATGCTAGATCTTTGATACCCTTCATCATGTACGTAAGTCTAGTTTAGTGAAGTAGCTGCAAGAAGAAATAAAAAAAAATTTTAGTACTCCTTAAAGTTTTTTTTTTTGAAAATACCATCGGCTCTAAATAAGTTAAGATTAAAAATATCTTAGTCTTTTCTGAAAGATCTCTCTAAAAGTTTCTAAATAATACCCAATTGACATGGACCGATCATGCTGATTTATAATAGCAAAATTTTCGATGCTATATCTGATGAATGGGCCTATTTAAATATTATCTTGCTTGTTTGGTGCCTTGCAAAAGTTAATTTTAACCGATCGACTTTGGTATGCACAAGAACTCAGAAAATATGTACTTTATAGATTCGGAAATGGATATTGTAGATACTACAAGTGGAATGACAAACTGACATAAACCAATTTTCCTGTGATGAAGGGTATAAACAAGATATATGATGATTAGAGTTGGACAATATTTCTAACTGCGGTTGTGTACTAAATTATTGAAATATTCAGGCCTATATATTTTTTTATATTATTTTTTTAATTACTTCACAGGCTTAAATATCTTAATAATTTAACATAAAACTACACTAAAAAAGAATGTTATTACACATCTGCTCAAGCGTACAAATAATTCAAGGACATCTCATTCAGGGCGTTTTGTGTCAACAATTACACAGAAAATACTTGACAACGTACAAATTAGTTTCCAATGTGTGTTTTTTTTTAGCTCCAAAGGGCTAATTTTTAAGCAAACTGTTATTCTAAGCAAATCATTATGAATAGATTAATGCTTAAACAACGCTACCAAATTATAAAGATTTTCTTTGAAAATCAATCATCAATTCCTTTTATCAACTTATCGCGAAATTGTGCTAAGCGTTAAGGCTCATTTTCGGTTAAACCGATTAGTTTCAAAATAATATTGCAGCACAAAAAGTGAATGAAATCTACCCACAACAGACCTTACGGCCTCCAAAACATCAAGAAAAATCAACACTGGTAGTATTATCGTACCGTATAACTTCAAACAAGAAGCTAAAGCTACGGTCAATGGCGATCGCTATAGCACCATGAACAATAATATGTTGCTTAGCAATATCGACGACATTAAAATGCACCGAGATGTGGCTTAATTATGATGGGTTTTCATGCAATATGGCGACTCTTACCACCGACATATTATTTACAGCACTTCTTAACGGGCCTCCAGTTTATTGCCTCTCAACTATTTTCTTTGCTGCCATGGGAAGTCATTAGCTTATACTAATAAGCTATCAGCAAGAAACGCGTTGAAGACCAACATTGTTCAAGTTATTCGTGCATACAGTCAGCAATGGTCGAAAAAGTGGCCCAAAACTGGACGACCAAACATAGCGGCGGTGGCCATATGACTGAAAACATTTTCAAATATTTGCCGGAAGCAAAATACATTGGTTTTAACTTAGGTATGGAATTTAAGAACAAAAAGGACAAACTCAAAAGTTTGACCCAATATTTCTTAAATTTTTATGATTTGATCATTTTAAAAATTAAATATGCAGACTAAAGTATCAAATTTGAGACCACATGTGCCATCCCTGCACCCAGATTAAAAACTTAAGCTCAAATACTACTCAGCTATGCTCATGTCAAATTTTGAATCAATAGATGAAGTCGTTTAAAAATGGTTGAGTCATTATATATCATCGCTTAAAATCTAAGCAATCTGAATTTAGCTCTTCAACGCAAAGAAAGGTTTTCAATTAATGCGCATTTAAATTCTTGCCATGCAATTCGCATACTTCCAACCTTTCTAAATTTTAAAAGTTTACATATTCTATAAACTGGAAATTTATTAAAATATATAAAAGCTATTCCTTTTCTCTTCAAATAATATTTAATTGGCAACTCGTAGAATTGTATTCATATAAACAGGTTCTAGAGAAAATTGAGCGCTATGAGTGAAATCTTAAATAAAGAAAATAAAATTGCTGCGCCAAAGACCAACGCGCAGTTTTTTACATCGAGAATTCTTTTTTAGCCGCTTCATTGCTAGAAAAATAATTTCACCAGAGCGAAAAGATGTTGTGTGTGTTAAAAGAAGAGTACAAATGTATTTATTAAACGTTTTTCCGTGTATAAGTAATCATTTAAATTTAAATGGAAAATGCACCGGCTTTTTTATTTATTTACAACAAAAAATTTATATTTTATACATAGACCACACAAAACATTAGGGAAAATTTTAATTTTGAGGATTTTTTAACAAAATAATTATTTGAAACGATCAGTTCGAGAGTAAAAGTCGGTTGGTAAAGATCTTTTGAATAAAAAGCCAACAGTGTAGTGGCAATAAATAAATTTATACACATTTTTTGCTACATAGTTTTAGAAGTGTGAACAGAAAGTAATATTAATCTATATATAGATACATAGATACATAAAATATATTTCGTTATATTAAAATATACATGATTTCAAATAAATCATTGTAGAAAAAGAAATTTTTAAAGTTTTCAGTTTTAAATAAGCAACAAAATAATGGCTGATGTACCAGAAGCTGTTAAAAAATGTGCGTCCATGTTAAAGGCCACAAAAAGTGATACAGAAAAATTTGCTGCCCTCTTTATGGTCACAAAATTGGTTAAGGGCAAGGATTGTAATACGGCTGCCAAGAAATTACTTTTCGAGGCTATTGGCTTGTCGTTCTTGAAAAAATTATTAAGTGGTAAAAATTTGCCCAACGATTGCCCACCCTTGGTGTACAAAAGTGTAGCCTTGTCCATACTGACATGTTTCTGTCAAGAGGAAGAGTTAGCTACTCATAAAGATATTTTGGATGTTATTCCAACTCTCTTAGAAATTGTGGAGCAGGCTGACGATGATGATTGTGATGATAATTTGATTGTAGTCAGTGAAGCCTATAGCTGTTTAAAATTTATTGCCTCTTATGAACCCGGTCAAAATGCTCTTATGACCATGAAGGCCATACCTAAAATGTCGCAAATTTATTCAGCTCAAAGCTTTCAAACAGATGAGGCCTTGCAGTTGATTGTGTTGCTGGTAAATAAATTCGGTGCTGCTTCATGGACCGATGATCCTAAACCTTTCCATGCGCTAATTCAACGCATTGCTTTAGATATGGAAACCGAAAATAATGAACGCAAATATGAATTGTGCAAGATTTTGTCAGCTATTTTAAAGACTTGCAAGAAAGAGTTAATTTTTAACTCACTCGAAGGTGAAATTTGGCCAGAAAGTTTGTTCAAAGGTTGTGGCGATATTTTAAAAAGTAAAATTGGACCAAAACAAAGAGATCCTACTCTTAATTTAATTGCCAATGCCCTTAAAGTTTTGGGTATACAATGGACTTTCATGGATGATGGTAAACAGTTCTATCTAATGATTTTGCAAATGGCTGCCATTGAAGTTCGAATGCAAATGGATGAAAAGAAACTGGAGGCTACCTTTCGTAACTGTGAATTAATACAGTGTTGCTTTACTATTTTGGAGCAATGTGTCGAATACATGGCTAAAGATATTTTGGACTTGGATCCGAAAGAAAAACAAACAACATATAGCGCTCTTAAAGGTGCGTTTAATCAAGTTTTGGCGGTTTTAACGCGTGTCTCGAATGACAAAATTAAAGATACTACTAATCCCAAAGAAAAGTCATTCATAAGGGCAACAGTGCGTATTTTGGCAGCCTGGTTGGCTCAGGAAACAACAGCCATGAGGCCTGCTATTTACAAGCTGCTACCTTTCATGTTTAAGGTGGCAAATGAATCATTTAACGAACTTAAGGAATGGAGAACTGGCCCGAAAGATACAGAAGCTCCTGAAGATGTACTCAGAGTTATGTTACCCGCTTTGTGTCATTTGGTGGTAGAAGATGATGCTAGAAAAGTAATCTTTGCCACTAAACAAGATGAAGTATTCTTACAAAGTTTAGAGTTTTACTTCTCTATTGCTCACTACAAGAGACCTCCCATCCCTAGAGCTGAACGATTAAAGCGCATGAATGAACCAGATCCCGTGCCCACACCAGAACAACTAGCTGAAATGAAAGATGCCCGTGCTGCCATTTGTTCTCTTTGCAACATCTTAATGAATTTGACTGTCTTGGAGCCTAAACTTGCAGAAGATGGACAATTCTTTGCCAATGTCTTTAAATTTGTTTATGAACATTTGCCCGAACTTAAGGATACACACGATAATTTAGTAATGCATGGCAACTTATCAGTCTTAGGTTTACTGTTACTTAAACAACAGGCTAGAAAAGTCAAACAAAATGATTTTTCAATTTGCCGTTATATACAAGCAACCATACGTTTTCTTTGGGATGCCTATACCATTGATGAATCTAATGACCCGACTGCCTTAGTGGTTTCAATTGCCTACAAAGAATGTTGGATGGAATTGTCTGAGCTTTGGTTCCTTGGCATGCAAACGATGTGTGGTATTTTGCCTTTAGTGCCCTGGATATCGGAATTCGCCATTGAGTCTGGTTGGGCTGAGGGTATTATACAAACTTTAAAGAAGGTCAAGATAGGTACTTTGCCAGCGAATGTCAAGTCGGCCTATGAAGACTTTTTATCCCAACTTGTAGAGGTCAATTCAACAGTGACAGCTGTGTTGAAAAAAGCCGATGCCTTGAGAGTGTGCCGCAATCATCGTATGATGGAATTGGGCAAAAAACTTTTTGGTGACTAAGAAATTTTGTTAAACATTATTTTTGCCTTCTTTATATATGTATTGTTTACATTTTTTTAATATATACATTTTCAACATTTGTTTTTTAGTATGCAATTTTGAATTTTTATAATTTTTATTGTATAATGTTTTTTTATATAAATTACCAATATCTCATTTTTAAATTCAAATAAAAATTTATTTTTAAATTATCCATACATTTGTTTATGATTAAATTTTTTAAATTAATGGATATGGTTTGAGTTTTATATTTTGTTTATTATTATTTATCTTTCGATTTACGTATTTGTTTTTCAAAGGAATAGGAAAGTCCACATTTAAAATTCTAACACAATTTCCCTTCAAAAAGTTTGTCAAATAAATGTACATATATATTAAATATTCATATTTATTTTTGTAAAACTTACTGGACGCATTTTTAGTCTCGTCATGTTAAATTAATTTTTCAGCCAGCTGAAAAATTAAGTTGTTGACTTTTATGTTGTTTTAGTATTTCGTTTAATTTTACGTGGGTGTATGTTTAAGAAATTTCGCCCACGATATCCGTACATATTTGATTTTTGCTTAGCTGTTGCTAAAAACTTTCTCCTTCATTTATTCAAACGCTTACTATATAATCTATATACAAATTTGTGTACAAGGAGGGTCTATATATATGTTTACTAATTTTCATAAACAAACTATATTTTTGTAATTACGATGTGTTGTGCATTTATTTCTTTGGAAAAAAGGAACATTTTTGGGCCGACAAAGCCAATAAAGAATTTTACTTTCTAACTTTAAAATCACTTGGTATAAGCAAAATTTTAGTATCATAATCATACTTTAAATATAAAATTAAAACGCAGATTATTAAAAAATGTGTCTAAGATTTTTTAAATTAATACAACGTTTTAAATATATGCCAAAAAAAAATATATTTTCGCCTGATAGAACACAATATTGCATTTTTATTGAAAATTTCAAAATAACTTTATCAATAAAAGCTTAATCAAGCTGTTTTATGTTCGTACAAACTACTTTTTGGTTAAACTGTTTTTAAAAGATAAGAAATGATTTTTTCTATTTATATTTAGGTTGTGATAATCGATTTCAAAAACAGTGAACGTGATCAAAAATCTTCCTAGCTCCTAGCTGTTACGATAAAATGTCATACCTTAGTAAAAGCGTCAGTTTTGTGTCTTGAACAGTAACGGTAACTCATTTTGTTTAATTAAACATACTGTATCGAAACAAAAGGCGATAGAATCGGTAGATTTTCCCAAAAATTAACTAAAGTGTCATTACTTTTTAACAATAAACTGAAGAAATTAAGAAATAAGAAATAGTGCTATATTGCCGATTCGTATATACCCTTTAACATATACGTTTAATAATGTAGTTAATAATAATAACCTAGTTAAGTGGAATAACTCCAATCGAGATTATATTAATTCTTTCGTTGGAAGAATTTTCGGAAAGCTCCGTACTATGTGGCAATAAAAGACTTAACGTCATTTGCCATACCTATTCTTCTGGCAAATTCATATCTGATCTTAGTACTTTATAAGGGTGTAAAATCTATGCTTATTGTCACTGTATGGACTTACGTAAGCTTAAAGTTCTATAAAACAACGTTGTACGTTATACATTTCAGAATGGTCGGCTATTATTTGATTATATTCAACAAACTTTTCAAAATGATATTTAAGGATCTATTAAAATACAAATGCCTGACTTTTCTGCACAAAATCATAATAGCGCAACAACCGCCTTATATGGCCGAATTATGTTTGCTAGATTTCAATGTAGCAGGATCATAATTTAACAAACATGCAAAATTTATCTCAGAAACAGTTTCTGGTTAATACAACCAGTCTTTGGAATTCCTTACCCAATAATATACAGAATATATAACACAACTTTATTAAAAAGGAATTAGCTAAGTTATTATTAAAAATTCGTTAAATTTGTTTTTTTGTTTTTTTTAATAAACATTTTCATATATTCTTTTAAGTTTTATTAATATTTAATTATATTTTATTTATTACTGACAACTAAAAACATTAAGAATGCTATATGCGGCTATTACGAATATTATATGAATGATACCCATATTGATATCTTAAAAACATGATGCAAAATCGCACTTTTCTATAAAGAGTTCAGAGTCCTATTGCTCAGAAAATATTGGCGAACGTAAATTTTTCTGATTTGAGTTACTTCATTGTTCCAAAATATTTTGGAGGCAGGCGAGGTATTTTGTCCGCTGTCTCGAAGGACATGAACCGATCTAAAATTTTTGAAATTGTGTCTGATCGATTGGCGTTTTTAGATTTACTCTAGCTCATCTAGTACCTTGGCCCAGTTAATTTCAATACGAAGACGGACGCACACACGGACAGACGGACAGAGGAACATTGCTCAACCGACTTCCCTATGCATAAAGATTCAGAATATATATACTTTATGGGGTCGCAAACTGATATTGTAGAAATTAACAAAAGAATGACAAACTCAGATATACCCTGTTTCCACGTTTAGTGAAGGGTATAACAATAAAACAAGCAAACAAACAAGCAGCTAACTTCACTACCTATCGCACTGTCATAATCGGATTAAACATTAAATATTATAAATGTATTTAAATTGAATCTAAAAAAAATTTTAATTATTTTATTAAAACTGTGTTGTGGTCTAATTGTAGCGAAGACAAGCCCAATGTTCTTGTAAATGCATCAAACCTACCACAATTTTATTTTTAACTTTTGTTTTTAAATATATAAATCAACTTTATCAATATTCTTAAGGTTTTTATTTTAATATTTATTATTTAAGTTATGTTCAAACGAGATACTTTTAATTTGACATATTAAGATTGTGTAAAAACCGCACACAATTTGTAAATGTAGGCTGTTGATTTTCACCTTTCTTGTAAAGAACACCGCCATGTGATATCAAATATTTCTGAGCTTTTTTTTTTTGTTATCTACATGATGATGGCACATGAAAAGTAATAAAATTGTGTGGATTCCTCTATCAATATTTTGTTTATGATCAACTTGTTACTCTTTAAATAAGACAGGTAAGGGGTTTTTTATATGCAGGATAATAAAAGCAATTGCTTTATATTACGAAAAGGTAAAGAATGAGCCAAATTTCTTAGTTAGATAAGTAAAATGATGAATAACAGTTAGTATAAAAGCCATAGATGTTGGTTAGAAGGTAATGACGATTCAGCATAAAAAGCACCCACAATAGAGAAAACGCCGAGAAAGCCAGAATAGTTTCGAGAAGTTTTCTAACTTATCTTTTTATTGCACAACATGCTATCAAATCCTTCTCTCGAAAACTGTAGTAAATCTTATAAAAATTATGTTTTTTGGTATTATATATTGAACCAATATTTGTAGTTTGAATTTTAATATAAAAGTATATTACTTAGAAAAACTTGGGGTAATCGTGGTTTTTCTTTTAAATATTAGCTTTTTAGTTTAAAAAAATTTTAAAATTATATTTTTTTCATAATAATAAAAAAAACAAAAACTGTTTTTGTTTAAAAATTAATATTTAATATATTTGGGGCCGTTCTGTATATAACTCGAAGCCAAAACGTTTGGAATTTGTAAAGCTTTGTTGTTATAAATGAATTTGAAAAACAAAAATATTTTTAATTTCCGAATCATTTGATTTCGATAAAGATAAACAGGGATTTTTATCATGCATAATTCTTTCAAGAAGTATTATAAAAAAAATAATCGTTTTTTCATTATCACAAAATATCCACAATTAGTAAAGTGGTTTACTGTCAGGAAATTTTACCCATATGAATGTTTTTCCACTGTTTACATACCTCATCGATAGTTTGTACTCAAATATTTTTCAGAAACTGAACGATATCCTTTTCCTTAAATTTATGTTTTAATTTTCTATATACCTTGTTTGATTGTAATGTTTCAACATGTAAAAGTTTTTCATAATTAACATTTTTAACTAAAATCATTTTTGAATGTATATAAAAAGTTTGTTAACTACTTTTGCCCACTAAAAATTATTTCAATATAATTATCTATAGTATTTTCCTCATTTACAAATGTATATGAACTTGTTGGCCATGTGTTTAGTATCTATCACAAACAAATGACAAACGGATATTTTTATAGAAGAATACATTTATTTTTATTAAAACGTCGCAATTTTCAAATTCAATTGAGTTGAAGGTTCTTTATATCACAATATTCATATTTTTGGTCTACATGATTATTAATTGTTATTTTAAATGTGCTGCTAGGCCGTTCGCTTTTATTCTATACTGTTTTATTTTTTATAATAAATTTTCGCATGTTTTTGTCCTCAAAATACACACTTTTTTTAAATACTCAGCGGGTATAAATAACTAATATATGTATAAATATACATAATGTGTTAATTTTTAACATACATATATATGTACATTATATATATATTCATTAGGAAAAAATATTTTTTAGGAAGCAATCACAAATGCTAAATGTTATTCAAATATTTTTTCCTTATTAGTTTGTACATTTAACATTAAAAATTTATTTTAAAATAAAATACGATGATACGCTTTATTAAGTCCTAGCAAAATAAAATATTTTTCTAGCTTCCTACGTACGTTCGGTAGCGTTAATCGCAAAAACACAATAAAAAACAAATTATGTATGCAAAATTGATTTTTAGTTACGCTCAACTTTACTATTATATGTGGCTTGCAGTGCCCACGACTTCGTATGCGATTCATTACTAATTTTCTTAAAATAAAATTAAAAAAAAATATGTCTTAAATATTTGTTGTAGAGCTCTGTAAACAGTAATAAAAACTTTTCATATAAAAAAATAAAATGTACTAAAAATAAATGTACTTTGTATCTTTAGTTTCTCTACGAAAAATTATTCTATATTTGAACCAAGGAAGCTGAGGGACTTCTTACAAAATGTTATTCAAATTCATCCATCAGTTTTTATATGATTCGAACACAGACAGACACAAAAAAATCCAAAAATAAATGTTATGTATTTCATATCGATTACTATCTGCACCAATATCAAAATTTTCCAAAAATATTTCATGCAGAGAAATGACCCTGTTACTGTTTTATTATATGTATAAATTAAGTAAGTCAACCGCTAGCTGCGGGTTTATTATTTTTATTTTTTATCCATTATTATTATTAAAAAAAATTTTATATTAGTAATAAAAAAATCAAAGTTTTAATTATGAAAAGGTAATTATCGGGCAGACAAAATCCTACTTTTTACTAACGGAATTTTTTAATATTGGCTCTTAGAAGTGCAAAATAAATTTTCGAGGTACCGCAAAATCCTTGGATTTTAGGCTTAAAATTTAAACAATTTTTCTCTCTGATATCACAAATTATAGCTTTACTTGATTAGATTATTGAATAAATTTTTTTAACAATAACTATTTCTCAACTGTAAAAACGAAGCGAATCAAGTCGAGGTTATTTACAAACCTCGCTTGTTAATTCCTGTCGTAATGGCTAATGGCATAAATATCATCACTTAGAATGCTAGAGGCATTTGAAACAAATGTCAAGAATTTTTAATTCCTACTGACTTACAATGTTCATGTCTGTCTGGTGATAGAAACTTGACTTAATTCGATTTCTTCTTTTAGACAACGAATTCTATGTATACAGAAACGACAGAACACACAAGAGGCAGTGGAGTTGCTGTTGTGGTTATGAGAAATATCAATCATCATTTACTTTCTATTATTGATACTAAAGTTATTAAAAATATTGTCATAAAAGTATTTATTAACAATGATAATATTCATCTTTATTCTTGTTACTTCCCAGGTGGTTTAGCTGGTGTGAATGGTAATAGGGATATCTTCCTTGGTTTAGACATACGTAGACTAAGAGATAACAATCGAATATACATTCTTGGTGGAGACTTTAACAGCAGATATCCGTCTTAGGGTTACATCAGGGCAAAATGTTGGTGCAATATTCTATTAGAAAAGTTTGATTCGTACGACATAGATATTGTATATCCAAGCGACCACACCTACATATCAGCTCACCGTAATAGGCAAAGCTCTACATTTGGCTTTTTTCTTACGAACACAATTGAGACTATATCGCAAGCAGTCGTTATTAATTAATTAAGCTCCGACCACTTACCTGTAAAAATACTAGAAACTAGTAACGTCAACATACTACCCCTATTGAAGTAAGGCAAATTGCCGAAAGCAAGTGACATTGTTCTTGAAGTCTATGAAAGGAAATTTTAAAAATATTATAGACCTTAGTATCAACGTTTGTGTGCCAAAAAGGGCACTATCCTACCCTACCTTTACCTTAAAATGAAACTGACAAAAATTTAGAGATCCACAAGATTTACACGAAACGAAAATATTTAATGAAATAATAAGGGAAGAAATTAATAAGTTAAGAAACAGATCATGGGATTTTCTTCTATCTACCTTAGATACAGGTCCTTCTCCGTTTTGGAATCTTACAAAAGTTTTAAGAAAGAGTGGCAAAAACATCCCTACTTTGAAGCAAAGTGATAATCGTTACACAACAAATGGCGAAAAACGTGAAGTGTTAGCATCAACTTTTGCGGATTTCATTTAATGTCAGGTAATCTTAGTGACCCTGATACAGTTTTGGTAGTCAATAAAACAGTTCAATCTTTCCAGTCATTAGTTCCAAACTCCTTAAACTATACTTTATTAAATAGTATAACGGATATTTCCTGCATTACGGAAAAACTAAGACCAAGAAATTCGCCAGGAATTGATGGTATCAACAACAGATGCTTAGAAGTCCTCCCCAGAAGAGAAGTCAAATATTTAACTATTATTAGTAACGCACTTTTAAAACTGTGCTATTTTCCAAATAAGTTTAAAGAGTTCAAAGTCATTCCAGTTAAAAAGTCTCACAAACCACCTGATAGTCCCTCTTCATGCCGGCCAATAAGTCTTCTGTCTTTCATTAGCAAAATCATGGAAAAAAAGAGTTAGAAAAATTAATGAATTTTATCGACTGCTACAATATTATTCCTTCTCATCAATTTGGGTTTCGTAAACATAGCACAACACAATCTCTTCTAAAAATAAAAAAACTTAGTAAAATCTAATTCTCATAATCAGAAGTCGACTGGAATGGTATTGCTGGAGGTCGATTTAGTGTGGCAGATGGACTTTTCTACAAAATGATTCTTTAAAACTTCCCTTTAAATTTTATTAAAATCATACAAGCTTTTCTCTTTTCTCGTACTTTCAAAGTTCACATTGCCTCTCATGGTTCCGTACATTATAATAACTACTGGCTGCCACCAGGGCTCTTGCCTCTTGCCAATACTATACAATATATACACATATCACCTCCCTGAACTGGATTATTGTGCATTGTCAGTCTTTGCAGATAATACTGCAATTCTTTGCTATGGAATACTTGCTACAGACATTATTAATATACTGCAAGGAGCCACAGCCTGAATATTAACATACTGCAACAAATTGAAAATAAAGCTAAACAGCGACAAAACACAGGCGATATATTTTACTAGAAATAGAAAGCCTTACTTTGTTCCTCAAAAAAGCATTGAACTAAACAATATATTAATTCAATGGGGGCAGAAAGTTAAATATTTAGGCGTTATACTCTATTCAAAATAAATATTTAAAGACCACATAACATATGGGACAAATAAACTAAATATGTATATTAATTCGTCTATTGTATGCTTTTTAAGGCTTAATATCAGAAACAAAATGATTATACTGAAATCGATTTTTCATGCGGTTATGTAATACGCAGCCCCTGCTTATGGAAACAGCACAAAATGTCACATAGCAAGACTCCAAATTGCACAGAATAAATTATTAAAGATGATTTTTGATTTTCTTGCTCGGCTTTTTTCTACCCGCAGTATTTATGATATTGCAAATATAGAATAAGTGGAAACCTTTTATCACCGTTGTTTAAACTTAGGTTATGACCATATCAATGGTTTAGCACCAGCCTAGAAACTAATTAAATTGTAGAGTAATTTATATTTAAGGATTTTCAAAAAGGTTTTTGTTGAAAATTGTCCTCCAATTTGTATATTTACATATGTATTAAGTAGAAAAAGATACACTCTTAAACTTTTAATAAATTGAATAAAAATAATATTTTTACTTTTATATTATATTTTATTATATTATTTATTTAATCATTATTTTTTTTTTTTTTTTTTTTTGAAAATCAAATACTGACTCTTGAAACAGATAAACGATATTGAGTTATATTAAATAAAACGAATATACATTACTGCAACTCCTTATTATGCTATTTTATACCCAGTGACAGATAAACAATATTTATATATTCCTCTGCATAGTAAATAAAATATAAAAAATAAATTAAATAATGTTGAAAATTCTAATCGATCCCACTTTATTACAAATTGTTAACATTTTAAATTGTTAAATTGCAGTATAGAATACTTTATTAACTCCTAATTTAAAATCTTAATTAACACACTAAAGTTCTTTTTTTAAATACCTCTGATTGAAACATTGACAAACAGTGTTCACTGCATCTAATTTATTTCTCACCACGGCAACCAAAGGAAATCATTCATTTAGACAATGCTGCTTAGCAGCATGAGAACATTGATGTTAAAGTTTAAAAAAGAACGCACTGTGCAAATGACACCTTTAAATAGCACAAATGGGAAGCTGAGGAGATCGAAGTAAACATCTAAGCAAGGTTCATAAAACATTTTTTTAAAAAACTTTATAGAATTTCTATTTTTTTCAATTTTTTTTCTATTATTATTATTATTTTTTTTCTTAAGTGTTCCTCAGTCTTACTCTTAAGACAAAAATTCGGCATTGTGTTTCCCTAAATCGCATTTCACTTAAAAAAAATCTTCACACAAATTGAAACTAATTGGTTATTCAAAACTACTTTCAAACTCTGGAATAAAAGCTCCTAATGGCCTATTTTACAACAGCGTACGAAATCTTTTGATCACATTTTAAACAAAAGCAAACTATTTTTGTTGTTTAGTTCGTTGCTCTTATACATTCAAATCAATCTTTTTTCGCTTGGATACTAGCAATCGCATTTGTTTGCTGTTGTTAAAACGCTATAATTGTTGGTGCCACATACTTGACACATCATCGGCGCTGACTTGGGCAAAACAGAACTGGCGTTTTTGTTGAAAAATCCAGGCAGTAGAAATTGCCAATAAATTGTGTAAACAGAGCAAAAGTTGTTAATTTAAAAGATTTATAACATTCAGTGCGCTAACGTATGTTTGTAATGTGCTGCAAAGGCAACCATGACAATAGGAAAAGTAACAATAAAAGCAACAGTGACTAGGAATGTTATGCGTCCTTAATCTGGAAAATAACAGCTAAAAAAACCAACGTGATTAAGCGTAACCTAAGAAGAAACAAATGAGTAGGAAAAATACAAATCTCTCTATTTGTTGTTGTTGTAATTCGGTTATTGCTCTGCAATAGAGAGGTTTAAAATATTTGTAGGATTGGATTCGCAAATAAATTTATGGAGGAAAACTTAAATCAACGTAAAACGAAAGGATGATTGTTATTTTTGGTTAAATGTGTTTGTCTCAGCGGGAACCAATAAATTACAAATCTAAGCATCTTTGCTGCTTAAAATATACACAAACACTAGATTAAGTGTAAACACATACGTTCATAAATTAAATGGCATAAAAAGTAAAAGAAAGCCTATAATAAGGACATCTGCACACCGATTCATTTCATATAGCAACGAGATTCCGTAAATGTTATTGTATTGTTTTCATAGTAGCAAGATCCATTACTTATGTTCAAATTAAATTTTATTGTCTTGTTTTTAGTTTAAACGTTGAGAATTCGGTTTTATAAATAAACATTTATTTATTTTGTTATCATCATTAGCATTTCATTGCGATTGCTCTAATTGATGTTGGGTCTTTGCATATCTATGGAAACAAAGCTTTACTTTTTTAGCAACTTTTTCGCAACTTACAGTGGTCAAGAATTGATTAATAAAAATTTTTAAGATATTAAATATTTAGTTGAATTCAAATTGTAATTTTCATTTTATTACACCTATTTTATATTAATTGTAGTTGTATTTTATATACAGCCTAATTATAAACAAATACGTGGGAGTTGTTTCTACCTTTCCCTTTTCTCCCGTTATAAATTCTTTTCCTTTTTTACTGACTGCGGAAAGTTGAAAAAAAATATTCGTAGGAAAATGTGTTATGGACTATGAAGTAAAGTAGAATGTAAATATAAAATCATATCCTTTCAAATTACGATTATTTCAATTTTGTTACCATGGAACTCACAAGAATGGACTGATATTCATGACTGGGCTGATAATTGTTATTTTATAACATTTTAAAATTACAAAAAGATTATTTATGAAATAACTACAACCAAACTAAATATAATTCACGAAAGCATAAATTTTCAATTGAATTGTCATAGTGCGCCCATTTTAAAATTTTTGATAAATTTACTCTATCAAATTATGAACAGATTGACACCTTTAGTATCAATCAACACAACTAACTTAGAGACAACAAATTGTGTTCAGAAATGAGGCTCATTTTTGTCTTAACGTACTTTATTAACTAAATTATGTACGGGATATGAAGTAAACTTAATAAAAAACAAATCCATTACGTCCAGAAAATGCATCGTTTGGTAAAGCATACACGCTGGTAGCATCAATTATATATTTATTATAAAAATTAAATGGATGAGAATTAATATAAAAATTGTAAGTGTGCTTATAGCCTCAATTATATTTATTATAAATTTAATTTTGTAAAAAATATTTACTTAAAAAATTTACGATTCAATAAATAGCATAAATAACTTTGAAAGTTTGTTCGTTTAGACATCAAGCGCGGATAAACTGAAATGATTCTGTGAAATTTTTAAAACTTGAAACTGAGATAGTTTTTATCAAAAATATGTAATTCGTAACATGCCTTTAAAACTCGCAACTAATGGAATGCCAATTTTAACGAAATATGTCTTTATCTAAAGATTCCAACAGCCATGTGTGTTATAAAAATTAGGATGCAAAAGAGGAAATACCTGGAACTTTTGTACATCTCAACTTTTGTACAAAAATTATGTGTTATTTTAGTACTTTATGAAATTCTGTTTAGGTGCTAAACCAATAAATAAAAAAAATTATCTTAGTGTCGCTGTAGTTTCAGACTTAGTAAATTTCATGTGACGTTGTTTCGGTTAACTATAATGTTTGATATGCGAATCACTTTTTCGATTTCAAAAGTATTTTCTTTTACGGCCTAGAAAAGTACTCACGCAACGTCCTAGAGCCTTAAAACCAATTTTTTCTGATCACATTTTTAAAGTATTTTATGCATTTTATATTTTACAAAAAGAAAAAGTTAAAAAAAAAAATTTTTTGTACCTAAAAAGTGCTTTTTACTATTGAAAACTTTAAAACTCAATTATCTGGTAAACTAGAGGTCCTAGAGCCTTAAAACCGATTTTTTCTGATCACATTTTTAAAGTATTTTATGCATTTTATATTTTACAAAAAGAAAAAGTTAAAAAAAATTTTTTTTTTCCTAAAAAGTGCTTTTTACTATTGAAAACTTTAAAACTCAATTATCTCGTAAACTAGAGGTCCTAGAGCCTTAAAACCGATTTTTTCTGATCACATTTTTAAAGTATTTTATGCATTTTATATTTTACAAAAAGAAAAAGTTAAAAAAAAAATTTTTTTGTACCTAAAAAGTGCTTTTTACTATTGAAAACTTTAAAACTCAATTATCTCGTAAACTAGAGGTCCTAGAGCCTTAAAACCGATTTTTTCTGATCACATTTTTAAAGTATTTTATATTTTACAAAAAGAAAACGTTAAAAAATTTTTTTTGTACCTAAAAAGTGCTTTTTACTATTGAAAACTTTAAAACTCAATTATCTCGTAAACTAGAGGTCCTAGAGCCTTAAAACCGATTTTTTCTGATCACATTTTTAAAGTATTTTATGCATTTTATATTTTACAAAAAGAAAAAGTTAAAAAAAAATTTTTTTTGTACCTAAAAAGTGCTTTTTACTATTGAAAACTTAAAACCAATTTTTTCTGATCACATTTTAAAGTATTTTATATTTTACAAAAAGAAAAAGTTAAAAAAAATTTTTTTTTGTACCTAAAAAGTGCTTTTTACTATTGAAAACCTTAAAACTCAATTATCTCGTAAACTAGAGGTCCTAGAGCCTTAAAACCGATTTTTTCTGATCACATTTTTAAAGTATTTTATATTTTACAAAAAGAAAAAGTTAAAAAAAAATTTTTTTGTACCTAAAAAGTGCTTTTTACTATTGAAAACTTTAAAACTCAATGATCTCGTAAACTAGAGGTCCTAGAGCCTTAAACCGATTTTTTCTGATCACATTTTAAAGTATTTTATGCATTTTATATTATAGAAAAAATTAAAAAATCACAAACTCTCTAGAAGCTAGTCTAAAACTTCTTTTCTAAAACAAATATTCAATAACAGTGGCAACAAGTTTGTTTTAATATCTAGTAAAAAAGTTTCTTGAATTTTTTAATTATGTATCGCTTAAAATTCTACTACTTAAAAATTTTCTTTAATTAAAATATTATCTAGTTATCAGGAAATTAGTTTATAAATTGAGTAGAAGTAAAAAGATTAATAGGAAATGTGACACCAGAAAATCTTCGGTCTTTTTTCTTCCATGTACTAAAAACTATATAAGCTAATGGAGCCTTTTAAAATAATAGAAGGTGATTCCTTTTTCTCTTACGCCACCATATTAACGCCATGACATTTGACGTATTTAATTTTTAAATTTATTTAAAATTTACATAAAATTAAAAATATAAAATAAATACAAACAAAAATCTGTTGCAAGATTTTTTAAATTTCCTACTATATTCAAATAGATTAGTTTTATCTACTAAAGTCATCTTTAGTATGTTTATTTTCTTTTGAAAGAGATGGCATTTTATGCACAAAAAATGTAGGATTAAGGAAAATGCTTTTCCAGGCCAATAAAATTAACCATAGTAAAGAACTAATTAATTAAAACGATTACCGGAAGACAACCATATCCTGTTAATTAAGTAAGATTACAGGTATAAGTCTCTTGCAAATTGCTACTTCTCCTAATAAAGGTAAGTAAAAAGTAAAAACTCTTAAAGGAAAAAGAAACTATTTATAGTTAAAACTACTTTTTTTTAAGATATAAGCTTGACCAAGTTTTTCCACCGTATACACTTATATATTCAGCGGGATCTTGTTCAAAATAGGGTATTTTTGCCACTACGATCTCTATTAAATCTTTTCCTTTATTTCAATAATGGGTATCATATGGAAATAATTCAGCCATTTTTAAGGAGCTACGCCGATTGGTTTAATTTTAAATGAGCAGAGCAGAAGTATACAAGCTCAAGTTTTGAAGCTGAATGCCCTCCACTTTACAGGTATGACTTTATGTGGCTTTAAAGTTGGGTACCACGAACACATATTCAACTGTTGGTCTTTTACTTTTTTTATGTATTTTAACATATGTATTTTAAAATATCCACGTCAATATTATTTTTACGTATAAAACTATTTGTTCTTAAGTATGAGTGTTCCAACATCTATCTCATATTTATAAATGTACGGAAGATAAAAATTTTTAAATTAACTAAATTGGTTAGCCCGGAAAAATTCTTATGCTACAATATTTTTTTGGGATAATTTTTGACCGGTCTTCACGCATATCAACAAAATTAGTATTTGTGGTGAGCTTCTTTGCAGCAAGTAGATATCATATTAGAATAGACAGACGACCTAAGAAAGGCCGATCAATAGAAATGTAACCATTAAACGAAATGTTACGGCATTAAAAGGCCAACACTTATCTAGAATTACTCTTATTATACTAAAAACGATTAAAGGACTGATTACAGAATATGTCTTAATACATATGCTTTTAGAGAATTATAAAAAAATGGGTTATCAATTCGTCTAAGTGTTGCTTTTTTCTATATTAGTGCCTGATGAAAAATTATTTTATTATTTATTTGAAAAGTGGTGCTTACAGATTGGTCACGTTTAAAAGCAATAATTTTAAAAAGACAACGTGTATTTTGAATCGTTAAGGATAACATTAAAGAACTACTAAAACTGAGTGTCATTATCTAAAATTTAAAAGGTATACCTATAGGTGACGTAAATTCCCTTATGATCCTATCTGAAAATTGGACAGAATGTCGAATGTGTTTATCACAACCGTATTTTAATAAATAAAGAGTGCCCCAATAGTTCATCTGGGATAAATGGGCCATATTGTTCCATATTGTTGATGCTACGTTCCTTGTAAATCGGTTAAGAACATAAGCTTTCAAGACCTGCTTTCTATGAAATTAAAGTCTTGCGTCTATTTTATTTATATTTTTATCCATACACTTATATTCATATTTTAATACGAAATTTTTTAAACTTATGCCACTGTAAATATTATCACAATGTTTGAAAACAAAGTTAAAAATTAAATTTCGTCTACTTTTGAAAATATTTTGTAATAACATTTTAAACACAAAATTGAAAATTTTTTTTGGACGATATTAAGCAATTAAATTTTATCAATTGTTTTGAAGTTTCTTTTCTCTACATTTTTTTCTTTCAAATAATAACAGGGACTCCTTTTATCATGTTTACTTTTCGTGGTCTTATTACATATTTAATTTATTGTTTTGTTTACTGTAATTTCTTTTATTTATTTATTTTTTTGTTTGTTTTGAAACGTGGACGAAATTTGTTATTGTTATTTATTTAACTGTATTGATTTCTAAGCATTTGTTCTTCTTTATTCGCACCAATGTGATTCGTACTCGGAATTAATGCTGACCAAATATTTTTCCATTTCATAAATTTTATTGGAATATTAAGCGTTTAGATACATCTTACAAAATTAACTACCATAAAATTTTTTCACTTGTTAAATGCTGCGTCAGGTCATAAAATTTTTTTACATGACTTCAATAATTTTTTTTAAAAGTTCTTTATTATTATTGCTTTTGAAAAAATTTTAATTTTTCTTGTAAAATAAAGTCTCTTCTATAAAAATTACGACAAAGCTCTAAGACTTTTTCTTGGGCTAAAAAATATACAAAATTTATATACTTGAAAAAGAATTTTAAGATCTTTGGAAGGATTAATTTGCATTTTTTATTGAATTATTATGGTGTAGAAAGGTAACGTCTCTTTCTCTTTAACAAAAATAATCTTAACTTTCAACGAGCAAACAATTTTAGTCTCGTAAGCAAAGCGCTCACAGAACCACTATTTTTTTTCCAAACATATTAAGATGCTTTTGACATTAGAAATTTTTAGATTTCAAGGGTATTTATACTTAATTTTTTTAATTTGTGTAATATATATAGAAATTGAGGTATATTTTCTATAAAAGAAATTTTCCTATTAACATTATTTTGAAATCAAATATTATAGAACTCAATCATCTATGTAAACATTTATGATTTCCTGCATTTGAAAAACTGAAACAACACTGACCGTGTTTTAAGGATAAATGATTATAACATCGACTTATTAATCGTCTTCTTCAAAGTAAACCGCAAGTATATAGAAATTAATAGAGCAAGAAACTGAATCATTGAGACTCGTAGCAGCAAAAAGGTTTCTTTTTTGTAATTAATTATTTAATTAATTGCATAATTACAACCATTGCAAAATTGTTATCTAAAATAAGATTACGACTTGGCGATGCAGGTAAATTTTGTAAGTTTATAAATTTAAAAGGACTATACAATCTTGAAATCAACTTATTTTTAGGACATTTCATATCCAGACTTTTTACGTTAAACATTAAAATTTTGGTTACCACTATAGTAATGATGCCTAAACATCAAAGTTTTGAGTGTTTTATCAAATAGACAAAAATCGTCAGGAAATAACATCTTTAATTGCTGACTAACTGGTTATTAAGCACTAGACCTGTTTGATATTTACGCAATTTTACATGTCTTTAATACCTATTTTAAGTTTTGTTTTTACGTATTTTTAAAAATGTACATTTTCAAACACTCGCTTCTTTACTCCTAAGGTGTCGAACTGAAACTGTCGGCAACAGCTGCCGATTTTCTGTCACAATTATTATCCCAACATCAAAGCAATCTTAAGTATTTTTTAGATCAAACGTTAACAATAACTTTTATTTTGCTAGCGGCAGCTATGTTATTACGTCCAATTTTTTTAGTATTAAATAATGAAAATTTATAAATATTAGATCTTCAATGTAGCTCTATTATATCAAGACCTCCTCAAAACCAGATTTCGATTTCTTTTTATACCCTTCAGCACAAAAATTGAAAAGAAGGTATCTCTAATTTGTTATTCCATTATTAAGTTCTACAATACCCATTTATGAATTCATTAAGTATATATCTTTTGAGTTCTTTTGCATAGCGAAGCCGATTGAGCGATGTCCATCTGTCCGTCCGTGTTAGTGTTGAAATCAACTTTGTCAAGGCGCTACATGAGCTTGAGAAAATTTGAACATGCCACTCGATTAGACATAGTTTTAAAAATTTTGCTATTGAATATCATCTATTTCGGTTCCTCTCCTACCGGGAAGCAGGCAAAACACCACGCCTCCTCTAATTTTTCCATATGGTTTTGAACAATGAATGAAGTAATTCCAATCAAAAAATCAAATATTTAGGGCAATATAGAATTAAAAATAAGAAAACATATTAAGTAAAAAAATTGGAGCTTGCCCATATTTTCTGAGTTATTGGCATGCGAACTTTTCATAGAAAAGTACGATTGTGCATCATATTTTTTTTAAATATCAATATGGGTATCATTTAAAAGATTTTAAAGAGATTTTTCAGAAAATACCAAAAATTTTTTAGAATTCTTAGCCCATTACCCGATGACATTTTTATGTAAATTTATATAAAATACTTTTTTTATATTGTAATATTTGTTGTTTTTATTGAAATTACTTCACTGGTGAAGGGTATAAAAGATTCGGTATGGCCAAATATAGCACTCTAACTTGCTTTTTTTATATATATTGTTTTCAAACCGCGACAAAGAATTACATTTGATTACATTTTATACATAATTTCAGAAACTTTTAATAATTTTCAGTAAAATCTTTCCTCCTTCTTCGCTTCTCTCTTAGAAAACTTCGTACGTATTATATACCAGTCGAGAACCGAATATTAATAATCCAAGTTCCATTTACTATAGTTATGATTTGCAGAAGTTTATATGTTGGGTTCCGTATAATATTGCCTAGGCAAGTTATCTTCCTTTCCCTTATAGTGCCACTTAATTCTACCTATTTTATAGTCCAAATATTAATTTTACACAGCAAATCTGGTTATACGTAGGTTTTAGTTAACATTTATCTTCGAGATCTAATGTCATGGTTCCTCGAATTTTTTTACAATTAAAAATTACATCATCGTTTCAATACGGCCATACCTTTGGTCATTAATTATTATTCCGATATATTTAAAACTTCCTAATCTAACAACAAAGGAGTTGCCAATTCTGAAGGTGCTTTAATTGAGGCTATAGCATCATATATGTATTTGGCTTTCTGTATATAAACATTCAGTCCGAAATTTTTACGACATGCTAACACTTTGTTCACTTAAATAAATTAAAAAGAAAATCGATTTAAAAATAAACAACACCTCTAGTAGTTGCGAATATTTGTTTATATGAACAATTATTTATAGAGAAAATAAAAAGAACGAAAAATTTCAAAGTAAATGACCTCTTCTCTTAGAATAGCTATAGAACATTTTATTTTATCACTTTAACAACTTAGGAGTTTTAAACACATTTCACCAGTAATCGTTATTTTTCAACTTAAAGTTTGTAAAATTCGTTTTAAGCTAGAGGAAAGAAATATTTAAATTTCAAAAATTTATGATGTCAAACAATATTAAAAAAATAACCCATTATTTTTATACTTTACCTACAAAACTGTTTGGTTTATATTTTAACACATGCTAAACTGAAAATTAAAAAAAAAAATTAAATACGCACCGTTTTACCCAAACATTTACTAACACTATAAAAAAACTCAAAACTAATATTTGCAAACTAAATTTAGCAAGAATGTTACCAAACTATTTGTATGGGGCTTAACACAAAATAACGTGTTCGATTACTTAAATATTTAACCTTATGTACACATACATAAATGTTTATCTAACTATTGAAAAAAAAAATATTACATCATGAATATAAGCTTTTTCATAGCTCATTTTATGTACAAAGTGTAAGTAACTGTAGTAAACGAATTTCAAATACCGTATGAATATTAACTGGGGTGCTGCAAATGTTTATTAAAGGAAAAACTTAAACATATCTTATTGCATAGAATAAATGCATACTACTTATCAACCAGGAATATCTTTAAAGTATTTTTTATTTTATGACTTTTAAACTCCTTCCAATTTTCTACAATTACTCTTACTATAGTATAAATAAATTTTTTAAAACAGATTTTGTAAAATTGTTATGATTAAAGGTATCATATAAAAATAGGAAATGTCACATAATACCCTATAAGAGAAAGTATTTGTAGCAAACTTAACATAAAATGGATCACTACAGAAAATATTTAAATACAAAAAATCATGTAAAGGAATGCGGAGAATCTACTTTAAAGCAGGTAATAAGGCTACATTTTAGAATTATAGATATTTAGTTGATAAAATGCAACAATAAAAGTTATGCCTCTTTATATATGATTTTAAACTATTGAATGGATAGCCGAAAATTTGGTTTCTTTAGTTATAAATCTTCTAACATTGTGGATATAAGCGGTAGATGTAGCACAAAATTTTTCGTTTGATCGAATTGCAATTTTTGAAGGTTTATCTGTAAATTGATTTTTCATAACCTCCTGTTTGCTATTCCAGATAGTTATGTGTACATATGTATGTACATAATTGCTTATACATATAATCACAACCACACACATTTTCTACATAAACATCCAAAAAGGTTGGCGTGAAAAATGAAGAAATATTTGTTTGTAAACACAAACATCCATATTTATTTACCTATATTTTTAAGGGTACAAAATTACAAATGTGGGAAATTTTTATGCCATAAAAATATTTTTATAAAAAAATGTGCAAAAATTTATTTTTGTTTTTTAATTCTCAGGAATAAATGGATTTGTATGTTTTTTTATATATTTTGCAACTATAGCACACATATTTGTATTTGTACATATTCATATACGTATGTTTGTATGCGCATATGTATTTAGTGTTTTATTTTTTTAAAGCGTGATTTCTTTTTAAAACATAAATTTTATGTTGGTGTTTGTAAGCTTTATAAAATTATTCTTTTTAAACAAATTTACAGAAAAGATTAAGTAAAAAGCAAAAGACTTTTTTGATGCCGCAAAAGATAAAGTTTAAGTGGTGTTTTTTAACAGTTTTCTTTCATAATTAATTAAAATTAAGAAAACTCCAATACAGCATAATTCTAGCCTATCTCAACATAGGCTTGATATCGGCAGTCGAAAGATCTCTGCTTAATATATTTGTATTTGTTTAAGAAATAAATAATAAAAATACTATATATAAAACCATAGTGCCAGATGTAAACATAATCCCTTCAGCACCAAAATTATTTTTAACACATTTTTATTTTTATGTTTTATACTTTCGTAAAAATTAAAAATTAATTAGATAAATACATCTGTTTTAGCAGGCACGGTAGTTGCGTTAGCTTCTGAACTGCTTTGAAAAGAATATCTAAAGTTCAAATTACATACGAGCATTGAGTATAAAAAAATAAGCAATGTTGTTATTGTAGACTTTGTCACATGTGTAAAATTTTTTTTTTCTCAACATTTTTAGAAGTTCAATTAAAAAAGAACTTAGCCCGAAATCTTTAACTCATTTGTTGTAATTTTTAACAGTTCAACTAATAACTTAAAAAAAAAGATTTATAAAATTTTAAAATTTATTTTGTCTTTATTACTAAAAAAATTTGAAGTAAGTCTGCATTCATTGATATTTCATGCGCAAAATTTAGCACACCCTAACATTTTGCACAGCTCTAAAGCCACGTTACTATAAAAATGAAACAACAAGGAACATTTTAACATGTTTTTTTAAGAACGAATTTAATAGCGTTACATATTACAAATTCAACGTAGCGTTAAACCCTAAACGACAGAGGACAATGCACGATAAGAATTTATTATTGTTCAGGTCTTTTTTTTCACCGCAAGTGTAACTGTGTGTAATCTTTTGAACGTAGTTTGTTTGTTAAAAAAAGCGTGTAAGGTGAATAGTTTTTTATATTATTTTGTATAAAAAGAAATTTGTATTTATTTGCTTGAAATTGCAATAAATAAAACAAGATTCCGTTTAGTTAAGAATAAACTTTTTTAACCTAAATACAGAGTTTAACAAAACTAAAAGGAAGTTAAGGATTCTTTTATATTATTCTTAAAACTAAACAATCGGAATATTTAATAAAAGAGGGTAGAGTTTTTGGGAGGTTTTAGCTTATTAATATTTATTCTACAGGTCAAGCTGCTACTATACAGAGCATTAGAATTTATTTAAATGGCCTTCTTATTTTAAAAAATCAAACTTTTATGATCTCCGCCTGGACTAGAACGTAAATCTGCCTTTTTTAATGACAACTTTCTATTGCAGCTTATTGGCAAAGATTGTTGCTTTAGAAAATTTCACTAACAAAACTATACCGGCAGCGAATTTTACCTTTTTAGCGACAACTTCATATGAAAAATACAAGAGATGGCCTGCTTTGCAAAATTAACCTTTAGTTAAGGTAGAGTAGCGTTTACATCAACTTTGTCTAATTTGAAAACATATTCGTTTTTAGAGAAGTAATGTAACATTTTAGGATCTCATTTCGATTCTTGTCGTCTTGTGTGTGTTTAATTTTTTTCGTATGTTGGAATGGAAATATTTATAGAAATTATTTATATTACCACCAACATTAATAATAGGCTTAATCATGCATTTTTCTTTTGCTTTTAAATTCAGAGATTGAAAAAACTCCATCTGTTAAAATTTAATTAAATGTTTATACTTGATTTCACATTTATAATCTTAGCCTATTAGGGTTAAAAAAAATAAGGCCATACATTTGAAAATCACTGTCGGATCACCCTGTGTTTTATTTTAATTTCACGAATGCAATTTTTATTTTTTATCATTCATAATTGTTATTTCGTGGCCACGCCGATGGTCGGTACAAAAGCAAAATATATATTTAAGACGTGTTACAGAGAGAACAACAAAGAAATGCTTTGAGTTGTGTGTTGACTTCATCTAACCAAATTTATACTAATTAGTTGGTTAAATAGATAATGTTTACAATATGCTGATGAAGGATATAGCGATCCGCAAAATTCTATATTTCATTCTTGTTACGTCGGCATACCTTTGCATACCTTTTTAGAAATTAAATTTTAAAAAATAAACCTAAGCCGAAAAAAAGGAAAATTTTAATTAATTTATAATATCCGTGTTTAAAATCCTGGTTGGAATAACATAAAAAAAGTTATATATTTATTTTGATAGCGGAAATACCCTGTATTTATTCTAAATGACTGCTTACAATGGTAAAAAAAAACTAAAGTCATATAAGTGAAAAACACGTGAATCTGGAGGCATCATTCGTTTTACAGGTTTATTTTATCTACCTATTGTTATAGTGCACATAGTTTTAGGGAATCAGAGCAAAATTGACTTGTCTTGCTATTACAGATCAAAAATATCCTTTAATTTTCGAATAGTTGATAATTTTTAATATTTGTTGTTACAGAGCAGAAAGTAATACATTTTCTGTGAGAACTTCATGAGTCTACCTATTACGGTTCGAAAGATAAACTTACAGATATACGGACGAACAGACATTGTGATGTACACTTTGTGCACGGGGCCCAAAAAAAAAAATTACAATATAAGCTTGCTTGTTTATATTTATCAACTGAATTCAAAGAAACACGATGTTTAGGTATTACTTAGCGTATACTATCAGCGTAACCAAATTGTATTAGTCTACATTAAGTTTTTCTAACTATCGCCCGTGGCTTGGTATGAGCAGCTAATTTTTAACTTCCTTTGAAACAGTAAGGGAAACAGAATAAACTATATTTAAATCCGAAGTTTTAAAATGTCACAACTGTAGTAACACGATTTCGCTGACTGCTGGGGTAATTTCAGCGAAGTCCTGGATCGGAAAATATCTTGTCGTTGACCAGTCTTTCAGTTAATGTTATAAATCGCATCACTTTCTTACTCATCTTACATTAAAATTCATAAAATCAGCAGGTATTATTGGTAACGATACCTTAGCTTAAAGGCTCGCGAATCGCGGTAGTAACTGGGCATTAAGTTCACTCCACGTACAATTAACTACTTTCGTACAAAGTAGTTTTACATAAAATTACTTCCTGACGGAGGGAGAGCACGAGAAACCAACTGGAGATATAACCGTCTCATCAGTAGTAGCTACATGCAAAACCGGACAATAAATTCATTAAAAATAATTGAAATATTTCGTAGTCAAAAACGAAAGCAATGAATTTTGGCATTAAATAATATATTAGAAAAAGTACAATTAAGAGTATATTTGATATTTTTAAAGACTACATATTTACAAAACCTGCTCCTACAAAAGCCAGCTTTAAAAGGGAAATACCAATAATTATAATCTGAAGTTTATGATGATGATGAAGTTTATAATGGCTTAAATTTTTAATGTGTGGTTAATACATAAAATACTACATTTAAATCATTACCTATTTGTCAATTTTCCTCAGTCAATTATTCACAACTAAAATTTTCACTTTAGGTATTTAGCTTTCAGCTTTAACATTAAATATTTTACATTTAATTTTTATCATTTATTGATTTTTCTATAATAGTTTCTATATGTGTGCATGCAGAGTCACATTTCAAACCACTATTAAACGATTGCAATATTTAATTTTAAATAATCCTCCTTAATTTTTTCACAATTGTATAAATTAGATAATTCTTCTATTCAAGAAAATATTTAAGTTTTAGTTTTTTATGTTTGCATTCACAATTAAGAATGAAAGAATGTTATGACTTTTCTTGGTTTTGATTACGAAGAAAAATAATAACAATAGTTGGGAATTGTAAGCAAAATAATCAAAAAACCCATCACCAATAAAGTCTTGCTTTGGTTATCACTGGAGTTTTATTCAAAAAGTATATGAATGAAGTTTCAAATTATTGCTTATTATTATTCGTCTAAGAGCTTTATTCTGCTGTACAAAAAAATTTAAGAAATAAAAAAAACCGCTTGAAAATTAAAAGGGCAACTCACAGAAAAGTTTTATGTTATGGATTTTCCTCTTAAAAATTGTTGACTTTCATTCATTACCATGTAAATGTAGAAAACAAAACAAAAATCAAATCAAAAACCAACACAACGAGTGATAATTTTTCCCCTTTTGTTAACACAGCCACTTGCATTTGACGTTGATAAACGTAGAAGAATATAAACATACGCATACATATTTTGAAGTAGCTAAAGCTCTATCACGTATAGGTTTATGTGTATTAATATTTATTTACGTTTCTGGTGTAACTGTCATACCCAAAGGCCGACTAAATCACACAAGTTTTCTTTTGTCATACGTGTAGAAATGTTCTTTTGTTGTCACAGCAGCTGCGACTAATGACACAGTAACATGTGTTGTTAGTCAAGGACGGACATTTAGACATTTATATACATAAATGCTGTATTTGTTGGTTTTTTTAGCGCGACTACCTTTTAATTTACTGCATTAAATTAAAACACTGACACAATTCAATTTAAATACAATATTATTTTGTGATTGCTGTAAACAAAGCAGTGAAATTTTTTTATGCTATTTGTTTTATTTTTTATTTACCATTTCATATAACTTTATTACTTTAATTTGAAATTCCTGCAAAGTTATCCAGTGCAAAAAATATATAATTTTACTATAATTCAATTTATCCTTCAATTGACTATTTTAATAATTAACTTTGATTTTTAAATTCGCAACTTTATTCTTATCGTTTAAAATTTTATAATTTTTTATTAAATAATTATTAAAAAAAAAACTTTTAAGTTACTTTACATTAATTGGTCTTGATGCTTAAAAAAACATTCCTTGGTATTATCATAACATATTTGTTATTTAAAACTAAAAAATTACCTTAATGGAATTTTATAAAATGTTCGTTGTTGAAGGAATCCAGCATAATTAACGTAAACTTACTTAATTATAAATTTTTTTTTAATAATATTCGTAACTGACGAGTCTACTCAATGTTATAGGGAAATATTGAAAATAAAAAAGGAGTGTTTTCAAAAAAAGTTTTGTTCTTATAAAGATTAAAAAAAAACATTGAAATTTTTAAATTTGATCTCAAAGCGTTTCAAAAATTATCAATAATGGATTTCTAAGTTGTTTTTGCTATATAATGAGCTAGGGGTGGAATTTTAAATGGATAGTGATAAAACACATGCTGAAACATTTAAAAGCCAGATTTTTCCTTTTTTGTTCTCTTCATTTTATGAAAAAAAAACTTGGTTTCAAATTGATAATCTTAATTTAGTAACCAAATATTGAATGTATTTGATTGAACTGTTGATATGATGTTTTTAATAAAAATTCATTTTAGAAAAAAAAAGATAGAACACTATTTTGGGAACAGTGTCTTGATTGCCTACATTTATAATAAACAATTTTGTTTGCAAAACTAATATTATAAAAATAAAAAACTAATTTTCTTAACTTTAATTTTATATCCATGTAAATTTGAGAAAAGATGTTTTATAACTGTTTAACTAAAAACTAAAAGTTTTTTTGTCAATCATAAAAAAACGCAAACTATTCCTAAGATCAAGGTTGGTCGGCATTTATAATTTTTATTTTAAAAGTAGAATATTTTCAAAGTTACAAGAGCTTAGTTGTATATATATAAAGGTATAGCTAATGTTATAAGCCTTAAAAAAATCGTCTAAGAAAATTCACACTAATTTTAATTTGTCATACACCGGAAAAATCCCCATTTTAAGAATTCGCTTATATCCAAATCAAAACTTAAGCTTGTGGGTTCTGTTGGCCTTTGGCGCTCAGAGTTAAATTATATTTCTTGATATTAAGATTTGCCAATTAATTATTCGCTATGATAGTAGAGCTCTTTCTACATAAAATGACGGATATTGATGTGGGTGAGGTGTTAATAATAATATTGGCTTTTTCAACAAGGACATTGTTTTCTAAAACAAAACAAAACAAAAAATTTAAATAAAGATGACCCAAATTTTTTTTGTTTGATAAAGATTAAATTCAGTTATTTTAAATGGAAAAAATATCCGTCATATGTCCATCACGACCACGCTGACAAATGTCGATTCTTTTATAAAATTTTTTAATCACGTTTCATCATATCCAGCTCCTTAAAAAAACCTTATCCTAAAGCCTAATCACGCTTCTAGACTATAAAAGATGGTACATGTTGAACTTGCAAAAGCTTTTCAGTAATAGCTCTATGATTTTCAGAAACTTAAGTATGGCAACTTTGCTTAATGACATAATACTGTGATAAGTGAATATGGATTTCGTCTGAAAAAATGATGTTTTCAAAAAAAAAAGGTAAGAGTGCTATATTCGGTTATGCCGAATCTTATATACCCTTCACTATCTATGAAAATATAGTTTGGTAAATTAAATCCAATCAAAAACGCAAATATTGTGGTGACAGAGAATTAAAAAATAAGAAAAAAATAGTACTGCATTTAAATAATTTTACATAAAAGTGACATCGGCTCTTAATGAATTAAGTATTTTTTAAAAATGATAGTATTTCCTTAAAGACCTCTTCAAAAGCTTTAAAATAATACTATACGTATTGATATTTTAAAAATTTTTAAAATTTAGGGCCCCCCGTAACTCGGAAAAATGGGCGAGTGCCAATTTTTTCACTTGATGTTTTTTTCTTATTTTTAATTCTCTATGGCTCCATACATTTAGTTTTTATTGGAGTTACTAAATTGTTCCAAATGACATGAAAAAATTAGAGGTAGGCGTGGGGGTTTTCCGAAGGACATCGACCGATAATGCTGATTTCCAATAGCGCCTACACTACACTACACTATGTCTGATCGGTTGACAATTTTTTTTTTTTGTGAAATCAATTTTGCCGAGGCAACATCAACACGGACGGACAGACGGACATCCCTCAATCGACTTTGCTATGCATAAGGATTCAGAATATATACACTTTGTGAGGACGGAAATGGATATTGCAGAAATTAAACACGGAATGACAAACTTATACATACTCTTTTTCCACTTTTTGTAGTGAAAGGTATAAAAAAAGCGTGTTGTTCTCAAATGAATTTTTATAGTGGATTTTTATTATTGAAATGTGCTTTATGAGCGAAACTGACTTCATTATAAGAATTGCCAATGCTGCGAGTATTAAAAAAATCTCTCTTTGTATTACTCATCAAAATCGCCTCTTATATTATGTGCATAAAACACAATGCAGTTTCTTTCTATTACGTCATTTGAGGTCAAATCTTTTACCTATCAACTTATAACTTCTGAAAGGAGCAAATTTTATGGTGCATCAGCAGGTGTATAAGAAGTTATAGATGCGCCGACTCATATGTTATCTCTTCTATCGTACTTAAAGCAAATAACAAATTTAGTTAAAACCTTGCTTTATTGACAACATTATTTAAACGCATAAGGAAGACTTCTTTTAAATCTCAAAATTTTATTATAAATATTCAATTCCCAAAACAATATGCAAAAAGGACTTTTGACGTATGTTGAATACTGCTTCTTTTCCTCTGTTTTCTTTCAACTCTTGCCGTGTTTCAATTGTGTTTTGTGATTTTAATAAAACAATTTTGGTGGCAAACAATAAAATACAAGTTTAATTAAATTAACAAGTGAATAAAATACAAATTTAATTTAAAAGTAAATAAAAATACAGAGCAAACTTTGATTTAACATCCGTCAGCAAAGTATTCATTGTATTTTTCAAAGTACAACCTATGACGGATTCTATGTGCCCGGCCTTAAGGCCACGAATCGTACAAATCATACAAAAACCTGACAGAATTCTTTTGTACTTTAAAAATCCGTTCTGGACGGCGTGGCAGTTGCCACACTATCATTCCAAAAATATACAAAAGACATAAAGTCTTAATATACTATTCTTTTTTCCCTTCATCTTAAAAAAATCAACTCTGATCGCATAGAGAAAAACATTTTATAAATTCTTTTTAAATATTGTAAAATCTTAAAGATATTTCAAAAAGTCTGTCACACACATGCACTTTTAATCCACACTATCATGTTTTTTGAGCACACATGCCATTTTTGACAGATCGTACGACTGAGTATGATAGTGAACCCTGGCCTTTAGCAAGCACGATGAATGCATTGGTAAGCCTGAACATTGCGAGGTTCATGAGTATAAGTTCATCATTAGAGATGTATGCGAATTATTATAAAGACAATTAAATGGAAAACAGCAATAAAAACCTCTCAAAATAATGTATGTTTTTAGTTAGCAAACCTGCCAGCATTTTACAGAGCGTTCTGGATAGAAGTTACTACTTTGTTACTTCTTTAGATTAAAAACTCAATTTAACAAAAACAAAATGCATTATTGTCGAATTAAAATTTTCTAAAAATCATTATTTTGTCTCTACCAAACACACTCTACAAAAACACTTCCCCTTAAATTTTTTATATTAAGAGTAACCTTTGCTCAACTACCAGATGATAATAAGTTGATTGCTTAAAAATTAAAAAAAAAAAAAAAATGCCTGCATTGCCCAGGGTAAAATATAAAGGTTAAAATATATAACAGTGAAATAAAATAAAAAATTCCCTGCTGTGGTATTTACAACCAAGAGATTCCGTATGTTTTATAAAAGGGAAAACCATAACAAAATATATACGAAACTCTTTCAAAACGTGTCTCGGAGCATTATATGAAAAAAGGATTAATTTGGTAGTTAAAAACAGCATTACGTTTATATTTTATAAAGTGGAAAATTAATTTAATGTTAACTTAAAAATCTCTTTTAAATTAAAAAAAAGTTAACGTGTTGAGTTTTTCTATTAAAATTATCTTTTTTAAGAATCCCACAAATAACTCCAGCTATTGGTTTCTTGCCTATAAATTGCAAATAGTTTGCTTTATTTTTTATTTTTTTACTTCTGATTTTTATTGCATTATCAAATATAATCAGCTGATCAGAGATGGATAATTGTATTTTTTATAGACTGTTTGCAAACAGCTTTCTTATATCAGGTGTCTCTTAGTTAAGGTTGGTGAAACTTTAAACTAAAGAACGATAATAATATTAAGGGAAGATAATAACAGTTTTTAAAATCAAAGTAGTTTTTAAAAGAAACCGATTTTATAGAAGTTAAATCGAGATGCGGTATTCCATTCAATTTCTTTGGAAAGCGCGAATGCAGAAACTATTGTAAAAAACAGACATTTCCAACGTGTTTTTCTGTTTGTTTAAAGTAAAGAACTTGAAGGGAACTAGCCTTTTTTTGTTTTAGTTATAATGCCCCAATTGGTATACAGAGATTTTAGATTTTAATTGCTGGGTGGCTGAATGAGGCTGGTGTTCGATTTTGTTGTATTATATTCTACCTAAATTATGTCTGTTGTTCACGATTAATTGAATATTTACGATTTCTTCATTTGTTATTTACATTGAAATTTTAAAATTATTGTGCTGTAATTCGTTGTAGCACCCAAGAGGTTACTTCTCTACTGATTAAAAAATATCTCCTTTTTTCTTTTATCGTGACATAATATCTCAGCCATTACGGCCTTTTAAATTATATATATTTTCGTCACTAAAATGCGCATTACAATGACTGAACTCTTGTGATTTGATTGTTTGGAACCCTTTCCTTGTATCCCTGGCCATAATTTTCAAAAGGAAAATTGCAACGGATTGAAGAGAGTACGTTTAACATTTTTATTAAGGTACAAGAATAAATGTTTGATGATTGTAGATAGATCAGGGACTATAATTTTTTAAAGTCTTCAAATGCTTTTTTATTCATATCCTTTTTTATTTATTTTCGTTAGTTAGTTTCCTAAACAAAAATTTGAGGCGTTTAATTTAATGCTAATTTATAGTAAAAGATGGCAATAGTTAAATTTCTATTATCGTTTACCACATTGTATAAAAAATTTACGCCACACTAGCAGTTCAATATAAAAGTTTTTTTTCTCAAAACAAATGATTAATATACGTATAAATCCTTTAATGTTTGTGTATATGTGATCAAAGTAAATATGTATATCCCAAAAAAGACTAACAGCAAAAATATGTGACATAATATAATTGAAATAAATCGCTTCACAATTGATTACTGTTGCAAAACTTACAAAGAAGCAAAAAATATATATCACACATATACATCGAACAAAATGGTTGTAGCAATGAGTATAATAGAAATTTGCCATTATAACCCCAAAAAGAAAAGAAATATCAAACATAGACATGAAGAGAAAATTTTTTAGAAAAACTTCATTCTGTTATTTTTTTTTTTTAATTAATACTACACACACAATTGCTACGCCCCTGTTCAAGATTATATGGACTGACCTCTATAATACAAAAAATTGCCAACCGTTTGCTTATTGAACGAAATCTGTACGATAGAAAAATGAAGTAAATTTTCTTTTAAAATATCAAACACTGATAGGAAAATCGTTAAAGAAATAAATTTTAAAAAGCTTTTGTGTTCATATGAAAGAAATGCTAAGTATGTAATAATTCTTTGCTATCTTTGCAACAATTTCTCTTTGTTAAATTTTGTTTATTTGTGCTCTTCTGTCATCTTCCTTTAAGTGGCATACATTTCTAACTTACATAAATAATCACATATTTTTTTTTTTTATTTTGGTTTTATTCCGTTTCGTTTTTATTCTAATAGTTAAAGAGGGATATAAGTTTTAAAACTTTTATCAATTCTTTCTTCATCTACATTACTTACAGTTTTGGAAGTTATAAAAAAGGTTTTCATTACACTATTTAAACATTGACAAATGACTTTCTTTTTACTATTTAGCTATTTATTTCCAGTAATAGTTTTATAATGCCGGTTTCAGAAACACTCGCAAACACATATAGAAAGTAGAGTATTTTTTCAAAGTTGCCCGCTGTGAAAAGTTTAGATATTATAAATCTTAAATTTAAATTGTTAAAATAAGGGTTTTTTAAGGCTTTTATAATAAAATAATTTACATTACCGTATGTTACATTTTTATTTCAAAGATTCACCATCCTTTTTTTGAAATATTTGCAAACACTTAGATTGTAATCTAGGGTAGATGTGATTTTTTATTTAATATTAACGAATATTGTTAAGCGGTATTTATAATTGGTCCAACAAGCCCAACACTTGTAGCTCAAAATATAATTTAACAGGATCAAGCTAGCGAACCATAATTGATTGCAAAGTATTAATCACAGCATCAAACTTAAGGGGCAAAATTAAGGATTTCTACGATTTTTTTTAAAACAACATATATTTAACATGTTATCAGCTTATTATGATAGCAGTTTTAATTTTAAATTTATTAATGCTGAGTTTCATTAATTGATTAATTTTATTGATTTATGTCAAACTTGATATCATCTCATCGGGTTTAGAAGAGACGAAAAGATATATAAATTCGAGTCATATGCAAGTGATGAAAACATTCCAGAACAAACTTTGATTATCCATAAAAAAAATACAAAATAGTTTCTGCAACTCTAATTTTCTGAATTTTTTGTCATAGCAATAATGACTGCGAAAAATTGAAAGGAAGTTTTATAGAAATTAAACGTTTTAGGAAGAGATTTAACATCGCAATATACATACAATTTTTGAATAAGATTGTAACAATTTTTTTTTTAGTTTTTACAAAAATAAAATTACCTAGCACTTCTGAATCGCTACATACATCCTTAGCAAAAAATTTCAGAAAGGGTAGTCGAGTGTGAAATTCATTTTTGCTGGAAGCACTTACCAAATAGATTACCAACCTAATGATTTTGCTAAGGCATGAGACTTTTATAATCGATTACTAAGAATTGATTGCATTAATTTTTAAAGACAATCATAATCATTGGTACGTATTTTAAGGTATTCTTTTTTAAGTTGAAGAACTATTTCATTTACTACTTCCTTTATTTGGGAACTAATGTAATGCGTTTTGTAAGCGAGTAACAAAATTTGGCAATCACAAAAGAAAGTCATTATATTGCAAGTACTTTTTAAGTTAATGTTTAATTTTTTGCTGGGTCATTAACCTTCTGTACATCTATTTACTTCAGTTTGTGTAGATTTTAAATATTATATTTTTTCACAAACTACATTAAGAAAATAGAATACAAAGAATATTTATAATCAAACGTCACATACATTTTTTGTTCTTTTTTGTTATTCTGATCGTAGGTTTAGCAATGGATTCAATTTATTATTATTTTTATTTATTTGAATTTATTCTTCTCCTAGTAGTAGATGTTGGTTCTGTATCATACAGATTATTATTGAAAAATAACTGGAACCTCCTGTTTACCGTCATGCAAGATGATATAGCTATTTGCACGGGTTTTATAAATAACTATTGCTCCAACTTTACTGCCGCAACTCTAGCTCTACGACTGATTTCAAATTCTTTATCTGCCTCACTATAGTCATAAAAAAGACTTTTTAAAAGAGCCGCCCCATTAAGCATTCCTAGCAATGAATTTATACAATATAACTAACACAATCTTGAAGTATTAAAAAACTAGAGATGATCTATCTTAAAACATTGCTATTAAATTTCGAATCCAATAGGGCTAAATCCAAGATACCAAAAAAACTTCAACAAAAAGGAAAAAAAATCATCAATTTCAATGTGTAACACTTATAAAGAAACCCCTAAGATTTCCCATATTTTGAACGTGCGCAGTTTTTAATACCTGGCGGGGCTAACACTCCATCTAATCCCCTAGAGAATATATGAGATACCACTATTTAAAAGGTTTTAAATTTTATATAGAAATTTAGTTTTATACGTCAAGGACGAAAGCCGATGACAGTTATTACAAATTTTATACTTTAATTCAAAAATAACACAAATATATGTATATACAAAAAATATCGATAATATGCTAAGGACGCATGAGTGAGAGATTCACAACAATTTCCTTTATTTATTTTTAATATAATTATGATTTGCATAATTTAGAATAACAAAAAAATAAAAAAGGCAATTATATCACAAACATCTTTTTACTTTAGAGTTTAATAGTTAATGGTCATTTAAAAACTGCTAATACAATTAAACTTGATAACCTTAATCGATTTAATAGAGTGTACCAGATATATACAGGCATGTGACACATTATGATCGGAATGGTTTTAATTCCGTATTAACAATTCCGATCGATTTTGTTTTACTATCTTCAGATTTCGATCGATTTTGTTTATTCCTGAAAAGTATTGAATCTACACTATTTAATTTAAATGTGGCAATATTTTACACACTAAAGTAAGCAACAAGTCTAATCTAAGTATGACACTTCATGAAAGTAAATTTAAGAAACGCAAATAACAAAATTTCAAAGAAATTAAAATCCACTTTGAAATTTATAAGTGGTTTTATTCCGAAGAAATTCTTCGTTTATAGTTTTCTAAAGAAGCAATTTACGGAATTGAAACCACTTTCGATCGAAATTGAGTTCTGTGGCATGCCTGATAATCGCGAAGATTTACTTTGTTCGTATGGTTTGTCTAAAGTTTGTACAGTCGACGCGTTTGTGACTTATGACTTTTCATAACAACATGTGATTTTGTCACTTGTAAGAAATCAATAGTGTATATACCCAGCAAAAAATTGAACATTACCTTAAAAAGTACTTGCCATATAATAACTTACTTTGTAATTACCAAACTTTATTACTCGCTTACAAAACACATTACACTAGTTCGCAAATAAAAGAAGTAGAAATTGAATTAGTTCTTTAAGTTTAAAAAGAAATACTTTAAAACTCGTACTGAAAATTATTATTATTTCTTGTAATAATCATTGTAATTAGTTCTCAATAATTGATTGTAAAAGACGCATGCCTTGTTAAAATCATTAGGTTGTTAATTTAGTTGGGAAGTACTTCCGCCAAAAATGTTATTGTGTTATTGTGTTATGTGTTATTGTTGAAATTAACTTTGTCAAAGCAGTTAATGAGCTAGAGAAAATTAAAACACGCCAATCGATCAGACATAGTTTCGAGAATTATGCTATTGAAAATCAGCTAAATCAGTTCATGCCTTTTGAGGCAGGTGTCAAAACACTATGCCTGCCTCTAATTTTTCCATAGTATTTGGAACAAAACTAGCTATGTATGAATTCCGGGGTACTTGCTTAATTAGGTTTAAGGGCTAGTTTTTCATTTTTTATGCTTGAGAGTCTTAATAGTTCATAATGGGTTAACAATCTGCGCTTGACAGGAGTTTGATAAGAACTTCAATTAAACCTATATTGTCCTATTCCGGAACAAAGTGTTTGAGTTATCAAAAAATATTTATAAGCACCTTAGTGATAGGTAATTTTAAAAATATGGGTTAATGAAATTCACTTTATTTTTGCTTTAAAATTGAGTAGATACTTCAATAAAAAACTGATATTTATTAAAGGTTTTTTAAAGGTTAATTAGACTATTTAACGTTTATGAATACTCTTTTTTCGACTCTTGCTTATAAACATTTAAGAATTACACTTTTTATCTTTAATTTGGTTTCAAGGTCGACAAACTTTTTTTTTTTTTTAATAAAAGACTTTTAATATTTTATTTATATTAAAATTCTATATTTAACTTTAGGTTTTTTACAGTGTTATTGCAGAAACTTTGCTGTAAGGAGGGCGAATTTTAGCGATTTGTACTGGCACAAGATTTAAAGTTCTATATTCATACCAGCAAAAAAAAAAACGTATAACATGACAGAAAAAAAATTACTTTTAATAATCAGAGGCTTTCATTGAACAGCTTTCATTGAACAGCTGCTTACAGCTACCGGAAGTTCAAATCAATAATTATTAAACTAGCAATAATTTAATAAATTTGCGTTTGGCATTTTCAAAACTTTTTTACAAATCTCATAACTTTATTCTATTGAATTGAAATAGTTTTACAGGTAAAACATATTTAAAATAACTACCCTTCGAGCTTTAAAATGAAAAGAAAGCAATGCAAAAGGTCAGCGTTAAGTAGCGAAAGGCAATTAAAACTAAAATAACCTTCTGTAGCCATTTGTTAAATCATCAAAAATGCTTTAAGAGTTAACTTTAAAAAAACCAGTACCCAGTTTTTCCCACACAACTATAAAAATTTTAGTATATAAATACATATGTACATGTTTTTAATTAAATAAAAAATTTTGTGACAATAAGTAAAAATTTTTAATGTTAATTTTTTATCAAAGACTACTTGTGAGCTTTTTCTTATTAATATACAACTTTGTTGTTATTTTAATATCTCACTATTTATCCTCATCATTGACAACCACCCAGCAGTTAACATAGAGCTTAAACTTACGCCGTAGAAAAGTTGTATGTAGCTTTTATTTACGTGTGAAGCTTTATGCTAAAAATAGCTTTTGGTATACATACCAAAGTTTTTAACACAGAGTAGCAAAAAAAAGAATAATGATTATATTTGCAAGCTTGACATCCACAAAACTTTTTTGTTTTAGCTATAAAAAGCTACAAGGCAAATTGCAAGTTTACATACTTGTGTATCTCAAGTTTATTTTTATTTTTATTGGAGTTATTTAAAATACAAGCAAAAGCTTTTTTGTATATAAAGCACATAATAAGCTTATTAAAATGAATTGCTTATGAACGGATATTTTAATAATACAAATGTGTTTAGGACATTTGCCAGTTTCTAAAAAGATAAAAAAAAAAGATTTTTAGCCAAGTAAATCTGTTAAAAAACTGGCTACAATTCTTACAGCTTATCTTACAGCTTATCTATTTTGTGAAAGATTCTAAACTCGTAATTCTCAAACTAAAATAGTTAGAAAACAATTGTTCTTAACCAAGAAAGGAAAAAGATAATCCAAAATTTTATACAATAAATATTTTTTTTATAGAACTCTGAAATTTGATTTAACCATGTTAACTCATTGGCAATTAATTATTGGAATTAATAATACATACAACAAGTCTGTTTCTTTACTCTACTTTGGGATCCCGAGGGGATCCTCTTCTTGCACGAATCAGCCCAAACTTTTTCCTAGTATCAGTTATTTATATTTGTGAAACAGCTGTAAAATATAAACAAAATTAAAACAAATAAAAAAATCATTAGCAATATTTAAAAAATGGTTAAATAGTTATTTAGATATAAAAGACAATTTGTAATGGCAAACTAAGACGAGTTAAGAAACATTTTTGCAGATATAGTAGAAAGTTCAAGTGGTTCTAGTGATTGTGACGACATCCTAGACCTTGCAATAACAAATGTTTTGAACGTAATAAAATCGGTCAAGCAAAAGAAGAGACAAGGCGTCTTGTTTACATTACCTATTCTTATTTTCTATTACGACTTTTTGTAGAGCTTCATATTACTAAAGATAAAATTAATTCCAAACACACTATTAAAAAAAATAAGTTAAAATTAAGTAAGAGTGATATATTCGGCTAAGCTGAACCTTATATACCTTTCACCATGCGTGAGAATCTAGTTAATTGAAGTAACTTTAATCCAAATAAAAAATATTAGATTGACAGAGAATTAAGAAATAAGAAAAAATTAAGTATTGATTTTACAAAAAATGTCATCGATTCTTAATGGATTAAGCATTAAAATTTTTTTTCGTATTTCCCGCAACACATTTAAATGATACCAATATTGAAAACTCAAAAAATATAGTGCGCAATAGTACTTTTCTATGAAAAGTTCAGAAACCCATAATTCGGAAAACATGGGCAAGCGCCATTTATTTTTCTTGATGTTTTTTTCTCATATTTTAATTCTCTTATATATTCGTTTTTTTTTTGTTTTTTTGATTGGAGTTATTTCATTGTTCCAAATTATATGGAAAATAAGAGGTAGGCGTGGTGTTTTCCCGCTGCCTCAAAGGACATAGATCAATCTTTTTGCATTTCAATAGCAAAACTTTCGAAACTATATTTGATCGATTAGCGTTTTTAAATTTTCTTAAGCTTACCGAGGGCAAAGTTGATTTCCACATTTACTTCCACTTTTTGTGGTGAAATGTATACAAAATTACAAAAATAAAATATTGCTTGGTAAGAAAAATATCACAAAAATACATATAAAAACAAGCTTTAATCGACACGCAAATAACATTTTGTTTTGATTATATATTACAGTCAACTGTTCCGAACCTTACAATTGTAATTGTATTCAAAATTATGTTTATAATTTTATACTCAAATCAAATATAACACACGTAAATACATCTTCCTTAAATTTTATTATATTTTCTTAAATATTTCTAGGTTTTCACACTTAGCTAAGCAAACTGAATGTTTGTCTCTATGTATACTGAGTAATTGTGTTGCTTTTTATTTACAATATTGATACGCCCATAATACTTTGTGTCACATAATTCTATGCTATTGTGTTTCATATGATTTATTGATACTGTTTTGACAATAACATGCAAATTTTATTATTTTACAATCATTTCGTGTCAGATATTCGGGTGGCTTGCAAACAATCAAAAAGTATTAAATTGTAATTGATGTTGGCACTTGTATCTTGATACTTTTTCTTTTTAAATAACGCAGTTGATTTAAAATTTTGTAATATGTTACGAGTATGCCTTTAAATATCAATAATTTTTGTACATTATCGTTGATTGCCGAATGTCACATCAAAATGATAAATATACATAAATCTTTTGTGATTTGATTTAATTTTTCTTTTTTTTTTTGTTTAATATATTAAATAAAACAAGCGCCTATAGTATTTAAATAGTAATTTCAATTTTAGATTTAATCCATAATTTATGCAAAAAAAAAAAAAATTAAAAATATACATTTCTATTTTTACATCTTTTTTTTATAGATTTTTCAATTCATGTGTCATGAACAAGGGCGTACAAAACTAAACATTATCTACTCATCTTTTACAAAAAAATTAATAATTCGGTATATATCTGTCTTTTTGACAAATATATGGCAACAGTGTCTTCTTTTTAATTTTTTATTAATTTATACATATGAATAATAATTTAATCATACCAGCTTCTCGATAACTCATTTTATTTCATTCTTCATTAGACAAGTTAAACAACCTAGAAAGTTATTTTAGCTTATGTTGTCCTTGGTTTAGGCTAGTTCAAGATTTGTGGTTGTTATTACCTTTAAGAGATTTGTCTATCCCTTACTTTGACATCCTTTCGCTTGGAATTCATACCGGATCCAGGTTAAAAAATTTATTTTTTACAATATTTTCCCTTGTCCATTGGATAAACTTCCGCAAAAAGATGACAGTGTAACGACCCGTTTCTGCTGGTTGCTTAGATATCTTAAGGAGAGTCCAGGGTCGTCAATATCTTAAGATGGATCTCAGATGCCAATAGTTTAGCTTTGTAGTCAGACGCCAATAGCTTAGCTTTGTAGTCAGCGGTTTTTCATTTATAATTGCCGAGCTTTTTTCTTCGCAATACAATACAAACCTGTATCATCTTAATCTAATTTTTTTTTGTTGTTTTTAAAATTTAATAGGCAATTATTTGTTATAAAAGTCTCAGCTGTCTAAGGAGGTACCGACATTTTGCTAAGCAATTGAGTAAGCTTGGGTTTATTACAAATTCTCGGGTATATTGCTTCTGGATAGTACTGAAGAACATACTTGAGGTAGTAAACCTTGTTGGGCTGCATGTGACAGCTAAGTTATCCCTTGTGTTGTAAGTCTTAAAACAACTTCAAATTCTTTATAGTAAAATAGCTCATTGAAAATTAAAGGTTATAAGGAATTATATAGCAACAGTCAGCTTTAAGTGCTTATATCTGATACATGTTTACAAGGGCTTATATTCTACACAAAGGCTAAAATACCCAAGAATTTTGTTGATGGCATATAAGTAGCTTTTCGAAGTAAAAAATTGTGTAATTTAATATATAAAATAAATTTTCACGTCTTACTATCTAATTTAAAAAAAATACTTCTTTAGAGAAGACTGTTATTATAAAATTATTTAAATATAATTTGGGGCAAGATTTTTCATCATTAAAAGCTTACAATTTGACGAATTACGACTTTGGTGTGGTGCCTAAACCAAGAGTTATATAAAAGCTATATTTAAACATCTGCTTTTTGGGTATCTTCATAGAAAAAGTCACATTATTTTTTATTTAGTTGGGTGACAGCAAATTTTCTTTTGGTATCCGGATTTTCAACATAAAATTCGTTTAAAATGGGTTTAAATGAACCGAGCAATTCAAATATGAGGGTTAATATTTTTGATAAAGAAAAAATATAATATAAATATAAATTAAGCAAAGATGAAACTCTTATTATAAAAAAATTATACTATTTTTAAACATGGAAATTCTATCTCCACCAAATTTTGTATTTTCACACTTTTAATGAAGAACTTAATATTTGGACCTGATAGATGACTCCTCTTTTGAGGTTTTTAATATCGTTTTTAATATATCATCTTCGAAGGTTTGGGGTGCAGCCACATAGTACAGTACCTAAAAATGCCCTAAAATTAGACCCAGGCAAAGGCGGGTACATAAAGCTATCTCATTATGATCTACAAGCAAAATTTCAGCACAATATTAGGAAATATCAATGTCGTGTTGTTTTTTAATGCTTTCAAAATAAATGTCCTCCTAATAATTATTGCAGGAAGTATCAGTAATTGACTTTAAAGTTCATTTTATATTTTTTAATTTTCTTTATATGGACACAACAAAAAATGTTTAACTTCTGTATAAAAGACATATCGCTTAAAGCAACAAAAAGGGTTACCCCTTTAAGAAGTTTTCAGCCGGGGTTGATCATTGCTATCATATAAAATAAGCATATTTTATTTTGTGTTGCATTAGCATCGCATATGGGAAGATTCTTAATAAGGCACGTATAGATATTGTGACGCCTAAATTGATTTAAAAAATCTATTAAAAGTTGTTTAAGTGACAAAGTTTTGAGATGACAAATATATTAGGTTCATTTACAAAAACTACCATATAATTTATCACAGAAAAAAAAAACAGTTTTCGTTATTTTACTAATTATTGTATAAGTATAAAAATATTGAGTACATTTTTAAGAAAAACTTTTTTTTCATGTGCCATAATATGATTTATGTCGCTAATATTTAAATATCAGATTCGTAAATTATTTTCAATAGAATTTGTTTTTCTGCATAAAATATGTTTGTCAACGGTTTTTCCTTTTTTTATTTAAATAAAATCAATAAAACAAAAATTAAAGTTACATACTTAAATATATCCTTTTACCGTTTTAACCCTGTGGTTTATATATTGTATTCATATCAGTGACCATAAATTGCTAAATAAACATTTTTGGCTTTTATTCCACCTCAAATATTTGCACTGTAAAAGTTTTACTATAATCATTGCTTGCTCATATTAAATATTATGGCACAGTATTTATTAGTATCTCAAATGTATTCACAAATTATTGTAGAATTATAATTTTTGTTTTACAGCACTTCAATAACTTTAACTTCATTACTACTAATATTAAAATTATAAATATATATTAATTTCATACATGAGAGTTATTAATTAGATAGACTAATTAATTGTCGATTTCATTAGTATTGATACTAAACTGTTAATAATTTAAAAAGCAAAACCATTAACAAATGTCATTCCTTGTCCTTGTAGACTTAATAAACATGCCAAACTATAGAAGAGTATTGTTAAAAATTACATTTTTATCAAAAAAATTTGTGAAATATATGATTTTTAAATTTTTAGAAAAAAATATATTTTGTGATTTATATCTATTTTAATTATCTTAAAACCTTTTTTTAGTATATTTTTAACATAGAATAGAAATAATAATGTTAAGTAACATCATTTATAATATTAATAATAAATTATTATTTTTTTTATAAGTATATTAGGTTTTGTATGACAAAAAACCAAATATATTATTAATTAAATATTAATTAATGCACATTCACTTTATTTTTTATGATACGATTAAAAAAAATTACGGATAACTGAAATAAATTAAGAATTTATTAATAACAAAGTAATGGATAATATCTTCTGTAACGATGCAGCCATCCTTAACATACGTCTATTAACTTGGGCTGTATAAGCAGTATTAACTAGCTTAAATTATCAGTTAGTGAAGAGCATTTTTGCTTGCTACTTTTAATAACACTGGTAATCTTCTGCATTTATATTTAAAAAAAAAATCTATCTCATATTCTTGTTGGAATAAATTTACTTAACTTTAAGAAAATTTCTTTAAAAAAACAGGAAACCAACGAAACATTATTGTTGATGTACATTCTTTAAGAAACTACCCAAACTTGCTTCAGTAGACCTAAAATAATCCATCTATTTTGGAGGGTTCTTACAGTTAAATACAAAATGTATAAAAATGAGGAAGAGGTCATTAATAGCGTCAAGAGAATAATAAAAAAAGTATGAAAACACTAAAAATTAAATTCTTATAAATACAATTTTCATCGAAATACAAAAAAAAAATTATTGAAAATAATTTCGGTTATATAGCCACCACAGATATTCCTGACGAAACCAATTCTAGACGTCCGATTTTGAGTAATTTTTTTTTTTATATTGCTAACCGTGTGTCACGAACAACACGTGCAATGCATTAACCACTGACTCTAAATGGCCCTAAATTAAAAATAAATAAAAAATCTAGAAATATAAGATCAAACCAACCTGGTGCCCCAATGAAAGGTCCGTTTTTGAAAAAGTTATAAAATAATTTTTATACCAATAAATCGATGAATGGGGCCATTAGCCGTAAGCTGACCTCATAACATTATTAGTGAACATAGATGAGGGGCGTATTATTGTGGGAGCATTCAAAATTGTAGTTTCTGTAAAGTAACTTATGAAACTAGAGAGGTAAATATTCGTATATGTAAAACTAGCAGTACGACATTATCTGCGTGTCATTTCAATTCAATTTTAGAAATATGTATTTTTAAATATTTATTGTAGAGTTCTGTAAACATTGTGAAAAATTTTCCAATTATAAAGAATAACATGTGTTTTATTACCATTATATTAGTAAAATTGGGAGCTTTCACACATGTACCTCTAATTTCTCTAGAAATTGACATATTTTAAGGAAAAACAGTATTTAATATTTAAACCAAGGTTCTATGGGACCTCCTCATAAATTTTATTCAAATCCATCCAGTGAACATAGGCAGACAGGCAGACAAAAATTCCAAATATAGGTGATTTGGATTCTATATCGATTTCATATTTTGTGTATAGAAATGACCCACCCTGTCACTGTATCATTAAATTTATAGATTAATCATGTTATGAAAATATTGTCAGCCAAAGCTTTTACGTTAAAAAATAAATTTCCTTTCGAATAAAAAATAAATAAATAACTTGTCGTATCTTTTGCAGATAGAATTTTTAACTTTGGCAACACTGTGCAGATACATGCACAGCTCACTATTAATCATAAATGCGGTTAAATGTTTGTTCTAACCAAATGTGTTACACACACGTAAGTGTTATAATAAACTAAACATTGTAAAATCTATTAGTGTGTACTATAGGTGGACTCATAAAACATGTACTAAAATAATATTTAAAATCGATACCGTGACATATTTTGGTCATGCTTGTTTTGGTTTGCAAGTTACGGCTATTTGACAAAATACGAAGCGCTTTGTTATAATAAATATTTATTTAGAGGCTTAGTTTAATTTATTTTTGATAATATATGAACCACAGCTTGTGATATCATTTTTGTAATTTCCTATTTGTTTGTAAATTAGTTGATTTTTTTTTTTTGAAAAAAATGTTCTTTAACCATCCGAAATATTAACTTTAAAGTTTTGCTTTTCTTCTTCATTTTAAAGAGTTTTAAAATTATTAATTTTTATTTTTAATTATATTAATATTTATTTTTAATATTGTGTCTGATTTTCTGGTGAAGAAAACCCCGCTACCTAGACCAAATATATAAAGTATTTTACTCTTTTTAACTGTCGTATATATTACCCAATATCAGAGATATTATTATTTGCTTAGAAATTGATCTCACCTACAATTTATCTATATACCAGTAAGACTTTTTAAGCTTCACTAGTAATAATTGTCTCCTTGGAAAATTCTGTTAACTATATCAAGTATAAACTAATACCTTACTGGCAAAATATAATCCTGAAAATAACATACAAATTAAAAATTAAAAACTAAACACAAATTGGGTATTTTCCCCAATAAAATGAAACGTTAAATTTAAAATTACAATTAAAGGTTTTTGATTTTATTTGAATATAAAAAAATTTTTAAATGCTTCAGCATTCAATGTGAGCTATGAAAAAATTATACACTACACTACAATATGCGTCCTTGTTTAACTTGCTTGCAATACTTCTCAAGGTAACTACATAAGAAGTCTTTTTTAGTGCATTCAAGAAATTTTTCTTTATTCCACTATTAACAAAAAATTTTGATGCAGAAAAAACTACTTTTAAAATCAAGTAAACATGAATTTTTAATTAGGAAAAATAAGAAAACTTTCAACACATTTTTTAAGACCATATAAAACATAATAATTGAATAAATATAAGACAAAGATATCTTTCAAAAATATAATACAAAGAAAGAAATTACGTTCCGAAAATAAAATAATTTTAAGTCTTAAAATAGAATAAATAAAGCACATGAGAATTTGTATTTAAGATTTCTGTTATGAATGGAGGTGAGATGGTGATTGTCTTTTTACTCACAACTTTGCATGTATGCTTACTATCATTCACGAGCTATTATGAAAACCAAAAAAATATCAAACTTACTATTTTTAAATTTCAAGCAGACACAATGGCTGTACTGGAAGGCGTATTCGCAGTTTCTACAGCCGAAGCTGATGAGAAAACAGTAGTTTAAAATCCTCAGGATCTCGGTTACAAATGAAAATAATTGTAGTGTAGTCGACATGATGATCTTTAAAGCCGCCAGTATAATTAAAGAGCAGATGGTTATGGGACCTGAAAAACAGAAAACAAAGAAAAAAAGGAATAAGTGGTCTTCACAAGGTTTGTCAAAAGTGTTATAAAAAGGCCATGATAAAACAGGTGATCCTGACTTCAAGTATAGCCGGAATGAAAGTGATATTTTGGTTCTGGTTCCTTGGGTTAAAACCTATTGTTTATTACACAAGTCACGTCTGTTAAAAAAAAAACAAAAAGCAAATCTAGTCAGAGCTACGAGTACAGAGCAAGAAAGAAAACGAAAATGGTAGCATTATATTTAGTGAAAAAGGATAATAAGAAAAAACAAAAATTTCAAAACTCTATACATTATTTTTTAATTTTTATTTAAAATATTACTTAAATTTTACTGTGTTTCCTTTTACAAGCTTGGTGATCTTCCACGTTTACAATAGCGTAATTGAATTTCGTACTATTGGTTGAAATTTATATAGCCTACAGTTTACAATTGCTTGTGAATACAAATATTTTATAGTTATTATAATTTTTCCATAAGTTAAAATACAACTTTTGAATGTTTTGGTAAATATTTTTTTATAAACTCAAATGTTAAATATTTTACATACATTCATTAACCATAAATACTATATTTTTACTACTTAAGAGTTTGAAAAACTTGCTTTATTTATTTTTTTTTTATTTACTTATTTATTTATTTTTTTTCTTTGACACAACCAAATTAAAATAATAAACTTTTATTTTTCACAAAACCTAAACAAAACAAAACAAAAAAAAAAAAAAAAAAAAGAATTATAAACATTGTTACAGAAGCAGTTTTGTGTAAACTTTCTTCAGTATGCATTGTACAGAGTATCTCAAAATTCACGTTAGATTCAAATTTCGCGAATATGTTGTTTTCAAGTATTGGACAGCATAGAAAGTTTAAAAATTTAAAATTAAAAACAACATTGTGTTAACTAAGCATTGAAAATATTTAATTTTTTTTTATAAAAATTTGATTTAGGTTTTTATTCCGAATGTTGTTTATTGCCAAAGTTACAACCACTGTGAAAAGATAGCAAACAAATTCGCAAATTGATATTATTTGATAAATATTTGATAAATATTTTCTTCAAAAGTAAACCTATTCGTTCTATCTAAGTTGAATGATTGTAAGATGGACAACGTGTGAAGTTACTGAACATATCCACTTAATATTTTTCTTCAATGCTTTCTTGGGTCTTGTATTAATAAATGTTATTAAAACATTGTAAAATTAATCATTGCTTTAAATAATACCATAAAAGGGTGGGTATGTGTCAGCATAATCATGCAGGTCACTTGATGCTCTTTTTTATTTATAGAATTTTCCTTAATACTTTGTGACTCAATAAAGAAAAATAATCTACAACTGTAATTTGAAAACTTGCATAAATTTTGGGTCATTGTTTAAAAGTTTTAGTTGAAAAACCAACTTTCATGAATAAATTGACAATTATTTTAATGCCTTTTTTCATTAAAATTTTACAAGAAGAAAATACAGAAAAATTTAGAGTGTCAAGTATGAATATCGAATGAAAAACTCATGAAATTTTCACTATTTAAAAGTGCAAGTTTAAATTTATTTAATACTAGCAGTGCCCACAACATTAAGGACACTTTGAAGAGATCTTTCAGGATTTTTTTTCTTGAAAACGCTTAACCCATTAAGAACTAGGCACATTTTTATGTAAATTTATATAAAGTACTTATTTTTTATTTTTTTTTTTTTTTAATTCACGGTCATCTCGGTTTTTTTCAGATTTTTTTAAATCAATAAATTAGAGCTTCTACATAAGAGATTAAATGAACGACTCGAAGCTCAAGATTTAAGTGCGTTATATTAACTAAGATTTGAAAATGTTGGAAATGCTGTAAAAACATATTTAAAAAATTTTTACTTTAATTTTTAGGTGTATTCCAGCGAAAGTTTATTGAAAATAGTTTTTTTTTTAAGGATGTGTGAACACCTGCCGGTAAATTGTGTTAAACAGTTTTTGCTAAAAAAAAACATTGAAAAAAATGATTGAAAACAAAACGATTGATAGCAGTTAATTATGAGTTTCAGTTTCAATGAATATTAATTTTTTTCCTTTGGTACATTTGGTTTAATTTAATTTTTTTATTGTTCGCATTTTCCATAAATCTGAAAATTACAAATTATTTAAATAAATTTCGTTGCTCATTTAGTAATCTGTTATCAATAGATTTTAAAGACAATATCTTCAGTAAATATATGTATGTTTTGCTCTTTAGAAATCGTTATTCAAACTTAAGAGAATAAGGGAAATCAGAAATAAAAATCCTTAGGGTGTTGACGGCAATTATTTTGTAGGCGTAATTACAAAGGAGTGCAAATAATTGCTAAGGAAATCAAATAGTTTAGGCTGTGTGTCTGATAATCATGGCAAATTACCCTGACATATTTTATATACACACAATAAATGAAATTAATAGCACTAGCATTACAGTTGTGTTAATAAATATAATTAGAGAAATTTAAAAATAACTATTAAATAAGGAAGGCAAAGCAGAACCTGAAGGTAAATAAGAAATAACGATAGATTACAAAAATTAGCACTGAAGGTCTTTATAATAGGTGTCCCGAATTAATATAGCATAGAGTTTTTTCTTATCGAATAACATATTTGGAAAAAGACCTTTATGGCTTTACTATTACACTCGCATTCTTTCCAAAATTTGTAATAACATTTCTGCATAATTATGACTCAATATCGTTGATGCAGTTTCCCCTTATGCACGAGTGATTATAAGCAGACAGAGACTTTTGACTTCAAGCAACCCTTCAAGAAAAAACTCTAGTGGGATAAAATCTTACGACCTATGCATCACATTCTTTTCGCTGAAATGAAAAAGCTGTCGACCAGGAGACGTCTCATTACGATTGACTGTTTGGCATGTGGCACCCGCTTTCTTAAACCATCCAATTTCGACAGCTAGAAGTATTGTATTATGGCAAGAAAAATAATTGATCAGCCTAGTTTTCAATAAATATTGTAAAATGATGTCTCCGGCCCAAAATCACATCAAAGAGTGACACATTGTATATGTATTTTATAATAATTTTTTTTAGTAAACCTTAACAGCCAGCTGTCAAATTGTAATTCAAGCCATGCTTTATTGCTTTTCCCTCTTGCTTCACAAACAAACAAAAATTTTATGCTAGTTTCATGAAAAACAGTTGCATGGTGTAAATGCCGTATTTATTAATATTTTTAAGTATTTTGTTTTTAATTCTTCTTGAAAAGTGATTGAAATTATAATTGTGCTGAAGCAGCTGATTTATTTTCTTACAGAAATACTCAACACAAACCTCTTGGTTGATATTTTAAAGAAATGTAAGTTTTTAAGTTATATTCATTTTTAAAATTAATTATACGGCTTAGATATTTTTGGCTATTACAGAGTTTCATATTTAAATGTATTCTTAAATAACATAAATATATTTGTTTTTATACAACACTGTCTGATAAACTGTGTCTTTTATATTCTATTTATATTTATTATTTGCTATTAAATTAATCGCTGTGATTTTTGTTTTAAGGATGTGTATATTTTTCCTAGGGACTAATTATGTTAAGTAACCAAAAGTACCATATTTTCATGACATCATTTCAATGATGTCTCTACATCGAAAGCGTTCGCCAATCATATCAAATAAACAGCCAGTGACGACGGTCTTCACCGAAAGGTATGACAACAGTATTTTATTTACTGGCGGAATAAATCCAATTAACTTAATATTATTTTATGATTTAAAAATCGCATATTTGTAACCAAATTCGATATGTTAACAAAAACTTAAGCAGAAAATAATATTTATGAAAATCCATAAAAAATAAAATTTATTATAATGAAAACTTCAAAAGAAAAGAAAAGAACCCAAAAAATAAGCAGAAACCTAAATAGGACGGCCTTTAAAACTTCAAAAAAATTTAATAAAAATTTCGAACTGTTAGCAAAATTATATTTTTTATACGCTCCACCACAAAAAGTGAAAAAAGGGTTTATCTAAGTTTGTCATTCCATTTGTAATTTCTACAACGTCTATTTTCGACCCCATAAAGTAATTAAAATCTGGCCTCTGAAGTCGATTGAGCGATGTCCGTCTGTTTGTGTGTTAGTGTTAAAATCAGCTAGAAAAAATTTAAATACACCAATCGATTAGACATAGTTTATAAAGAGGCTAGATTGGTACATGTACTTCGACGCTATGGACAAAACACCACGCCTACTTCTAAGTTTTCTACATTGTTTGGAACAATGAAGTAACTCCATTCAAAAAAAAAAAAAAAAATAAATAAATAAAAAATACATGGGTCGATAGAGAATTAAAAAATAAGAAAAAACATCACGTGAAAAAATTGGCGCTCGCACATATTTCCTAAGTTACGGGCCTCTAAACTTTTTTAATTTCTTAAAATGTCACTATGGTTATCATTTTAAAGATTTTGAAGAGATCTTAAACGGAATACCAAGTTTTTTAATGCTTAACCCATTAAACTGAATATAGAACCCTTGTTTTTTTTATTTTTTTTTTTTTTAATTTTAAATATGAACTTAAATTATATTAAATTTACATATTTTACCCCTAGTTCTTTACTTGACTAACAATATTTGCTTAAGTGCAAGTTATTTAAAATAAAAGCGAAAAAGAATATAAGGTGAATGCAAAGTTGCAAAGTAAAAAGGCCAAGCTTTTAACTTAACTTCTATCTTATTGCCCTTTAAGTATAAAATTAATTTAAAAATATGAACAAAACAATGTGAAAGAAATTGAAGGCTTTTCTATGCCTTTGTGAAAGAAATATTAGATAACTTGGTAAAGACAAAAAGCTTTAAACAGTAAATTAAAATATTCCACTTCCAATTTTAACAGAATTTTATCTACTTGTGTTTAAACTTTAAACAATTTAACATTTAAATAGTTGACTTAAAAACTTTAATAAACAATTAATACTTTCATATATGCAAGAAAGAGTCTTAATTTAAACTGTCATAATATCTTAATTTAAAAAAATCAAAATAAAAAGTTTAAAACTAACAAATTTTTTCTTTATATTTTTCTACATATTTTTTTTTTTTTTTTTTTGTAGCAAAAACCTAAAATTGAAAAAATGAACATCTGGATTGATGCATATAAAAGCCGAATACATAGATATTTTGTTCTAAATTTGCATATTCAGATTTGTGTGGTACAAGGTGGAGTAAAAGCAATGTGTTCTGCAGTTGTGTTAAAACTAGCAGCATAATATTTTCATTAAAACTTTTGTGTTTTGGTTTCGAGCTTCAAATGCAATTTTTGTGTGTGGATAAAGTTCTTAAAATTGAAGATATTATTATTCTTAAATTGTAAAAACTTATTGAAAAAATTGATTACTTTAGCTGAAGCTGATTTTTATTTTAAATTAAAAAATTTTTAACAAATTTTTTTTACAAATTTTGGCGATAGTAATCGTAACAAAAGAGAAAAAACTAAACACCAGCAGAATCTAATGAAGCATTTTTGGGATCGCTATATCTGCCAACAACATTCTTTGCATCTCCCTCCAGAGGTACTACAAGTCTAGCTGAAATCTGTTTCTATTAAAACGTCTAAAGTAGAGGTGTTGTTTTATGAATTTTCGGTTTTTATAAAGTTTCCTATTTTTTATTGCAAAAAAGAGTTTTGGTTTAATGTTGGTGAAAATGTAGTATTTTGGTAAAATATAATTTTTTTATGTTTATAGCTTTTCTTTTTAAAATTTTGTTTTTTAATACAACAAAACAAAAAACGACAGTCACAAAAAAAAATATTAAAAAACTGCATAACTAAAGCGGAAAACCGTTAAGAAAACCAAATCGCTCATCTTTGTTGAACATCTCTTACTGTTTCTGGACCGATGCTGCTAAATTTGAATAACACTTCTTTTCAAGCAATTTCAGAAGGTAATAAATTTTTTGTGGCTCATTTGGGGACGCGTCAAAACTAACTTCATCCCGGTTGCGGACAGACCGACATCGCTAATTCGACTTTTCTATGAACAGGGACTAAGAAAACATATTCTTTATAGGGTCAAAATTAAGTATTGTAAACGAAGTTAAATATTTAAATGGAGTGGAAATTTAATAAATATATATCCTCTCCATCTGCGGTGAAAGGGATAAAAAAGTGTTTTTTTTTTAATTTTTTTAACATCTGTCAAAATTGATATTTGAATGTACAAAATGGTTATTCTGCTTAAAACGATATTTTATACAAAATAATACGTTAAGAAACTAAATTAAAATTTTTTTTTGACTTTCGACTTTTTATAAATACACAGTATTTTAATTTAATCAATTTAACTCAAATATTCTCTCATGGATTAAATGGAGTACACTGAGACCTGGTCTAAATGCTCCAAAATGTCTCTTCCTATTGTGCAACGCAGATTTCTCCGCTTCTTGTAAATACGGCAAAAACCTTAAAATCCCTGTTTAAGAAATTCGTGAAACTTTACTAAGAGTTGTATCAAAATTGTTTTACATTGTCGAAGAAGTTTCTATTCAACATCACTATAAAATTCATTGTTTTTAAAATCTCTATCTACCTGCAACAAAAAAAATAAGACAATATACAAAATATTATGGCGTATGATAATAATGACATTACTTTTACTATACCCTGTTCAATCATATTTAATTAAAAAATTGAGCAACTGCAAAAGCTGCTTAAAAACCAACTAAAATAAAAACTTTTCCTTTCACAATATTTTTATTTTATAGTGCACAGTGTTTAACTACTCCTTATTTATTAACTAATTTGAAAGTTTGTAACTAATATTTAATTTTACATAGAGACTGTTAATGGAATTTGTAATTGATTGTAAATAGTCAAGTCACTCTAATATAGTTATTTTTATTTTTCTTAAGTTTAAATGTTTCCTATAAAAGTGATGGCAATAATACGCTTTTAGAATAAAGTTAAAAATTAATCATAAATAACAGTTATGAAAAATATATAAATGGCATTCTTCAGTTAACCCATGGTAAGGATTTCTTCCTTTATAAATTTAGAAAATATTGATAAAAACTAGACCGAGTTAAAATTTCCACTGCTTACAGCTTCTATTTAATTTCTAAAGAAAAAAATAAATAAAATAGACAATGCACGATTTAATTTGAACAAAATTCGACATCTCAGAACCACCTAAGGTATCTTATTGAAATTTCAGAGAGCACAGCAGAGGTGTTTACTAGTAAAGAGAGGTCGGCCTCCTAGAGTAAAGGGGATTATGGGCAGGCTCCAAAATTTGGGTACCTCGGCATATATTTTTCTAAATATGTTAAAAAAGCTTACTTTTATCTTAAATGTTAGATTTTTTAAATTTAATTAGACCTTTAAAATTTGTATAAAAATGTGTTTACACGAGTAAATTATTTCTTTAAGTTCGTGAGAAAAATCGTTTACAATTTTTTGTTTTTTTAATTTTTGCCGGCATAAACTTAGTATTTTCTGCGTTGTGTCTTTCTTAATGACTAATACAGGCAGATTACCCTCTTTTGAAAAAAACCATTATTTGGAACATTTTTACCCGTTTCGGGAATTTAAAATAAAAGCTAGAACAAATTAATTTTAAATCGTGTTGTACCATTTAATTAAAAATCTTTTTATCTCTACTATTTTAAAACTTTTTAGAAGAAATTGATTTTTTTGAAAAGAAAAATCTATATTTTAGTTCTCAAAAAAACATCATAAAAAGATTCTGGTAGTTCCTGAGATACCGATTTTTGTCTGGAATGAATTGATTTTAAACTACTGTGCATTGTGTTATCTTTGACATTTTATAGAATATAATTTATTTTAATTCAGCACGTCTTTCACAATGTATGTTGCCTTAAAGAGAAATATATATTAAAAAATATAAATGTCAATTACCGAAATGAGCAACGGAGTTATTATTTTTCACGATCGGCACCTGCTAATACATCTGGAAAAATGCCATCGAAACTCTTAAAACAAAAACATGTAAGCCAGTGTAGCTCAAAGAATATACAAAGAAAATTAAAATAAATAAGAATTTTTGAAAAAGAAAAGAAAAACGTAAAGGTAATTAAGACAAAAAAAGTTAATCCGCAATTCCTTTATAACCATTAAATACAAAGTATATAGAATATTTTTTGTGACATATATGCTTAACAAAGACGGCAAAAAGTAAAGTGATATGCCACCCATTGCTTAACGATAAAACTAGAATTTCTGAAACATATTTTTGCTACAAGAAATAACTATAAAACAATTTATTACCATATACAAAGATATAAATATAAAATGCTAATATAAAGGTTTTAAATTATTAGTAGTAATGTGCTTTTTATATTTTTAAGAACTCGGCAGAATTATTTTCACATAAAAAAACTAACCCACTGTACAACGTTTGTATAAACTTTGGTGATTTAAAAAAACTTTGACGAAAAAGTAAGCGAATAAACAAAACCATAAAAAATTAAAAGAAAATCAACATCATAACCAAAAATAACAACTTGACGCCATAATCCACAGTGCAGCGAAAAAAGTTATTTCACTATATCCAATTCAGTTCATGGCAGCAATAATGTCAATAAAATGTAATATAAGTTGTTAGAATGTCTGTAGCAAGGGCTGCTTTTAAATACCCAATAATACTTTCTAATTAAATACGTTTCCCTTTCCATACAGGGATAGCAGTAACTTGGTGAAAAACGGTGATTATTATTTATTTTCCACAAACCCACAATACAAATTAACAAAAATACCTCTAGGGGTAACTGTGATAAAGATTAAGCAGACAGTATTCTTATAAAGCGTCTACCAATGTCCACGCTTTAAAGCATAATTTTTAGAAGATGTTTATCAGGATCATGAACTTCCTCTTTGCTTGGAAGCTTAAACCCATCTTAACGTGAACTACTCAATTGGCGCCGTTCCATTGCAATTCAATAGCATATGAGGCACAAGAAGTATCACGTTACTCGACGAAGGCGCTTACCAATTACCAGCACAGGGATCATAATTAACGTGTCCTGCCGGTATTTGGTAATAGTAAAATAAACTAGTGTGCCAGTTTTAAAAAAGAAATTGGAAAAAAGAGTTTTTTTAATTTTTTCCTAAATCTCGATTTGAACCGTCGACTTTATAAATGAATTAAAATAAATGCTTTGAATTGTATGCGATCTTTATCTAACCAAATTAATATTGATTAGTTTATTTAATAGACGATGTTTACAATATAGACAACCTAAGGTAGATAGGTGCGTGGAATGCTGATGGGGGATGTAGCGATCCAGAACATTTAGCATTATATTCTGCTGGCATCTAATTTTCTTGTTTTCCTTAGAAAATAAATAAACAATTTTTCTTTCTTATAATTATTAAAAATCAAATAAAAAAATGAACCTTAGCCGAAAATGTAAATTCATATTTTTTTTATAATTATTAACTTTTTTGTGGAACAGTCTTTTAATCAGAGAAATGCTGAGAATGTTACGTTTACCCAACTCGCGTCCTCTTTTCTACTATGTTGCAATAGAAGCCCTCTATGGTGCAAGATAACATAATAGTCCTGCTACTTGATTTAAAGGCCCAGGTTTTATTTGTTTTCAGATCAAAATTATAAAAAAAAATAATAATTGATTAATTTTTAATTAGGGAATAATTAATTAAATGTATGATTGATTCAAATAATTATTTAATTAGAAATTTTTATGTTAATTTCTCAATTAATTATACTCTTGAGCCAATAATTAACTTAATTAAATTTGAATAAAAATTAATCTCTGATAGGGGCATTTTTAAATTCTTTCCTCTATGTTTAAATTTGTTTTACTGTTGGCATAATTTTAGCACCCTAAAAACACATAATTTTTTGCAAAAATTCAGATCTTCAATATTGTCAAACCACAATCTGAAAATAGACAAACGGATGAATAGGTAGTTATAAAAACAATAGTCTTGAATGCAAAATTTAAAAAGCTAACAGAGTTTCATCAAATTCATTGCCTGAATTCTATAAATTAATATTATTCGTTAATAAATCTGTATAATTCTATTATATTCTATTATAAAATTAAAAAAAAAATCTTTACAGTCTTCTTAAAATTCTTAATGTAAATCAAATGTTTCATTTTAAAGTTGCTCAAAAACATATATCTTGCCATGATAAAAAATAAAAAAATACACATTCTAATTAAAAAGAAAAATAAAACAAAAAGAATATAAAAAATTTAGGAATTTAAACTAAAGTCATCGTGTTCACATAAAACAGTTTAAGATTTTTTGTTTTCTCTTTTGATAGCAAACATTTTAAAAAGTTAAACTTCAAAGTTAAATAAGTTTAATGATGCATTTAAAATTTATAAAATAAATTCTTTTAACGGCGGATGTGTAAAAGTATCGGAAATTTTAAAACAAGATTTTAAGAAGAAAAAAAATATCAAGATAATAGTTAAATATTAGTTAAAACGTAAAAGTGTATAAAAAATTTAATAAAAACAATTTTAATCGAGTAAATAAATTCTGTCATTATTATAAATTTTAAGATATTAAGGGGTCACTCTAATGGAGCCAACTTTGAAATCTTCCTAGGATTCTATTAAAATATTGTATTTCTTTGTAAATTGTTCTTAATGAATACGACTTAAATATGTTCACGCAAATAACAACGATTTTAAAAGCAACCCACGTTCTTTTAAGTATAGAAACGAAACTTCAAAACTAAACTAATTAAAAGAAAAGATATTTGTTTGGTGATTTCATGTTTGTATAACACAAACGGACACAAATTTATTATTAAACAACCACTAATTAGGAAAAGCACAAACATATTCAATTAAGAAAAATAGTAAAAGTTGTGTTAAATACATTTTTGATATAAAAAGAAAAACAAGTGAAAATAACCTTTTTGCTTTTTGATATCTGTTAACTTTCAGCAAAAGATCGCCAAAAGTTTAGACTCCTATCATCATATATATTTATCAGTTAGCATACAAATTTTGGGTTATTGACGACTTCATTGAGTATACCTTTCTGCTCTCTGCCAACTATTTTGTAAAAAAAAAATACAACCATTCAACAACTGTTTTAAATTTTCAAGACAATTTTTTAAACTTTTATGTTATTGTGCATGTTGTGCGGCAAGTTTCACTATAAATATTTGTGTAATATCAGCGAAACTTTCCTCTGACTCTAAAAATATTTCTATTATATAAATGTGACCTGTCTATAAGCCTGTTTTTACGTTTGATAACTGTTCGGGCTCCCAGTTATGAGACAAAAAATTCGTATTCTCCTCACTGAAAAGTTGACTGGTGAAAACAAACCGAATTAGCTATTTCTTCATTAAAAAGTTGTTGTAAATAATCGTTATGACAACGAATCTCCTCCTTCTCCTGCTCCCGCAAAGTTTAACAAGAGTTTTATCCAATAATGACGGTTTGTAATGTAATAAATATAAGATCTAAACTTTTTTATTCAGTAGAATCTTATATTTCTTCTTAAGAATTTAAGAAACAAAAAAATTGTTTTTTCATAGTATAGTAGTTACGTCTTTTGGTCAAATATTTGACTAATCTGATCTGATTGCTAGTTCTTTATGTTTTTTTATTTTCATAGCAAAATAAAAACAAATCTTAATGGCATTAGCCCTAATTTTTGTTGTTGTTTGTTTTCCACATTTGTCAAACAAGACGTGAGAACTTCTGCATCTGTATAATTCACGGCTAGAATAAATTCATACGTACCTGTTCAAGTGACCAAGTATTCGTGAAATCTATTATCTGTTTTGCAGTGATTAAATAGTGGGAAAATAATTTGTCTATTTAAATTACCAGCCAGACAGTAACGAGTAAATAATACAAAATCTGTATTCTACTGCCTAACAGTGAGAAAATTTTAAAATATTTAACAAAACACAATATTTCTTTTTGACTAATAGTGGGAAAAGAATTAAGTACATCAAGTTATAAATGATTTTCGGAGTGTTTACAATTTAGTTCAATTTAGTCTATATTGCATTTTTTATTCTTTTGCTAATATTCTTTTTGTTTAAATACCAAAGTTTTCGAAATAAAGTTCGTCATTCGTTTATTGTCAGTTTTTGAATACACGTTATTTTCTCTTTAGTTTGCATTGTCTTGGTGTAACACCTAGGCAACTTAACAAGGCAAATATTTTGGCGACATTATCCTGGATACTTGAAACTACTACCTGGATAATTTAAAGCAACAAATTACCTAGTGAATCACTAAGTTATCCTTTCTTCAGTAGTTCAGTAAGGCAAAAAAGACCTCCCTTAACATTTGAGCGACCGTTACAGGATTTTAGGACACAACCTGCAATCTTTAAAGTGTACAAACTTCCATAGCCGATAAACCGCACCATCAACCCATAAGCGTTAACGAAACCATCATGGAAAAAGGATCAGAAAAACTTCTCGCCAGCTAAAGGAAACTAGGGAATATATAGCTACCATTATCCGAAATTTCACCAAGGACGCAGCTAGTCGAAAAACAGCAACATATTATCAAAAACGATTGTCTCGTCTAAAAACAGCGTGGAAAAAGTTCGATAAGACAGATTATGAGTTTCGGAGCTTAGAGATACGCCTGATAAGTACTTTACATCCGAGTACTATACTAGAATTCAGGCATTGGCGCTAAACTACATAGACATAATGGAACATGAGCTTGAAACTCAAGATCGAGAGTCCAAAACTGCGAACAAAGATTAGACACAAGTAGTTGCAGCAGGTGCACCATCTGCATGTGGTGCTGCAGGTGGTCACGATGGTCTAATTAGTCGGTCTCTCGAAAAATTACAGCTCGACAGCTAGAAGGACTACATGAGAAGCTATTACGATATTAAAGAGAGCACAATCACTAAATTGTAGCAGCAACTAGAACGGATTAATGATGAAGTGTTGGATAAATATCCCGACTCGGACATCGCCTCGAACAGTAATGATGTCCTGAAATACTTCAGTTGCATCTACATGTTAACAAATTGGTTTTTAGTAAAGACACAAACCGATCAGTTAAATTTTTTCAAACTTATCTTGACCAACTTTTAATTACAAATATCTTATGTTAGCTTTTGAAATCAATATAGTTTTATATAACTAGTAATAACTTAGTTATGATATCGATAGTTGAAGTTTTGTTACTGTAACCGAATTGGTATAATTTTTTTTTGTGTGTACAGCAAAGGCATCAACTTGTGCCTTTCCTAAAATCCAAGAAGGTGAAATTGAATTACTGCAAAAGAGAAGGTTGATTTAAATGACATTTCTAACAAATTTATAACTTACAAAGAAGTAAGACCTTAAACGCAAAAACAACAAATCTTTTATACAATAACGGTTTTTCTCTCAAATATAACTGAAGCCCTTATTCATGTTATTATTTATCATAACTATTTGACAACAGGTTAACTAAAGTTCTGTATGTTAATTAATTAAGTATATCGAGCTTGTATCTAAACAGAAAGAGCTAAGTCTTTACTTGGATGTGCTATTTTTTTATTTTGACAATTCTTTATTTGAAATTATTACCTTAAATAATTAACATTTATTTCTTTGTGCAAAATAAACAGTTTAACAGAAAAGCTGGCCTTAAAAATTAATTAAATTTTGTTGTATACAATTAGTCCGTTCAAAAGGCAAACAAATGCTAATAGGTCCTACAAACACGTAGATGCATAATTAGTTGTTGAGGGAAAGCATAAGCCTGATGAAAGAAAAGAGATAACGGCTATTGTAACTAACGCTAAAGCAAAATGAATATAAATATTTTTAAATTAAATTATCTCTTAAACTTCTCAAACTATAGAAAAAAAATAAGCGTCTTATATTCAGCAATGCCGAATTTTACTAACCCTTCACTATCTATGTGAATCCAGTTTAGTGAAGTAACTCCAATCACAAAAAAAAGAAAAAAAAATGAATATTTGCGTGTCAGAGAATTAAGAGATAAGAAAATAAATTAAGTATATGAAAAATCTAGGACTATTTTAAATTCAATAATTGATAATCACTTAAATAAAATAAAATAAACTAATGGAGATGGATTCATGTTAGAGCACGTGGAAAAGGCTGAAAAATTTTTAAGAAGAAATAGACACATACTTATTTTGAAAGCAGATAAAGGTAACACTACAGTAGCTATAAGTAAAACTGATTATAATTAAAATTTAAAAACATATCATCAGCTCTTAAGGGGTTAATCATTTTAAGAAATTTTTTTGTTTTCTGAAAGATCTTTTTGAAAGCTTTTAAATGATACCCATATTGATATTTTAAAAAATATGGTACACAATTGCACTTTTGTATGAAAAGTCAAGAGGTCCACAACTCGGAAAATATGGGCCAGCGCCAATTTTTTTACATGATGTTTCTTCTTATTGCTTAAATTTCCATCGCCCCATTTATTTTTTTTACCCCTAAATTCACTAAATTAAATTTTTTTGAAATGATATGGAAAAATTATTGACAATCGATGTGTTTTGCCCACTGCCTGGAAGGACATAAACAGCTCTTGCTAATTTTTGGTAGCAAAATTTTCGATCATTAGCAAAATTTCTGACCGATTGGCGTATTTAAATTTTCTCTAGCTTATCTAGTGCCTTGGCAAAGTTGATTTTAACCCTTACAACGAGGCACTTAAGGCTAGGCGGATAGACCGATATCGATCAATCCACTTCGCTAGGCATTATATTGTAGAGATTACAAATGGATTGACAAACTAAGATATACTCCACCTGTGGTGAAGAGTATAGTAAAAACGGTGGCTTACTTTGATTTTCAAAACGAAATGTAAAAAAATATAAATGAAATTAATGGGACTAATTAGTTTTACCCCAAAAGGAAAGAAAAAAGAGAGTTTTATAGATGTAGATGTTTTATTTAGCCAGTTTGTGTAATTAAAAATTTTTATTTATTTCATTTTTATTCATTAAGTCAATGAAAAAAGTGATTTTATGATTAATAAGTATCTTTCGAAGGAAATTAAAAAGATTTAATAAAAAAATTAAGTTATTTATGACTAATTGGATTTAAGGTATGGTTGCTGTGATTTTTACCATTTCTCACAAAATTACTGTTTAAACTAAGTACCAATACAAATGATAAAAAGCAACTGCAACTAAACCCTTTTTAAAATATTGGATTGAAACCAGTTTCAATAATTTTCCATACATCCTCCAATCTAAATTTTACGACTATGTGTTCAAATTAACACAATGAGTTAAGTTTTCGTCTTAAGCTATTTTGCTCGAGCGAAAAAATACGCCAAGCCAATTAAACGCAAAGTTGAGTTTCTTGCTAGCACTTTTCAATATAACCGATTTCTAATGCATTATAAAATGTTTCCAAATGGTCACTTCATGTCCGGTTTTTCAAAGGCGGCTGTGACATAGACTCGAATTAAGCTTAAAAATATCTAGAAGTTTCAGTTTCATTGTTGCTTAGTTTTACCATCAGTTCTGGGTACATTTCCTGCTACATTTTTTATGCTCGTTCCTGTTTGTTTTAATTTCTGATCACTTTTTACAACTATACCATCATATTTAAAAAAAATATACTTTATTTTTTCCGCTGCCTCTAGATCACTATAGAATAAGCAATTCTCTTGATCCTAAAATTTGGTAACAGTTGAAGTTAAGTTTTACGCTTTGAACTACATATGAAAATAAAACAGAAAACAATTTCTTAGTTATTTATTTTATGGATTACACTTGCCTTTAGCGTATTTTTCTAATGTTACAAAAAATTCCACAAAGTTTAAAAATTTACACAAAAATGTATCCTGAACATATTAATGTTTTGCTGAAATCTTTCAAATGAACATCTTTTAAAAATAATGCAATATTCTAGATTAGATTACTATACAGCACATTTTACTGACTTATTTATTGTTTAAATAGAATAAAAAATATTAGTTTTACTGTTTACAATAAACTGTCATAAGAGTAGAAAGTTAAAACAAATGCAGTGTTTCTTGACAGCTGCCTTCAAATAATTGCAATCGAGTTAATTGTATCTTGGCGCCAGCAATATTTATTTTTGTTTGAAATATAAAGGAAGTAAATAATAAAATTAAATTAAGATTAAAGTTGCAAGTGTGCAAAAGTTTAATGTTTAAAATTTCTGTATAAACAATATGTTTATTTTTCGAATGACAAAATTTTATTACAGTTTGAAGTGTATTAAAAAATTTTCGAAACATATGATACGAAGGACGTCTGCGTGCCTCTTTCTTAAGTCGGCTTAAACAAATTTCCTAAGTATTCACGTCTTTCTTCAAGTGGTGTCCCGATATTTGCTGGACTATATGTGAATATACGGAATATGACACGAAATATCAAATGATACTGCTTAGCTGGAAAAAGCCATAAGATAAATTAAATAAACCGACATATTGCCATAAATTTTGGTTTTAACTAAATTTCAAAATTTATTTTTTTTTTAAATCTGAAATTAGAATCTAGAATTTTGAAGGAGAGGAGAATTATTTGGCTGGTCCAAAGGAACAAAACGTCATCAAAAATTACATCAAAGTAAAATCACAGCATTATTGCAGCTTGCTTAAAAAATTAATTATCTGAATATGTTCTGATATTTTCGCATATGTAAATAACTCTGGTATATCCTTGTTTTTCTTTAAAAGTAGATCATTTGTACGATGCAATTCATATTTTTTGCATGCAAATAGAATATGTGATTCATCCTCTTTTACATTACAAGCATCATAACGGCCATCACCCGCAGTTATGCCTCTGTGGGAGGAAATGAAGTGGAAATTAACATTCTCCAATCTAATGCATTCATCAACCATTTTGTGGATCTTGTTAATGCAACCACTCTTGCTGTCCGTCATTATTGCTACTCGGTTATAGCCTTGTGAAACTGCTATTTCAATCGCCTTTATCATAGCAATTAACTCCGTTGTCATTGAAGATACCAAGAAAGGGAGTTTAAACATTTGAATAGTGTTCGAGCTTGGATCATATATCGCAATTCCAACTTTACATTCCTTAATAGACGCATCTGTATAAAACAATTCAAAATTACTTGATGAAGGTCTCTTCTTTTTCTCTAAAAACAGTTGTTTTATCACTTCAGAGTTTGTATTTTGTTTCTTTCTTTCCAGATTTAAAGGACTGTAGTACGATTTATAAACCTTGGTTTTGGGATAATTTCTTTCTAATATATGCTTCTTTTTACGTTATCTATAGTTTAGTGGTATTTTGAATATACTTTGTATAAACTAGTATTAATCAGCTTATTAAGATTAGGTAAAAGTTCAGACAAGTGCATGCCGCTGTGAAATATGTTTATTAAATCCTTTACTGTCCTTAATTCTAAGCGAAGATCAAGTGGAAGCTCAGAAGCTATATGATAAATCAGATTCAAAGGCGTAGAATTAATTAGTCCTAATGATTTTCTTAAGTGAAAGTTGAAGCAAACATTAAACATCTGCATAGCGGTATTCGTTAAATTAGAAAAATTAGACGCTGCATACTCTAACTTAGCACGAGTTAAAACTTTATGAAATTGGATAGCTCTTCATGGGTCTACTTCATACCGCCATCCATTAAGAGTATTTAAAAAATTGCATGTCTGTGTAAGTTTATCAACAGCATGCTTAATATGTGATTACATCGAGTTATTGGATGTTATGGTTCTCCCAAGATACACAATTTCTTTTTCTTGCTTCAAAGTTATATTATAAACAATAACATTCAGATTCGGAGTTCTGTTCCCAATAGCCATTACTCTCGACTTCTGCAGATTAATCTTTAAATCTAAACAGTTGCAAGTACAAGAAAACTCCTTGCTCTTATGAATCAAATGCAGCCTTGCTTCATCATAATTATCACCAAAATCTACTTTAAAGAAATCATCAGCGAACTGATATACAAGACTGAAATCATCTTCCAACAAATGCAAAGAAGTCGAATAAAGATTAAACAAGAGTGGACTAAGTCCACTAACTTGAGCTAGACCTCGATTTATAGTATTCTTCGTATTTGCCCGCTTATTAAACTTCTCCGTTTTAAAAAGGAAATAATCTATTCAATTACATGTTTATTAAATTGTATGTTGAGTAGTTTGACTTATAGAATTTTTATAGCAACATACATACATCTGCAATATTTGAACCGAGTTCAATAAGTCATTAATGTATAAAGTAGTGCTCATGTTCCTTCTAAAACCGAATAATTTAAATGGAAATAGATTGTATTTTTCGACATGTTCTTCCATAATTGGTTCCAGCATATCTTCGAAACATTTATACACCACGGATAAGAGACAAATTGGTCTCAAGTTGGTGATCTCCATAGAGCCTCCCTTTTTGGGTATAGGGCAAACCTGAATTTCTCTCCAAGAATCAGGAATAAGTCACGACAGCCAAGTTAAATTCAGTACGTCAAAGAGTTTTCTAATACCATCTTCCGATAAATTGAGTATCATACCATAAGATATACCATCAGTTCCCTTTGCCGAATCCGGCTTACGAGTTCTTATAAAGCCCCAGAAAATATTGAAACTAAGCGACGGTGCTCTTTCTAAGTTTCTGTAATAAGGAATTTCCAGTTTTCTACCAAGACTTCCAGGAATGAAAAGCGTATTCAAAAACTGATTATTTTCCTTCGCGCTCCATGAACTGTTAACCTTTTTTAAACGATTATATTTTTAAAATTATTTAGTTTTCTCCACATTATGTCAGGTGATTTTGGCTTTGAAAGACTAACCTGTAACTTGGAGAAGCTTTCCCTCTTCCGCTTCTTTATATGTTCTTGGAATTCCTTTTCAGCATTGACTGCTGCCCTGTCATCTTCATAAGACCTTGTATGATGAAAGTGTAATCGAATCGCATTTCTAATTCCAAATGGTTTAGATGAAGTTGCGTCCCACCATCCCTTAGGTTTGCATTGCTTGTCCGCCTTTAAAAGTACTGTGTTTCGTCGTACAATTTCATTAAACTTTTGATATATCTCCTTTATATTATCTGTCTCCACCATTTTCTTTAAATCTTTGTAAACCTTTTTAAATATTATCTTTTCAACCTTACTGATTGTTGAATTTGCAGACTTTAAAGAAAACTGAATTGTTTTATTGTTACTCCTGGATATTTTTATGTCTAGTGCTTTCTATAAAAAATCTTGACTATCCTTACTAAATACCGTTAAGTTTATCGGTGATTCACATTGTGAACTGCGAAAAGTTATGGAACCGTCATGCAAAATGCTGTAGCCAAAGTTCTGGACTAAACCTTCTAAAAGAATACCTCTTCTGTCTAAAGAACTGTTTTCTCATTTCGGTGACTTGGCATTAAAATCTCCTCCAATTATTGTTAGTTTGCCAGAGTTAGCAAAAACGACTTTATTCTATTCACTTCAGTGGCCATAAAATCATCATCGCAACTCGGTGGGAAATATATGTTAGCCACATTAAAATTTTTTGTAAAATTTAAAGTAGTTATCGAAATTGCTTCGCAGCTTAAGCCTATTCTGTTGATCGAAATTTTTTTCTGTTTCTTAAATAAATAACAACATCACCATAACCATCATCTCAATGTTTGCCTATAAAATTGTAGGTTATTATACCCGTATTTTGATTATCCTTGATCCCAGTTTTAGAAAGCAGTGCAAAATATATATAATTCTCGCTAAGGTAGAACTCAAGTGCATGTCTATTAGATACTTTGTTTAAGCTCTGTATGTTATATTGTAAGAAATACATTGTTTTAATGTTAATTTTGACCGAATCTAGTGGATTTCAGTCTGCCTTTTTCTAGCGGAGCTTCGTCTATAACTGCCCTAATGTCCTTTAGCAGATTCGTTTTTTATACTGACTTCCACTCACTACTATCAAGCGCGCGATAAGTCTATCAAATTCTGAAGATTTGTGTGGTTTTTCCATATTTCTTTTAACGTTTGATTCCTCATTAAAATCCCTAGTAATTTTCCTCCATTCTGACATATCTTCCTTGGCCCTCTCATCTATTTTCCTGATCATACTCATCTTTGCCGGTTTAGAGTAAAATATGTTGCTGTGAATGTAACTTGCAGCCTCCACAGTGTTATTTATTATCGGCGCTTTTTTCTTACGCTCCATTGGTGGGAATGCTTTTTCAACACTTTCCTCTCCTAGCAGCTCAAATCTGTTAGCTCCCATCATATTGGCATATCTTCCTTTAGCTTCCTGAAACTTAAATTTTCTAAAACCATCAATCTTTTAGATTTAAAGCGTTATCCCTTGCTAAACAAGTTTTGTCCGTAGGAGAGTGTGGGCCTTACAGTTAGTGCAAATTATATTCGTATTGTCACACATGTCATCATCACTATGTTTTTTAAAAAAAGATCTACAAACTGTTTCTTTTTGTTTACATTGCTCGGCTTTATGATTAAACCTGTAGCAATTATAGCATTGGCCGAAAGAAATGAATAGTTTCGTAAACACTTTCGTATATGTAAAATTCTTTTCACTGGGTGTTTCAAGCCCCCTAAATATAACCTCGACCTTCATGGTTTTAACTCTTTGTTTTGTTTCGTGACTTCTAGTCATCCTAATTAATTTTGCAATTGAAGTAGGAGAAAAAAGAAGCTCAGATAACTGAAGCATAGGTATCTCTTCTGGTATGTTAAAAATTAATCTCGCTTCTTCATACGTTTTTAACATCCCTACTAACGCCAACAATTCATTTGGGTATTGAGATTTCATTTTATAAAGAAAATTTTAACCAGTTTTTTAATTTTTATGTAATTTATGTATTGGCCTTTACTCTATTGTTCAGACATTAAAGGCTGGAACAAAAACTTTTTTTAAACAAGAACATTGTTTTTTAATTGTGGCACCAACCACATGGTTCTGGCAATAAGTTTTTTAACGTATTGGTAGTGGATGTATTGGCTATTGTTACAATAAATCCAATTTCGCTTGAAAATCGCATTAAAATATTACCCGCTGGTTTTTCTGAAAAAAATATTTTTTTGGTGAAGATGAGCTTTTATTTCTCAAGGTATACTAACAAGCAAAATTGTCACATTGTACCTGGTAAACAATCTAGGGTGATATTGAGAGGTCTTTATATGCTCAGAGTGTGACTGTATGTACTCTGGAGGTATTTGAGCCTTTTTTTTAACAAATTTGGCAAAAGATGAATAAATACTTTGATTAAAGAATCGATATCTGGCAGCGTTCAAAATTGCAGAACTTTTTTCTATGTAATACAATAAGAATTTTAATCATCTTCATTTAAATTTTTGTTATTTTTGTTTTAGGAAACAACGTTCTTGCACTTGTTAATAACTGCTAGCCGGAGCGTAGCCTAAAGGTTATTAAAGCTTAAAAAACTATGAACAATTTTTGTTAGTGAAACTTATACTAATCCGACTCAAAACAATCCTTTTTAGTTATAAATCTGGTCAGAATTATTAGTCGAAAGAAATAACCGCAATTCTTTAATAGAACATATAATAGAAAAAAATTATTTTTCAGTGGACGTAGTTATTGTCGATAAAAAAACATTTATTACTTGTTATACTTAAATGATTAAAGTATTTTAATTAAATTAATAATATTAATTCGGCTTTAGTTCACGTACTTTTAAAAATCTTAATATATCACGAAAGAACGTTAGTTACTCATTCTATCGTTATCAACTTAAGTAGGATACATTTCTAAGCCTGTGGCTCTTGGCTAGACTCATTATCCTCTTTACAAAACAATCACTTACCCAGGCTGCTATCCAGACCACAATACTCTGGGGCTCCTGCGGCATATGCAATTTCCGAAATTCTTACAGATCACTCAACAATCCCAGCCGCTTCTTCTGATCACAACAACAATTACTTTTTTTCACTTTCTTCTTTCCCACCAAATACGCGCCTTATCCAAAGTAGCCACCACAGCTCTTTATAAATTGGGACCTAATTATTTTTCTTTGTTGTTAGGTAGTGAGACGTCACAAGTTTTCCAAATTTATTTGTCTATTCAAGACAATAAAAAGTCAACCCTTCAATGGTCAAAATGATATTTTAGTTTTTTTTTTCTTTTACATATGTTAAGGATTTAAATTTTATTCGCATAACAATATTTTATAACTACGAGCAGACCTGCTATCTAAAGCTGTCTAAAAATATGGTTCCTTGTAAGCATTCAGGTTAGGGTAAATTTCACTTTTGTTGACCCGACATAACCGAAATAAGTCTAACCGCAGATTTTGTTGTTTTTCATTTTTTTAATAACATCAAAAAGGCAAACTTATGCTGTTGTTTGTGAAAATAACATGCAAACCACAAGCCCATGAGGCTTTTAACTTTTTATTTTATGCAAACCAAACATTTAAGTTTAGAAAAAAGGTCTTGTTATGAAAAGTTAAAAATAGATTTATATTTTGTTGTATAAAAATAATATTTATCTTTTGTGTGTGAGGTGTCATAAAATTTATTCTTGCAGCTGTTGAATGATGTGTCCTGTTTAATATTTAACAGCTGCTTTGACAAGTAAATAAACATGAAACGAAAATAATAAATTAGACTCGTAGTCTGTTAATTACTTAAAAATAAAAAATAAAACAGTATTACTTTCTGATATAAAAAACCTTTTGTACCCTTCTTTTTTCACTTGTTCAATACGAGTAAAATAATATAAAATAAAAATTACTCAATTAAAACTTGTTTTCAGTTCTTAGATGGGCAATTTTTATTTTTTTTTTACAAAAATTCTTCTCTTACAACAATCGAAATAATGAAATAAAGTAGTTTAAAATGTAAGTGTTTTCTTTTAGTTTCTTCTGTTAAAATTTTTTTCGTATTTTCCAATCGCTTTTGAAAGGATTCCTGAAGATCTTATTTTATAAACTAAAGTAATACGAGCTGTAAACTCATCCCACAGCAGATAAATTTTATTTTTATTTTAAAGTTTAATAAATTTTTACATTATTCATTAAAGTTCTCAATATAGTTTTATGATATATATACAAGGAAAACGTAGCTTCATCGATTTCATCTTGATTGCCCTTAAGCATAAATTTTAACTATAATGAAATTTAACAAAAGTAGAAAGAAATTTACAGGTTCATGTGTAAAGAAACCGATAGATATAAAAACTATCGTTTTGAATATGTTTTCTTTTTCCAAGTTTTATTTTCATACCTTTTTAATAAATTCTTCTCATATATTTTATAGAACCTCTTTTTCACATCACACAAGAGGGAAAAAGAAGAACAAACTTATAATAAGAGAATAAGCAAAATAAAAAACCTTGCACGAAATTTTTGTGGGGGATAAAAATTTATTAATTATTTTCAGAAAGAGAATAAGAATTAAAAAAAAATTATTTGTACATAATATTTAGAAAAAACAACACCAGGGTATCGCGAAATCAAAAATTTAATTTTAAAATAATTAAGATTTAGTCACTCTAAAACGTAAGCATAAAGATAAAAACATTATTTTGTAGATATTGACCCAGATTTTATAATAAAAAAGCGAAGAAAAATTGAAGAAATGCCTAATATTGAAAAAATGTACAGGCTAGAGTTACCTAAACTTGAGATGACATGGCTTCAACCCTAGAAAATGGATGCTATATAGCCGCTTTGTTTATGTCAAATTTTAGACCAATCGGCTTAGCCCTTTAGAAATGGCACGCATTTCCTAAATATTTTGAATCTGTCCTATTGTGCAACGGAGGGGTTCGTATGCCTTTTTGTAGCCCTATACATATACAGTGAAATCAATTTTAACCAAACAGATTGGTTAATTATCGGATAGGCTTTTAATCTCTACACTATTCAAAAAGTAAAAACTATTCTTCTGTAGGTTTTTTGACCTACCCTAAGTATGTTTAAACTCACTATTTTACCGTGGATGGATCCAAACCTTAAGGATTATATTGTTATTGTGTAAATAATGCACAAAAACTTAATTTATGTTTTGTTTCTTCGTGTTGTTTCATTAGAATGTCATTAATTTTAAAATTATTATGTTTTTTAAGTAATGCATTTTTTATATTTTTTTTTTTTTGTAAATGACTGTATAGTAAAATGTACAATAGTTTTAATTGACTGAGAGCTATAATAATTTAAGAATACATTAGTATATAAGAAATCTTCTCGATTTAATGTTAGTTTGAAATAATTTAATTTAAACAAATTAAAAAAAAGGATATTCCAAAAGAAGACTTGAAGGAGAAAGTGGCGAAAATCAATATGTTTTCTTTATATTCTTTAAAGTAAGTTATATTATTAAAACATTTTAAAATGCGATTGAAAATATATGTGTATAGTTAAACAGCTGAATTTAAATATATTATATAAAAGTATATATATATATATATATATATATATATATATATATATATATATATATATATATATATATATATAGGGTTTGTAAGTTTTATATAAACGACAATTTAAGAATATTTTTCAACATTTACTCACACATTTTAATTTTGCTTAAAACTAAAGTATTCTTTGAAAAGTATCCAACTGTTATATCAACCTTTTGAATTTGAAACAAACTGTTCCGTTTGTGTTCGTAAATCCCACTTCAACGTATTTGTAAAGTTAAAATAAAATAAAAAATAAATGCATTTGATCTTCACCTTTGCAAGAAAAACCGTGTTAACTGTAATGCTCTAACAAAATGCTAAAATTAGGAATGTTTTATAAAAATATAAATAAATAAAAAAAAAAAACTTATTTGTAAAGAAGACATAAAAAAACTTAAATTACGTTGCATAAATAAAAACGTGCAGTTGAATACATTTTTACTTTTTTGTAGTAGAACGTCTAGACGCACCCTTTTTATGCACGTTTATTTAACGACTAAAATACCATATTTTAAGAAAGTAAGTATAATACCAACGATTTACCTAAAAAATTAAACAGTTTAATTGTGTTCTGTAACGACTGCATTTATACTTTAATTCTAAAATAGAAAACCAAACATTTTTTAAACGACAAGAACCGCTGCTTCTATTTCCTTTTTCTTAAACGCACTGACTTGTTCCGTGAATTTTTAATTTATTATACTTTATTAAGTAATATAAAGTAATGTTAATAGCACGTTTTTATGTAAGATACTAAGACATGCACTTCGGAAGTTGTAAGGAAACGTTTTATATTTTCTTTCAACTGGCGAAATTTTATACTTTAAAAAGGGTAATTGTAATTTACGCCTTATCAATTAGAAACTAAAGTTTTGCAATGTAGACTTGTTTTATGTAGTTTGTGCATGTCTTTTAGCAATTTTTCGTTCATAAATAATATATTGTAGTCTTACTATCGCAGGTAAAGTGTAAACATTTTTTTGGTACAATTTCTAATCTTTTCCATTTTTAATTTTGGAATTTTTGCGAAATTAAAAACTTTTGTTTCTCAAGGAAATTTTCGTTAAAAAGATATCTTTGTGTTTAAGTTTATATTTATATACCCTTAACCTTGTATGTAAATCTAGTTTAATGAAGTAGCTCCTATCAAAAAAAAAAAAAAAACAAATATTGGGGTTACAATTAAAAAAATAAGAAAAAATGAAATTTCGCACTGTATATAACTTCAAATAAAAACGTGACAACTCTTAACGAGTGAGGCATTTAAATTGTTCCAAATCATGTGGTGGTGTTTAGCCCACTGTCACGAGTGACATGGGTCGATCTTGCTGATTTTTTCGAAACTATATCTGATCCGTTGACATATTTATATTTTCTTTGGCTAATCCAGTGCCGTCGCAAAATTGATTTCAACACTAACGCGAAGGACAGACGGGCATTGCTCAATCGACTTAGCTATGCATAAGGGCTCAGAATATATGGTGGGACATGGATATTTTATAGACTAAAAAGGGAGTGACAAAATATCCTACTTTCCCATTTTTTGTGGTGAAGAGTATAATAAAATTTTTTAGCGAATTAAATGCATTTTAGAAAGCTATGAAAAAAGAGTGTTATATTTAAGTTTAAAAAATTTTTAAAAACGTTGATAAATAGATAAAGTCATAGTGTTTCCTACGTATCAGTGGAAAATGAAAAGTTGATTTTCAAGCAAAATTTTAGTAACTAAGTATATAGATAATATGATACTGAAATACTTATGTATATACTTCAAGGTGGCTAGAAAAGGATAGAGCGAGTTCGTTTTATTCACTTTTGCTTTATGGGTAGTTTGATTCGTATTCTTGAAAGTGCACTTACAATCACAACATTTTGCTAATTTTGTTTGAAAAGTTACACCGTAATATTAATAAGGGTGCAACATGTTTTTTTTTTTCTGTAAACCCAAAAAAGATTAGTGTATTATCGAAACTGCTCTTTATAACCAAAATATTCGACACAGCAAACGAAACTTTTGCGTTAAGTTTTAAAAAATTTTAAAAATATTAATAAAATTTATAATCAAATTTAACAAATAAAAGATATATAGTAAGTTTTTACACAAAAGGTGACAAATTATACTTTTTAGTAAAAAGAGAGTGCTGTTCTCTTTTAATAAATTTTTAATGGGAAAAATGCTGGTAAAAACATAAACACCACATTGTTCCAAAATAACTTTCTGAGAAATATATATTTTTTAAATAATTATGTATATATTTTCTTCTATTTTTCAATAAGTTTAAGGATTTAAAAAAAATGTAACAGCCAAACAAGTGATTTGAAAATCATGGTCAAAAATTCGACAAGTGAACAACACAGTTTTTAAAAACAGGATATTGATATGAATTAAAAACTGCAACAAGTTAATAATTTGTTTTCTTACTATACAACTTAACGTTTGGTTTGAATTAAATTTAATGTTTGTTTGTATTTTTATGATATTGGGCAAAACGAAAATAACCGGTGCAACTGCATGTAATGGCTTTCACCATTAAAACAAAATGCAATAAGTGGCGCTGTGATCAATGCCTGAGAACTAAAGTTCTGAGTTTACGTTGTCGTATGTTCGCTGCGTCAAGTATAATCAACGATAACTATAGTTCCAAGTAAACTTTAGCAGCAAAATCTGCCTTCAATGAAACTTTCAACTCGTTTTTGTCGCGATTTTCACAACATAAATAGAGGAGATTAAAAGAATTATGAAATATAGAAATTTTTCATTTATATTATTTTTACATTTTATTGGTTTTTTCCTATGGCTTAGCTGCGAGGGTTAAAAAAAGATTTTTTTTTTGTCACAGAGCACAAGCGTGCATAATAAGAAAATCTAGTGATGACAAATTTTGAAATTGCAAATCCATAAATCATTCAACTAGGGCAAACCAATTATTAGACTATTAATTATTAATAAAAATTAATATAGCTATAGTCCTATGGTGGTCCACATATTTATATGTTTTATGGTGCTTTGAATATTTTATTATATATTTTATGTTTAATTTTTTCAGGATTTCATCTGCAACATTAAACAACATCCTTAGCAAGCATCATGCACATAAAGTTTATTTTCTTTTTTTACAAACCCTCATATCACCCACTCTATTTTGAATTTAAAAGAAACTTATTCTTTTAAGTATATGTTTTTGATGTGTGAATGATGGTCATTATTTACAATACGAGCGTATACACTTTAAACAAACAACTGTCACATGAACTACTTTTGTATATTTCAACGGTGTCAAGGACTTCAATTGAAATTATTTTGAATTATTTGCATTTCAGTTCACACTATTTGATTTTTTATTCAATGTTTTGTTGTGGATTTTTAAAGTAAATAAATTTATTTAAAATGACGTTGATTTAAATGCGACACCTTAAAAATAATGTAATAAACTAAAGGTTTATAACCTATGTTTCTTATAATTAAGTAAAATAATCCGAATTAAGACAACATACTCGTATGTTGCAACACCCTCTATTCTTTATCACTACACATGAATTTCAAACACTACGGAATTTAAGTTTTGCACATAACTTATCTGAAACATTTTTAAAATACAAAAGAAGCTACGATTTTATTGTCGTTAATATGATTAGATTGCGACTAATTTTAATATATTTTTTAATAATTTTGCATTATTTTTTAATTTAATACTAGGAACTAATAATTTGCAATATGCCGTTTTGCATTAAATCATAAACTGACTTCAAGTATTCTTAAATTTAAATATCATTATCTTCGAATCGCTGCCCCAATAAGAAAACTAGTTGGAAAGTCAACTCCAGGTATGGAGAATAAGGTGGCCTTATAAGAAATCAAGTATTTTAATTTTTAATATGATTTCAAAATTTAAATCTACATCTTAAAGATTCCTTTTTAAATTTGGAAATTTTAAGCCGATTGTGACACAGTACGTTTAAGCTCCCTAGATAAATATTCAAACCTTGCTGTTGTGATGGCTATTTTAAAGCCATTATCTATTCTCATATTTTAAAAATAATAATCGTAATCACTGGGGTCATCTCAATTAAATTTTTTTTTACCGCAGATAACCAACGGATCAAATATTAAAATATTTTCATATTCATCTTAAACCCAAAATTGACCACATGACAAAAATGAGTAGAAAGTGCATAAACAAATGCAAAAATAAAACAAAATGAAAAGCAAAAGCACTATGACAATATAAAAAATCCAGAAATGTTTTAAAAATCATTTATGGTCAGTGATGAGGTTAAGCGATTTAATATAATAAGAAAAAGTACACTGTTTTATATTGCTTATACGCTAGTGGCAACATTGGACCTTATTGTTAAATTGCGGACTTGTATATTTGTAATACTTGTGACAACTAAAAATGGATAAAGGGTATATCTAAGTTTTTCATTCAGTTTGTAATATCTACAATATCAATTTTCAACTCCATAAAGTAAAAGGTTCTTATGCATAACGAATTTGCTTGAGCGATGTCCGTCGGTCTGTTTTTCCGTCCGAGTTCTTTTTTTGTGCGGACGTCAGTAAGAATTGAAAATAACCTCTCAGCATCTGCATTGGCATGTGGTAAGCTCAATAGAATTGTGGTTAATTTTGACAGGCTGGGGAATACTTAATTATCATTGAAATTCTTGGACTTTCAGGCATGTCACACATTCCGATCGGAATGGTTTTAATTCCGTATAAACGATTCCGATCGATTTTGTTTTACCTTTTACAGATTCCGATCGATTTTGTTTATTCCTCAAAAAGTATTGAATCTTTAATATTTAATTTAAATGTGGCAATATTTTGCACACCAAAATAAACAACAAGGCTAATCTAAGTAAGACACATCATAAAAGTAAATTTAAGAAACGTTAATAACAAAATTTTCAAGAAACTAAATTCCACTTTGAAATTTGAAAGTGGTTTCATTCCGAAGAAATTTTTCGTTTTTAGTTTTCTGAAGAAGCAATTTGCGGAACTAAAACCTCTTTCGATCGGAATTGCGTTCTGTGACATGCCTGTTTGATATATAAGACCAAAAAGATTTCAAATCCAGCTATGAACGATATTTTTTTTTTCTACTTCTGAAAAATTATATTCCATAGCTAGCCATTCTTGAGTAAGAAGGTTAACATCAATACTAAACATTTCACATAACATTTTAAATTGGTAAGTGTTTTTATTACCAACATTAAGAGCCAATTTAGGATTTAAGAACTCAAAATTCAAGGCAGCAGGAAAACACCACGCCTACTCCTAATTTTTAACATAATTTGTAACAAATCAAATTTAGTGAAGTAATGCCAAGAAATGAAAAAAAAAATTATGCGAAGAAATTGGCGCTCTCCCATATTTTTCGCTTTGGGTTAAGTCCGATTGTGAACCATTTCCTTAAAGATATCAATATGGGTATCATTTAAAAGCTTTTGAAGAGATCTTTCAGAAAGATTAAGATTTGTTAAAAATATTTAACCCATTAACAGACGATGGCACTTTTACGTAAAATTATGTATAATAATAATTTAATTTTTTTTAATTTTCAATTCTTTGGCCCCCCATTGATTGTTTTTTTTTTTTGTCTTTTTTTATATTTTGATTGAAGGTTCTTCACTAAACTAGATTTATATAAGTATATGGTAAAGGGTATATAAAATTCGGTATGGCCGCATACAGTACTCTTACTTATTTTGTGTTTTACAATTTAAAGTACAATCGGGCTTAACAGAATCACCCATTAGGTTATTGTGCATTTTCTACTTAATAGTTTGACTACAGTAGTAATGTAAAAAAACATAAACATTAAAATAACAAGCATTGAGAAAAAGAGAAAATAAATAAATATTTAAAATATGGGTCAGATTGCTGTCATTGAAGTCTACAAAACTATTTTACAAAAAACTATAAAATAAAACAAAAGTTTTATAAAGTTACCACCCTTTTCACCCAACGTTTAAAACTGTGAGATATATCAATATACATACATAAATAAAAATAACAATGATGTTAAATGTAAATTAAACGTACATACGTACATACTTGTGTATATTTCTTAAAAGTTTATCCATAAGTTTTCTGTTGAAACACCATAAATTTTTTGGATATACATAGTTCACGACTTGGGACAACAAATAACTTTTGTTGACTTAAAAATATAGCATGTGCTCATTTCAAAAAAGTTATGCACAAAAACTTAAATTGTTTGTAAGTGTTAATCTAAATTTCAAATATGTTTGATTTGTGATTTGTTTAACCAAATAAGCATGCTTTCCCCCAGGCCGATATGATCCTTATTGCTGTGCAAAATCCATCTATTATTTGTTTGAAAGAAAATGACACCCTGGTAATTTAAGCCAGCTAATTAATTATGTTCTTGAGAATGAAATAAAGCTAAACAGGCAGTTAGTATAGTGATGTGGATAAAATACTATATTGTTGAAAATATCGCACACTATGATGTTCGGTAAATGCAGAGCCATTATCATTCTTTTCATTTTACAGCCGGTTGGGTGCTATTGATTTAAAGCAGTAAATTAGAGTAATGGATGATTGGCATTGAATTAAAAGCCACTAAAGGAAGTCAAACCAACCATATCTAGAATATTGTGGATTCCTTTGCAAACCCCTTCTACCTTACTGCTGTCTTTATTCACGAATTCAGTGATTTCAGACTTCCGACTGGCAACAATCGACCAAATATTTAAGCAAAGAGTCGCTTGTAATTGCTTACGTCCTTCAAAGTCTAGAGTCCTTCCCTTAATTTGTGTCTTCCTGTGATTCGAAGGCAAATTAGCCAGTGCTAGATATCCATAAAAAATATGCGCGCACTTTTCAGCTTTTTCTGTACCTCTTCTGGCAGAGTATCACGAACTGGGTAAAAGTAATAGTAATAATAACTTAGTTTTATTGATTAACCCGTCCACCTATACCGAGATATTATTGTCCTTTTCTTTCGAGTTCTATAATATTTCCAGCTAAGAAGAAAAAATATCCACCCACACAGAATTTCCCATGAATAGGGTTTTTAAAAACCTAAGCTCTACAGATATTCAGGGATAGTATATGCAGCATGTTAGCAAAGATAATATCAAACTATAAGCCCGTAACAGGAGCCCACAATGAGGAGGCTTATGTCGAACTTCTAACAGCGAATCTTAGTGTAACTTCTAAAATAGTTTCTATTGCATAGCTCTCGAATAGTCTCAGCTACTATAAAGCAAATAAAAACAATAACACGCTATTGTAAACATGCCTAACAACTAGAACGAAGCGTCTACAGCAGCATTCTATATTCGGCAGTGCTGAATCTTTTATGGCCCAATTATAATATGTATAAGCTCAAAAAAAATCTGAAAACAATTTTTTGTCACCATAATCTGTCATCGTCAAACATGATCTAACAATAAAACAAGCTCTCTACAAAGAGAATAAAACATATCCCACACAAAGTAGATGTTAGCTGTCCATCTACAAGGGTTCAAAAGTGATATTTTATCCCTAATTGGAATACTTTCTACTTTCCAAATCCAAATTTTCTAGTTGGTATTATAGTGGACTTAAAAATACAAGTCCCTTGTATATTTTAACCATCTGTTCAACGACCTTCTACATCAGACTTCCAACGCTATCTATTTTTTCACAGATGACAGAAGCATATGCCATTCGTATTCATTTTGCAATAGCCCAAGTCTTTCGGAAATAGGGACTGTGCGAAAGCACATGAACCATACCCTTTACCGCGACCTTTTGGTAATCTCCGAATAGAAAAGAGTTCAATTTGCGAACAGGGTTCAATTTAACGCTTGTAAAACCTAGTATTGTTTGCTTTCGTACAGGCTTATGGCCACATATGTTACCTCATCTATAATTATGAGTTATATATACATATATTCAAGTAATCAGAAGCTCTCGATTTTCTTAGCATTAAAATTAAATGCGATTTTTGGTGGAATAATCATATTTTTCATGTCGCAAAAGAAGCATACAAGTGCCTAGGTTTTTTGAAACGATCTAGAAATACTTCACTCCATCTGATTTACTTGCTATCTATGTCACCTTTATCAGACCAAAAATGGAATACAACTCTCATGTATGGGCCAAAGCCTATTTTGGAGTTACTCGACCACATGCAGGATAAAGCGAAGAAGCTCATCGGTGACTAAAGCATCGACCCAATGTGGGTTATGTTTCACTGTTTTATCGTTACTACAACGGAATGTGCTCTTATAAAATCAGGAAACTTGTTCCTGGAAACCATAATTTCGTATGTGAAATAAACTCCCTGCAGAGGTCTTTCTGTCACTTTCAATGTGCAAAAATTTAAACCAAATGTCGGCAAGCACTACTCCCTCTATCCTCCTTCCCAAAACCTATTTTCCTAGTTCTGGCACAATGCATTTTATGAGCAGGGGTCATCTCCTGAGTGCTGATCCCAATAAAACAAATTGGTCAATAGTTTGACAAACTAGTGGACATTTTGTTTAATTCTCAAGTGTTTGCATATAAAGGTTCAGTTATGGGAACTTCCTTAAATTCTTAAATTTAAATAGTATACTTGCTCTAATAGCGGACTTAGCAAAGCATTTTTCTTGTAAATTTCAGCTGCCTGTCTACAACTATTCAAAAGCATGGCCATGCGCATTAACCTAAATGAACTATTGGGGCGCCCTTGAAATTATAATTTTGAATATTTATACATGTTATTATAACGATGAAAGTAATCGATATGCTGTCCCATTGCCTATAGCTTATAAAAATATAGGCCCTGAAAGGGTCACTTGTGGGGACACCCTTTAATTTTCAGATTTTTTTTGTACAACGTTTTGCTATTGGGAGCTATAGTGATACCCGGTTATTTTCTTTAATTTTAAAGCGGTGACTCATATTAATCTTAAAAACCGTGTATGCAACATTTTGATATTACTGCTCTTAAAACGGGATCCTTTTAAACAAGAGAAAACGATCCATAACCGTTTCAGAAATAAATGGGTTCTGCGGTTACAAACATAAAAAAATATTTAGACGAGTAGATAACCTCCTTCCTTTCATAAAGTCGGTTTAAAAGTAATGTGAACGATGAACGGAATGACAAGCTTATATACAGTTTTGTATTTTAAAGTAGTGCGGGCCCAAAAAAATGCTTTATTACAATTTAATATTTGATTAATTTATGCAAAAATGTATTCTTTTCACGATCAGAAGGTGATATTAACAGAATTTTAAAACATAAAAAAATAAAAGTGGCATGATGTTTTACAACCCTTCATACCCTGCAGGTTTCAATTGCTTTATACTTACTTTCAAGAATTTACAACCTTGCAATCAGAATGTTGTTCTATGAAACAAACGAAGAAAAAATATATTTTTTTTAAGGTTAACCCGCATTTATGCAATAAAACCGTGGATGTTTGTATTAAGTTTTATATAAACTTTATGGAAATATTATGATGGTACAAAGTTTTTTAAAGTTTATTGTTGTTTTTAAACGTTAAAGGAATTTTAATTTTATGGTTAAACAAAAGGCATGACAATTAGGAAGCAAACATTTTGTGTTAATTTTTGTTTTTCAGCGTTGATTACAGGAAAGAATGAAATAAACAAATTTTTTTTTTAATGTGTTAAAATATTTGTGTGTTTATATTTGCAAAAATTTTCGTTTTTATTTCCTTTTTCTATCAAAACTCTTTCTTGTATGTGTTAAGGTTTATAAAAAAACAGGAAAAGAGAAAGTGTTATGTTTCCAACTTTATTTGTAGTCAAAAAATAATAATTTTATTGTTTTATATTTATTATTTTTATTTTTAATTTTTGTTTTTATAACTTGAATTGAATTTCTAAAGACCAAAATCAAATATTTTGGTCTTTAAATTCATATTCTTGAAACTTTTTGCTGCCAGTTTCCCAAGCGAAGATCAAATTGTTGGTGCCAAAACAAATTTAAGCATATAAATTGCCAAAAATTAAAATCTGTTAAACAAACATGAAATAAACTTAAAAACAACAACCTAAAACAAAGTTTTTTTATTTGGTTAATCAATAATGGTTTTTTTAATCTTTAGACCATAGTAAATTATGCCCTACTTAAGCCTCGCGCCATTTACTTATTTATAAGCCCATTTGGTATCACGGGGTAAATCTTCTAGTTTGGATAAAGGAATATTTTCCTATTGATTTTTTATTTATTTTAATGCTTCATTAGAAAAATCGTATTTGAATTTCATTCATAATGGCGAACATATTCCTTATTTTCCTAAATGTGAAATTCTGTATAAAAATATTGTATAGAATTTTTATACTAAGAGCATGGCAATTTATCGTAATCACCTGTACTAAATCAACTTATTATAATATTTTTAACATTACCTTGGAACTTTCAACTTAACGTGGACTGTTAAACTTACTATTTTTTCTTTTTTTAAAGGATAAATTAATTATGAAGAATTATTTCACTCCTTCAAAGTTCCTAAATAAATATTTTTATATTAATTAACATTTCACTTTATTTATTTGACTTAAAAATTGAATTTTATCTCGATAAAATAGTTAATATTTTTTAAAGGAAGAAGTTGTATTGTATTGTAGTGTATTGTATTGTATTGCATTGTATTGTATTGCATTGTATTGTATTGCATTGTATTGTATTGTATTGTATTGTATTGTATTGTATTGTATTGTATTGTCTTGTAGTGTATTGTATTGTATTGTATTGTATTGTATTGTATTGTATTGTATTGTACTGTATTGTATTGTATTGTATTGTTTTGTATTGTATTGTATTGTATTGTATTGTATTGTATTGTATTGTATTGTATTGTATTGTATTGTAGTGTATTGTATTGTATTGCATTGTATTGTATTGTATTGTATGGCACTGTATTGTATTGCATTGTATTGTATTGTATTGTATTGTATTGTATTGTATTGTATTGTATTGTATTGTATTGTATTGTATTGTATTGTATTGTATTGTATTGTATTGTATTGTATTGTATTGTATTGTATTGTATTGTATTGTATTGTATTGTATTGTATTGTATTGTATTGTATTGTATTGTATTGTATTGTATTCTATTGTATTGTATTGTATTGTAATGTATTGTATTGTATTGTATTGTATTGTATTGTATTGTATTGTATTGTATTGTATTGTATTGTATTGTATTGTATTGTATTGTATTGTATTGTATTGTATTGTATTATATTGTATTGTATTGTATTGTATTGTATTGTATTGTATTGTATTGTATTGTATTGTATTGTATTGTATTGTATTGTATTGTATTGTATTGTATTGTATTGTATTGTATTGTATTGTATTGTATTGTATTGTATTGTATTGTATTGTATTGTATTGTATTGTATTGTATTGTATTGTATTGTATTGTATTGTATTGTATTGTGTTGTATTGTATTGTGAAGTTCTTAAGCAAAAATACTTTTTACAATCAACTCAAATCTTTACTTATTTTGTTTTTTTTTCTCTTACATTACAAACGATGTAAACTACAAAATAAATTGTTATAAATTTTGCTTTTCACCACACGCTCATAATAAACCATATGCCAACACGTGCTTCAGTGTGGTAATTGATGTACATGCGACTTTAAGTATAGAAATAATAGACGAGTGTGCGTGTGTGTGGCTTAACAGCAGATTTACAGTTTCTTATTGCCACTTTTTACTTTGTACAGTATTATTTATAGAAATAAAAAAATTTAAAAATGCAAAAACGTGCTTGGGTTTATTTGTGTCATTACCAAAGTAGTTGCAATAAATAATGAGAATGTGAAAGTTTTTTCTAATTAGTACTAAGGTAGCATTTGTAGCAAATATTGCAAGAATGATCGAAGTTTGCAAGATTTTTGTAACCCAAATAGAATACTAATTTTTAAATTTTATGTGATAAAAAATTATATTAAGTAACTGGTGTTATGCGTTGTAGATAAAGTTCAACTTAAGCTACATAACCATAACAACAACCATAACAGTTTTTAATAAAATATTTTAAAACTATTTAAAGATTATTATTAAAAACTCTGTAAATAAAATTGAACTACCAAGCTTAAAAATAAAATATCTGCCCATAAACAATTTAATTTGCTCCAAAATATTCAGCTTTTGTTATGAAAACCAGTAACAAAGTTGTGATTTTTTAAACCATATTTCCTTATGTTACAGATAATTAGTATGTTAATAATTTTTATACTTTGCTGCATTTTGTCACCCTTAAAACTAAACCAAATAAACATTTTCGTAGTCTATACAACCGAAAACTAGCCTAAAGTAATAAATTGAAAGAAACGTTTTTTATTTTGTTGTGCGTAATTAACATGTATATGTGATTGCATGAGATATTTAGCTTAAAACAAATAATTTACCCAGTTGATCAATAAAATTGCTATATATGTATTTATTTTTTTAATAATTCTTTAATTTAAATGTTTTTGATTTTTGACAGTTTTACAATTTTTATTAATTATCAATAATCAAAAATTTGTTTACAACACAAACACAGAAATTGTAAATCAATTTTAAAGCTAAAATATAAAAACTTTAACTTAAGAGAACTAACTTAGGGGTTATCTGTCAAACGAACAGTAATAGTGTCATATTGAAAGATTGTGTGACGATTAACCCAAGAAATTTAAGCACTGAAGACCAACAATCTTCGCATTAATCATGGTATAACGCAAGTAATGATGAAATAGTGTCTCAAAATTAAATGTCGAGAATGCGCTTCTATAACAGCTATAAGACCGAAAACGTTTCCGAATGTTAAAACTATGTGTTGATCCTTAGCAAAAAAATATTTTTATTAAAATTAAATTTTTTTATACTAATTTGTACAATAAAAAGCTTTTTGGGCTTTAAAAATTATTATTATCAGACATGTCACCTAATCGGGGGAGCTTTCAATTCTGTAAATTGCTTCTATAGAAAACAAAAAAACGAACAATTTTCTTCGGAATGAAAGCCCTTTTACATTTCAATATGAAGCTTAGTTTCTTTGAAGTTTTCTTACTTGCAATTTTTATATTTACTTATATTATGTGTCCCTGTTTGTTGTTTACTTTAATGGGACAGTATTATCACATTCAAATTAAAGAGCGAACATTTATTAGGAATAAAAAAAAACGTTCGGAATCTAAAGTAAATTCAAAATATAGATCGGAATGATGAATACGAAATTAAAACCTTTCCGATCTGAATGTGTGACATGCCTGAATATTTTGTTTGTTATTAAAAAATTGTTTATATGATTTACATAAAAATGAATCCAAGACAGACATACCGTATAAATTTATACCACATTCTATTTTTTTAAATGAGAAGAAAAAATACGTTTTTCTTTCAATAATTTTTTTTTAATTATTAAAAATTAAAAGTAAGAAATTTAGAACTTATTGTTTCTTCGTGTTTTTTTTTTTTATTTCGAAAGTAGCTTATTGAAATTATTTATTTAAAATTTTGTTTCAACTTTTGCACGCATTTGTTTTTCCGCCTGGTTTCTTTTTGTCTCTTTCATATTATTTACATATTTAGCAAATTCGTAGAAATAATAACAGATTTTGCAACACATAACATTTTTCTGTATTAAGCAGACTGTTATTAATGGCACTTATAAGTTTTACTTTGCAAATGATCTTTACCTCTCATTAAATTCAAAAACAAGAATAAATATTGATTTAAAGGAAACTTCTTCGTGTGTAAAAAACAAACACAAAATTAATTTCTGTCCACAAAAGTCATGTCTTTTTTTAGTTATTAAATTTTTCAACATACAGTACAGAAAATATAATTATGACTTCACGAAAATTGGCTTAAGTATTTAAGGCCAATTTTAGTTTTAACAAATTTCAAAAAAACGTTCACAATTCATTTGTAATGTTTGTCATATTGCTTTTGGACATAAAATTTTCTAAATTAAAACATTACGCTAAGATAGAGTAAAAATTTTTAAAATTCACAGTATAAGTCTTGCAAAAAAAAACCCAACTTCAAAATAAACTTGAAATAATGTTTCTTTTACTGCTGATATATTAAAATAAAATTCGTTTAAATTTTAGGCCTTTGTCAGTTTAAAAGATTGGCCATATATCAAATGACATCAACTATAAGGGCACCCATTAACTACAAATTTTTATATTTATACTTATTTTACTGGACATAATTTCAATACATGTCTATAATGGTTTTAAGATAGATCTAATTACATTAGTAGCGAGGACATCCTTAAATTTCTTAATTCAAATTTTATACTTATTACGAAGGACTTAGCAATAAGGGTTCTTTAAATATTTCAACTATCTGGCATTAACAGTTTAAAAACACTAATTTATAAAACTTGTAGGAACCATCTTTAATTTCCAAAATCAAATTTTACACTTAGGCTATGGCCTAAAATGACAAAAAGCGGGGTCCTTCTATTATATTGGACAAAATATTTTAATTTCATTTTTACCTTACGTTTCATAACTATTATCCTGTCAAAAAGTTGAATGTTTACTGTATTTTTCACCTTAGAAAAAGTAATTATAACGCAGCTTTACATTGAAAGTATAAAATTATAAGACTAAATAAGTAAAATGCATTTAATTTAAATAATTTTAATTTTATAAATCTTTTTGTTTAATATTGCGGTGTATTACTTTAGAAGTAACTGCAGTCATATGATTTTTTAATTATTTTTTTCCTTAAACGTTGCTCAAGTGGGTACAAAAATGATAAAGTGAATACTGAAATTATAATAAGATAACAAAGCTACAATGGGATGTTGAGGAAAAAAAAAACATGTAAACTTATAAAATTTCATGGACAAAAGATTAAAAATTGTAAAATAATTAAGGCCAGCTGATAGTCAGAAATTAAAGATGATACTATCCACTCCAGTCCAGATTCCGTCCCTTTTCTTTACTATACATGATGTGAAAAATAGAAAAACAGAAATAAAAAAGGAAAAGATCATAAAAAATGGAAGCAAAACGAAAACAAGTAGTTTCTCTTAATTAATACATAAAGCGACTGTTGAGGTGATATTCTCCAAATACTACAATGCGGTCACATCCTTCTCGTTATGAAAACTTCTGAAGAACTCATTAACTGTTATAACTATCCTCTTGGCGTGATTATCAAACCTTCATCTACCAGTCATTTTTGCCATAATTATATAAGTACTGAAATATTCAGAGATTTTTAGTTTTGCCGACGAGGTTGCCCCTTTTTATATTGACGTCGTCCAATATGCAAGTTGATAAAAGTAAATTTTTTTCTTGATTAGATAAACACACGAACGGGTCTGTTACTTAACTCTTTAACTAAAAACAAAGTTGGCATGTTTTATATCCCACACAAAATGTTTAATCTAATAACTTAGAAAGTGGTAAATTGTTCCATTTCGAAAACCGTATGAAGGACGTTTTTAGAATACCAAAATATAAAAAAAATTTATAAACACACCATAATTTACAAAGCTATAGGTAATTGAATTGTGATAAATGCGATTGCTTTTGTAAGCTTTTATCTTTTTTGTCAGTTTAGTTTCAATAATATACTGTGTTACACATTAATACGATATCATTGTTGAAAAGAAAATAAAAAAAGCTTACAATCATACAACTTTGGCGTGTGTATAAGCAAACTTAAGCATCTTTGACTATACTTGTATCCATTGGCTGAACATCTTTCTCTATAGCAGTATGTTTAATGGATATCAGTCAAATTTATTATGCTGACAAACCCTGATGACAGCTCAGTAGACAAGTGTCAAAAGGCTACTTGAAAAGAAGAACAATATAAACAAATTACTCTTTATTTTTGTACAGACAATTTTTTGATACAGTTTTCTTTGTTAACGAAAAGAAAAAACAAAAGTTAAATACTTTAAGAGTTACAAAAATTCAGCGAAATATATAAACCGCCAGGCCCTGTTTTTAGTGCAAGGAATTTTTTTACAATCAGAAAATTTACAAAAGTTATTTTTGCACATTTTTATGCCCTTCACTACAAAAAGTGAAAAAAGGATATATCTTGGTTTGTTATTACGTTTGTAATTTTTACAATATCCACTTTCGACACCATTAAATCTATATATTCTGAGTCCTTATGCTCAAAGATTTCGATTAAGCGATGTCCGTCTATCCGTTTGTTCATCCGTGTTAGTGTTAAAATCAATTTTACCAAGTCGCTATATCACCTAGAAAAAATCAAGATACGCAAATCGATCAGAATAGGGGTCGAAAGAATTGCTATTAAAAATCAGCAAGATCGATCCACGATCTTCGAGGCAGCTGGCAAAACAATACGCCTGTCTCTACTTTTTCCATTTCATTTGGAACAATGAAGCAATTCCAATAAAAAAATAAATATGTGGTGCGATAGAGAATTAAAAAATAAGAAAATACATCAAGTAAAATAATTGGCGCTTGTCCCATATTTTCGGAGTTATGGGCCTCTCAACTTTTCAAAGAAAAGTATAATTGTTCATCAAATTTTTTCAGATATTATCATGGGTGTAATTTAAAAGCTCTTAAATATAATAGAATATTCAATAGAGCAATAGAATATTCAAAAAATAAGACAAAAAACATGCAGTAAAAGATTTGCACTCGCCTTGTGCACCATAGTTTCTAATATATTATTAAATATTAATATTTTTAAAAAATGTTAACACCATTAAGAGCCGTTGGGATTTTTATGTAATCCTATATATGATACTTACATTTTTTTTTAATTTTCTGTCACCTCAATATTTTTGGTTGGAATTACTTCACTCAACTAGATTTAAATAAATGGTAAAGTGTATATAAGATTCGAAATTGCTGAATACAACGCTATTGTTTGTTAATGTCTTAGAGTTATTACTTTTTTTACACAAAAATATCTGTATTTGTGGACAAAAGAACACTGAGTATAATACCGATTCAGAGGAAGCAGAAGGAAGTCAAGAAATCACATTCCTTATTAAGTTAAAATCTTCACCTAGTTAAACAGATATGAAATGACTTATACAGTGGATCACATGACATTGTTGTTTCTATCATGTGATTCTATATCTAACGTATTAAAGCAACAAAATATGAAAAAAATTTGCAAATAAAGTCCATTGGACATATTTCAGAATTAAAAGCTTAATATATCGGTTATATGTATATTTTATGTTAAATACTGCAGTAGCAGAACTTTCAATTAAATTGCCTCCTTTGAATAGCAAAAATTTGCTGGATTGTTTTAAAAGTACATGATTTTTTATTTCTTTTTTGTATTTGACCTGTGCCAAATATCATGTAATGAAAAACCAACAAATGACTTGTAAGCTTTCTTTTATGCCGGTAATTAGCCATTAATTATAATGTTTTCTTTACCAAGCCAAAGTGTCATTACGTTTTAAAAAGCAAGAACATTTCCTTTAATGTGCATACAATAAAAATCTTAATTACTCTTGAAGTAGTTTAATATTTTTAACATTTCCTTATTGATAAAATATTCTATGATGGGTCAAGCTATAGGACAAATAAAACAGACCTTTTATTATTAATTTGTATGTGTATAAAAAGGAATCTGCACTTTTGGTAGTAATTAAAATTTTTTAATTTTTTTATTTTAAATGTTCATCATAAATTATTTGTTTAACTTGATCGGGCGCCAGGCAACAAGTCAGAAAACTGCACGTAAATACATTAACACGCAGTAAAATTTGGCAAACTCAAGTACAGCGATTAAAGAGGAAATGTACTTTTATTTCACTTCCTGAAAGAAGACAATTAAAAAATATATAATAAGAAGCCATTTTTAGTTTTAAATAAAATTGTAAGTAAAAGAATATTGTGTATTATAATAAATATATAACGAGTAATTATTTTCATATAGCGTAGTCATTGCAAAAACTCTACTAATTAGCAAAGATTTTCACAGAGCTGTTAAATTCTTGTTGGTTGATATTTACGTTTTTTATCGGTGCTTTGAAGTCCGAGCAGTATTACAATAACTATTAATTTTTGTTTATAGTTGCCTATGTTTGTAGAGGGCTGAAGGGAGAACTATTTTAATATTTGAACTAATTTATTTTTATTTAAAACGTTTAAGGTTGTCTAAAAAATGGTTTATAAAATTTGCTAAGTTAATTTAATTTACATTACCAAAAAGGGATTACCACCTTTTTGGGAAAAATCATTAAAAAACTGTATTTTTACATTTTGTTGATTCAAAAGCTTGTAACTTTTTAGTGAAAAGCGCTTTTAGGATAAAACTTTTATTAAAAATGTCTTAAAGTAATAATCCGGTCTTTAATAAGTGTACTGCGCTACAAATACTATGTTAAGTCCGTCCAAAATTTAAAATAAATTGTAAGCCAAGTTTTTCTGAAACCATGTAAGCACGTTTTTTATAGACATTTTTTAAGTCTTATTAAATTTAAAAAATCTTAGCATTTGAGTAACCCAACTTTGGTGGCCTACCCAGCAAAATTCCTGACTATAGGGAGCGGAACCTTTGCAGGTCCACTGAGAGATATCTCTATTTTTCCTGTGAAATTTAATAAAGATTTCTAAAGTGGTTCATGAGATACCGAAATTTGTTCAAACCAGATCTTTTTTAAGCCACCGTGCGATGGCAATAACAAGTCGTTCGATTCACATGAGTTTACCAAATATATTTATTTATTGATGTAATTACCTATTTACTGATATACAAGTTGTACACCTTTTTAATTAAAACAATTGTAAATTATGCACACAATTATAGTACCTTGCGCAAAAAAATCATTTATTTTATTGTGTTCTGGTAACAAGTGCTTCTACTTTTTAAGAAGTTCTTTTTTGAAATCAGCGATTTTATTTAACACGAGACTTTGTTTATTATTTCTAATGCAGCAAGCAAATATACGAATATGACTACCTCTATAATTTCTGAAACATTTTTAAAATTCGAGGTTTCTTAATTTGACGCGCTGTGGTACTACCCTGTAGTAAAACAAGGTGTAGTGATGCAGTTAATGTAAAGCTTTTGGGCTCCTCTATAAATCGCAAAGTGTTTCATGAAGATCGGGTAAATAGGTAAGAGGTTATAGACTGTTATTCCTCTTTTATATATCAGGTCACCGGGTATCGTCTTGCATCTCTATTTTGTCTTCTTCAATTTGGAAAATCTAAAATATTCATAAATAAATTTCATTCAAGGGAAAATAACATACACAAACTTAGTCTATCTAAATACTTATATATTTTACAAATATTTTTCGAAAAATAAATTAGAAACCAAAGGTAAAATATGACATAAAATAAAATAAACGTTTTTAAATAACAAAAATATATAAATACCTCTTAGTTAGGAAATATTAAAACTTTTATATCTTGTCCATTAAATCAACATTTTTGATAAAAAATTTTAATGTTCGTATATCAATATTTCCGAATGTTGGTTGAGAATATTAAATTGTTTCCATCTACGTTAGCAAAAATTTTACTTTTATGAAAGAGAGCAATTAAATGCTACAACATCTAGAAAGCTTAGTAATTAGGAGAGGTAATAATATATTAATTAGTTGGTATCAAAAATCAACAGCTTCAAATCCAATCATTTACAACCAAACATACAAAAAGAAAAATATTTAACAAGGCAAATGATTAATTAAAAGTAAAAAAAAAATAAATAAAAAATGGCAATATTTATTTTAATTTAACAAATATTTCATGAGAATATCACAAAATGTTTATTTTTTTAAGACGTAATGTAATGCAATGTAATGTATAATTTTAAGAAAAAGAAACAAGTGAAAAAAAAAAAACTTGAAGCAGAATCGAAAATTTGTAAATCGAAATTTGTTAATGCATCATTATTGTTGAAACTTACTCAAAAAGTGGGAAAATTTACGCTGAGACTGCCAACTTAACATGTACATAATGTGTCAATATTGCGAAAAAATGTGTCTAATTCAATCGATTATAACTGAAAAATTTGCTTTGGCTGTTTTCACGTGCAAGAAAACCCTTAAATATTAAATTTAAATCTTTTTCAGCAACTTTAAATTGCATGTAGTTTTAAACAGTAAACTTTCACAAAAGAACGCAATCTTCAACCATTCAGATTAGAAAGGAACCCAAACAACACCCTATGCAGAGCGCACACAGTAGGGGATTTAAAAAATAAAACAAAATAATTCTATAATTTCTAAACGGCTAGTCTGATTGTACTGCAGTCAAATTTAAATTTTGACATTTGATTTCTTATAAAACTAGCGACACGATGCTTTAAAATAACACACCTAAAATGTATTAGAGCTAAACATATCTCAGGTTTATGATAGTTGATCCATAGTTTCCGCTATTATATTTTAGAAGATATTTGGCTTCTAATATCAAACAACTTATTTCTTGTACTACCATTGTCTAGCCTTTTGCTTGCACCATATCCAAGACCTATCCGAATCTTCTCAAAATTTTTTAGTTTGGATTTATTTATAGATTTCTAGTATTCACGAAAAACTTGGAATTTATAGAGAAAAAATTTACAAATCTTTTTATTTTTAGCGAAAAGATTGCTGGTTATTAAAAAAAAAGTGTAAAATGTTTATGTTATGTAAAAAAAAAAAAAATTTAATTTTTTATAATTCTTGGGCCATTGCCTTCCGTAACTAACCGAGTTTTTTGTAAAAAATCAATTTTAATCCAGAGCTCCTTCCATTGGATAAACGGAATGAAAATACTAAGGCAGTTGTAATTTTTTTATTTTAACACAGCAGTAAGAAGTTAAAACTGCTAGCTTAAGAATTCTTAATCCTTTTAGTATGAATATTAAATTTAATATAATTTTTTAATCTATACATAAAATTAACATCAAAAAATTATATCATTAAAAAATGAATTTAAATCTTCTATTATCATTAAGCTAGCTCTATAGAAACTACAGAACTATTTCCATCTTTGTTTTTAAAATCCTTACTATGCACTGGTAGATCATTCATAAAAAAACTAAGTTCATGCGATAACAAAATATTGACCTACTATCAGATGAATCGAATATAATTAGAAAATATTTTATTTCACACTTAAGGCAACTAGTTCATTGTAGTCGGCACTTTTTGCCTAATATTTGGAAATATCTCTTTCATAGTAAACGAGTATTTATTGCGTTGAATGAGCTACAGCGTTTTTGAATAACTGACATCACATGGATAGAAAGTTTTCTATGTTTGCCAAAAATTAAGTATGAAAATATGTTTTGGTAAAGAATTAGAAAAAATTCAAATTTACTTAGCAACTGCCAATAAAAGGAAACTATTTTTAATTATCACTGCAACACCACATGCGTCTCTTGCAATAAACACAGGATATATTTTTTGATTTTTAATGTTTTCAACAAATAAAAAAATTTATATATTATTTTTGTATTAAATTGCAATTTTATAAATAAAAACAACCAACAGTGCTATATTCGGCTAAGCGAAATAGTATATACCCTTCACTATTTACGTAAATCTAGGTTAGTGAAGAAGCTCTTATCAAAAAAACAAATCTTGGGGTGGCAGATAAATCAAATATAAGAAAAAAAATTACATATAAGTATCATCGGTTCTTAATACGTTAATCATTAAAAAAAAAATTAGTATATCCTTAAAAATCCCTTTAAAAGCTTTTAAATTATAACTATACTGATATCTCCAAAAAATATAGTGCACAATCGTGCTTTTCTATGAGTTTATAGGCTCATAGCTCAGAGTTCAGAGTCTCATAGCTCAGAAAAAATGAACGATTTTGTATTTTTTTTTTTTGGCTAATTCTTAATTCTCTATTACCCCATATACATGTTCTTTTTCATTGCAGTTACTTCATTGTTTCAAATGATATGAAAATTTCAAAGGCAGGCGGTGGGTTTCCCCCTGCCTAGAAGGCACGAAAAGATCTTGCTGATTCTTAAAATTATATCTGATCGATTAGCGTATTTAAATTTTCTCTAGCTCAACTAGTGCCTTGGCAAAATTGATTGCAACACTAACACGGATGGACAGACGAATATCGACTTCGCTATACATAACGGCTCAAAATACATCTACTATATGGAGTTGAAAATTAATATTGTAGAAATTACAAACGGAATGACAAACTTAGTTATACCCTTTTTCCACTTTTTGTGGTGAAGGGTATAAAAAATTTTAAATTGTTTTACTAACAACTCATCCTAATAAGTTTACATACACTTCAGAAGAGCACTGTAAGGCCACTTGAATCTTTTTTGTGTTACTTTATTACCATCGAAATTAAGTGCTCTTATTGAGCAAATAAAATTTAAGTGGTAAATATGTTTGAATTTTAATTATTTGCAACTGTTCAGTTTTAACTATGTTCTTATTTCTTTTTTTTTATTGCAAAAATAAAAGAAAACTGTTATAAAAACAGATATACAAATGATTCTCATTCGCAAATGTTTTTATTCGACATTGTAAAACAGGCCATTATTTTTTTACATTCAGATAAACTCTTTTTTATGAATTAAAACTTCTTTATTCATAAACATTTTTAGTTTTTTTTTTTTTTGCTAAAACTTAATTTCTGTAATAGAGTTAAAGTTACATAAAGTCCGAAATATTGAACAATATTTTAAGTAAGTTTTCTTATTGAGCTTTTATCCAGATAATTGTTTAGCTGCTGAACTCAATCATATTTACTAACCTTAAAGTGTTAATATACCTCTATTTAATTGTTTAAACTAAATAAATATAAGAACTTGGGAACAGTCATGCGTAATTAAAATATTCTCAATGTTTAAAACCTGTAAGAATATTTTATTACAATTGCCAATGCATCTACTACGTATACGTCAAAAAACTTAACATGCCAACATGTTGTTGGTTTTGCCACAATAGATAAATTTTAGATAAATGACTAGTCCCATCCTTTAGACTTAAGTACCACCATAAACTGATTACATTGACAACAAAATTTTCCATTTAACTATAGTTAACTTTAAGTAAGGGGCCTATTACTATTTTGAACAGTGGCTGCTCAAGTCGCCAAATATTCGATAATTTTACGAATTATTAGTTTTTAGTTTTGCTGTTGTTCGTAAATATTTCTCGTATTATAGTTTCTTTAAGTAGTTATAAAAATAGGAAAATGTATAATTGGTAACTACCTTTCAATTAAAATAATTCTGATAAAGTGCATTTCGTTTCTGCAGGTATCTAAATTTTACCATTATCCTTAAAATAACCCAAGTTATATGTTTCATTAATGTTTTTATTTTTAATTTTAATATTCAATATCCCAGCAAAAAATTTCAAAAAGGGAAATCGAGTATGGAATTGAGCATTTTTGGCGGAAGGACTTCCTAACTAGATTACCAACCTAATGATTTCAACATGGCATGAGACTTTTTTAATCAGTTACTGAGAATTGATTGCATTGATCATTGCAGGAACTAATAATCATTAGTACGCAGTTTAAGGTATTCTTTTTTAACTCATAGAATTAGTTCAATTACTACTTCCTTTATTAGCAAACTAATGTAATATGTTTTGTAAGCGCGTTACAAAATTTGGCAATCACAAAAGTAGGTCAATATGTGGCAAGTACTTTTAAAGAAAATGTCTAATGTTTTGCATGATACATAATTGGATAAAAACATAAAGAAAACCTAATTGTGTTATTACAAAAAGCGCCCTTTAGCGGGGCGCAAAATTTCTTCTCTATGTTGTGACCAAAACCGGCTTCGCTAACTAAAGATTTCCTGTCTAGCCGGCCATCGGCCGGACGAAAAGATTTTTTTTTGTATGATGTGACCAATACCTGCTTTGCTCACCAGCTTATAAAAACGTTACATCTTTCATAGACGTTATGACGTAAAATGTGGTTGGTTTAAACTGTATAAATTTAAATGAAATTTTGTAAAAATAAAAAATGTCAGTTTTCTCATGAAACTAAATTTAAAAAAAAAAAAAATTAAATAATGATTGCTTTAAATAATATTTTGGTTTCGACAGACTATTGATTTGTTTGTAAATTTATATCTTACTCATTAAATTTTTTATACTTTTAATTTGTATTTTTTTATTTTTTTATTCTTGCTTGCTAACAACTGGAGAGAAAAATATTTTAGACATTTTGCCAACATGATATCAACTTTTTAAACAAGAACATCTTGAGCAATGAAGTGAATAATTATTCGGGCAATAATATTTCTTCTTAATGTCTTTAAACTTACTTACTCGGGAATTGACAGACATGCATAGATTTGTTCCTTAAGTAATATAAACTGCAGTCATATTGAAGTTTACATCAAATAAAACAAGTTGGAGTACTATATTCGGCTATGGCGAGTCTTTTGTACCCTGCACCATGTATGTTAACCTATGTTAGTAAAATAGCTCCTATGAAAAAACAAAACAAGTGTTGCAGTGACAGAGAATTTAAAAATAAAAATAATTAAAGTACGATATATAATTTTATACAAAAATGTCACTAGATCTTAATGGACTAAGCTATTCTTAAAGATCTCTTTAAAAGCTGTTAAAAAATACCCATATGGTCAATATTTACAATCGAACTTTTTTATAAAAATTTCAGAGGCCATTAATTCGGAAAATATGGGCGAGCGCCAATTTTTTCTTATTTTTTAATTCTCTATCGCTCCATTATTTATTTTAATGAAAAGAGTTACTTCATTCTTCTAAATGATATGGAAAATTAAGAAGCAGGCTTGGCTTTTAGCCCACTGCCTAGAGGAACATGGAGCCATCATGCTGATTTCCAATAGCAACTCTTTTGAAACTATGTTTTATTGGCGTATTTAAATTTTCTCTAGCTCAACTAGTTCCTTGGCAAAGTTGACTTCAACACTAACACGAACGGATAGACGAACATCGCTCAATCGACTTCGCTATCCATAAGAACACAGAACATATGGGATCGGAAATGGATATTGTAGAAATTACAAACGAAATAGTAAACTTAAATAAACTCTTTTTACACTTTTTGTGGTTAAGGGTATTAAAATGTGAGTCATACACGGCTCAGACTATAAATTTTGAGTTATTATATTATTTTAATTATTTATTTTGGAAGGTTCAAAATTATTGCTGAACACAAGACATAAAGTGTTTATTTTATTGTTTAGCTATTTTAATTTACATTATACAGGATGGTACAAACGTAACAACATAATCTTAATTTTTTAAATAGCATCAGAGGCATTTCGACTTGGCAGGCGATTGAAGCAATTTAAATGGCATTTTGATTGGCCATCCTGCTTCAATAATTAAATTGTTAATTTTAATAGTTTGAAATATTTCTTAACAATTTTCGATAGAGTAACTTCAGTTTTTTTTGTTAGCTAAACCATACGTAATGCAAACACCAAGATATGTCGACAACTGAACAAATGACAAGTAGGTAAAAGTTAGTGAATCGCAATATAGAAGAACATAAAATTATTGCTAACTCTTATTAAAGCAATTTGAAGTTTACAGTATTCAAGCAGCATGAACTTTATCATCGCATTTCTGCTCGTTGCGACATAATTATTTCTTTATGAAATTTCCCATTTACAACAACAGACTAAAAGCCTTACATATCTACAAAGTATTTTTGGTACCAAAAGTTTTGTGAGCAAAAATTATAAATGCCATAAAATAGCAAAAATTTCTTTAACTTCAATTCTCAGAATGATATGACATTACTTTTGCCCCACCATACGTATATGTACTTAATTCAAAAAAGTAATTATTCCCTTTAAAAAGCAGCTAATGTTTAAGCGTAAAACAGTCGTTAACGAGTTGTGGTGCCTCAAGGGTATAATTTTTAAATTGTTTGGCTGCTTCAAACTTGTTCATGGTTTATCAAATTAGCATTTTATCCAGAATGTCAACTACATGCATACAACTACAATGTACAGTGGGGCAAAATCAAAATATTTTGAACATATCATTTGAAAAGGGCTTAGGTGATTGATTCAAATTTTGATGTGAGCATTGCAAAGAATTATCTAAGCTTAAATCTTAAGGAAAGTTACTATACACTTTCAGGGGTTTCGCTTGATGGTCTTAAAGTCGAGTACCTCTTACCTAAAAACTTTTCTATTGCTTGGTATTTCTTCAATTTATGTCTAATTTCTAAGAGCTTTACATGATTTTATCTAGTTGAATCCTGATTTAATCTACGTGTTTATGTTTTAACATGATCGGTTTATAATTATATATTTTTAAATATTTTGGATACCCTGGTAAAGCTTTTTCAAAATATTGGTCAGTTAAATTAATCTACAATTCTTAAATAAGTTCCAAATAATCTAAAATTGAAATATTTCACCCTTTGGCCCATAAAGTTTACAAATATGCTTGGGCTCATGAAGTACTTACAAATTTTTAAAAACCAGTCCTAATTTGAACAAAGGTATTCGAAAACTTTTTAGTTGCAAAGTACCTAATTTTGAGATTTCTTAACTTCACCTCTAAAAAACTGGTGGTACCCACTCTTAAGACTTAAACTCAGATATTGCTCTGCTATACTTGTGTCTACAAATGGCTAAGTTAATACCAAATTATTTTTACTCTGCCCCACTGTGCAAAGTATTGCAATCAATGTTAAAAAAATGCTACAACAAAGCCACTTAACCTAATTAGACAAAAAGTGAGAAATAAGAAAATGCACTGGTGTATTAAATTAAAAATGCATAAATTAAAATACGCAATACACTCTTAAATTTTCATGCTTCCATGCAGTATAACAGAAAGAAATTTAAGCATTTTAAGAGTTAATTAAATTCGTTTTATAGTGGTAAAACAATATTAAGCAAAACTATTTTTGAAATTATTACCAGTGTATTTTTATTCTTAAGAAGTTTTGCGGAACAATAAATCCATTTTGTTGTTAAATACTTTTGTTTTATATTTTTCATAATTTAATAATCACTTCCAACATAACTTTAAGACATATAGTTTTCTTTAAAATATGCATTAGTTTATTTTTTCGGTGCAGTATTTACTGAAATCTGGTGTTGAAAAAAATTATTTGCCAATAAGCCTGCAACCACTTGCATATTACCTGCAGCTTACATATGAAAGTTAAAATCTGTAAGTTACAAAAAACTCACACTTTTTTCTAATTCATTTACAATTTGTATACTTTCCTCTTAGCTTTCAACGAAACTTCTAAAAAAGTTTTTAGTAATAAGTTTTTTTTCATTACAGTTTTTAATTATTTGACTTTTTAATTACAGTATCTGATTGATTGATTCAGTATTCGTAGAAGCTGTCACAACAAAGTAGCTTTGGTTATCTTTATCCATTAACGTCATGTCAGTAATCGATTATTTTTAATTGACAATTTTGAGGTATTATTTTAGGTCATTAAATTTTAAAAACGAGTCCATGTGCATTAAAAGTCTGAAATATCTACGTCCAACAAAGAACAAATATAACCTGGCTGGCTAACTTCGTAGTAGTCATTTTCCCGGCCCAATTTTTCAAGATTTTGTAGATATTTTCGTGTTTGGATTATTTGCAAAGCATTACTCTTCAAAGGCATCCAACAAAAAAGAGTCAATTTCGTAAAAAAGGCCAATCCAAAATGCAAAAATTCGCAGAATATTATTGTTGACAATGGCGTAAGGGTTTTGTATTTTTTGAAGTTGGCTTTTTGACATAACGGGTAAGAAAACTTGCTTCTCATTAAAAAAAGATAATTTGTCTGCCGAACTTTACGTCCGATTAAAGCTTTGTGAGCATCAAAGTTATAAACTTTCACAAGGGAGCTGATCATTTGTCTAAAACTGTTAAGTCAATCTTACCTTGCAAGCGAATAATTCGAGATCATTGTTCAAGTTATCGTATTACTAGTGCGTGAAATGCTGAGTTATAAAAATTGATTGTTCAGAATCTTTATTATAATAATTTACATTAGTCGCGCTTGATTCCTTCATAGGTTTTCTATACAAAATTTGGGTAGAATCCACTAATGAGCTGTATGAGCAATAGCAATAGCAATAGCGAAATGGCCGTATGGGTATGCTTTCCCTGCAGTAACACATTTCATTTTGTAGTTTTCAGTAATAAATATTTCATGAAAATATCATGAAATAATAATAATTGAAGGATTCAAGCACGATTAGAGGAAATGCTAAATTGTTAATATCGTTAACGTGGATACTATCGGCAGGGTAGGCACATTCAGTTTACATTGTCGATAATGCGATCCTTTAGTGTTGTCACTCAGTCTCGTGACCTTTTTGAAATTAAATGTCTATTCAGAGCTCGTATGCAACAACAATATAATCGCTCTGATTGTAAGAATTATACAGTTTAAAAGTGAGGTTAATAGTTTTCCTGATTTGCAATGCTGTGCCATTAGCAGTTTTTTGTATATTCGTATTATATATATAAAAATTATTTAATTAAAATAATTTTTTCGGCATAAGTTCTTTTTTTTAATTTATAAAAACCAAATTATTATTGATATAAATACTCCTTCTATTCTCATTTAAAAAAGTAGTTCTTTCTAAAAACGTTTTTTGGAATTAAAAATTTAAAAGTTAAATAACCAAGACAAAAAAAAAATATCAGTTAATTTATATCCATACTTCAACTCCTAGTTTTATAAAAATTAAAATATACAAATTATTTTTTTTTGTATTCGGTTAATGATGATTTGAACTTTGAGTAAAATCGTTTGTCTCAAAACACAATAAGTTTTGAGCAGTTTGATTTATATATAAAAAAGGATTTTGTTATTTACATGACAACTACTGCCGCCCTTCTGTATTAGGATAAATCGATAAAACGAGTCTATAGATCTGAATAACGGTATACTAAATTTTTATTTTATTTTTAGGCACTTCATTACTATTTCTCATAAGCCATCGGTTTTTGCAATGGCTTTTATACTATTTTTCTTTTATTGTTACAGTCTTTTTTTCTGTCTTCCTAATTTTCCCAACATAATGTATACGCACATTTATCATGGTTAAGACTAATAAGATTGAAGCAGGTTTAGATGTGGGCCGGTATATTGTTAATGTACTTTTTTTCGTTTATCTTTATAGATTTGTTAGTCTATTTAGTAAATTTCAATGCCTTTATCAAGTGGCAAATAGCATTTACAGTTGACGTAATTTGAAGTAATTATAATAAATTGTCAATTGAGCTTGTCGTATTTATTTACTTCTTGTATTTTTTTTTTGCGCTAATGATATCACATTAAAACAAACTTAAATACAATTAAATATTTAAATTTTAATGAGACGCGTTATATTCATTGAATACTACTATTCTGACTTAAGACAAGAACTATGTAAGATTTGAGTTATTTAAAAATTATTTGGTGGCAGTTATTTTTTATTTACATTAAATAAAACACGATATTTCTATATATATAGAAGTTCAAAGCCTGGGGTGATTTATTACTTAAATTATATAAGAGATTAGTTCTATAACAACGATGATAATAGTCTTTGATTCTTCATTTCATAAAAAAAACAAATGAATTTTTTATTAGTGCTATTGAATTGCTGCTGTTTATTTTAACTTTTTTAACCTTTGTGGGGTGTAGAATAATGTGAGTGTACAAAATTCTATTTATCTATATAATTAAAAAAAATATCATCGGCTCTTAAAGGGCTTAGAATTAAAAGAAAATTGTAGTATTTCCTGAAAGATCTCTTCAAAAGCTCTTAATAATACCCATGTTGATATCTTGAAAAATATGATGCACAAGCGTACTTCTCTTTGAAAAGTTCAGAAAATAAAGGCGAACGCGTTTTTCCATTGGATTTTTTTTTATCATTTTTAATTCTCTCTCGGTTCATATATATTTATTTTTTTTATTGAAGTTACTTCTTTGTTCCGAATGATATGGAAAAACTAGGGGCAGGCGTGGTCTTTTGCCCGCTGCCTCGAAAAACATAGACCGATTTTGCTGATTTTCCATAGCAACATTTTTCAAACTATCAATTGTCGTATTTAAATTTTCTCTGGCTCATCTAGTGCCTTGGAAAATTTGATGTCAACACTAACAAGGTCAGACAGACGGCCATCGCTCAATCGACTTCTCTATGCATTAGGACTTAGAACATTTCGGCTTGGCAATGGATATTGCAGAAATTACAAAAGAATGACAAACTGAGATATACTATACTCTATATAATACTCTATAGTAAAAACATATCCATAAACATATTTCGCCATCGGTTGTTCTAAGGACTGTAGTGTGACTGATCGGTTAGTATTACCATAACATAAATACTGCAATCTTAATTATCGACAGACTTACGTTAACAATATATAGTTCACGTTACGTTTTCTATATGCAGTTAAAGTAAACAGCAGTTGAAGAGCTGTCCTTAATATTGTTTGTTACTCATTTTTATGAATTCCTGGTATTTTACTAAGCCCAGATATGGGTTTGAGAATGCTTAACACAAATAAACAAATTAAAAAAAATATAAATGCAGAAAATAAATGTTAAATTAAAATTTAAATTTAATATTTTCTGAGCATAAGTTTTATGTTATGTACTAAATGATAAATGTATTTTGGTTAAAGCCTATTCAAAATTGTTAAAGTAGTCACATTTGTCGGGTAATGTCTTCTTCTGAAATTATTTGACACGCCGCACAGTGGTCAATTTCGCGAGCTAGCGGTCAAAACTCTATAACTTTTGACCGGATTGGTATTTTTTTACGCAATTTGTTTTGTTCAATAGGAGGGACTTTAAGCTTCAATCAAACGTAAAAATCGACCGATAGGAACGTAAGTAATGTGGAGTTAAAAATGCATTTTAATTTTTTATTGAGTTTCCATGTAAAAGTTGAATATTTTTACATTTTAAATAGGTATTTTTTATAATTTCTTATTTTACTCAATCGTATTTTACAACCAATACTTACTTATTATTCCTTAACTTAATTTTGGTCAGAAAATGCCAACATTTGGCCACTGACATTTATTTAGTCTCAATATTCACAGGGGCCAAAGGTAGGTTTTTTTTGGAAGAAAGCTAATTCTTGTGAGGATTAAACTGAAAAATAACACTGAAATTCCCAACAATATCAATACCATTTGTATATATTATATACAGAACACAACATCGATAAAATTTTTAGTAAACTTTTACTATTGATTTAAAGTGCACATATATTTTATTTAAATGTATTAATAAAAATTTATACTAAAATTAGAAACAAATTATAATCTTTAAACTAGTATTAATTAAACAATATTAGTAAAAATTTCTTCCAAATATCTTTGATTTTCATTTTGCAGTAGTTGTTTAGCTTCTTCATCTAACTCTAATGAGGTTGATTTCCATTTTTGTCGAATACTGGACATATACGGGTCTGATGTGCACAACAAAATATTAATAAGATCTTCATTAGTACTGTTACGGCTGTAACAGTTGTCCGAATAAGGAGGTTTGCGTTAAAACATTTATGTTATTTTTTGACTTGCAAATAAATACAAAGTCGTTTATTTCTATAAAATGAAAACTAGGATGTATTACAAAAAAGAAGAATATAAAGAAACAAATTTTAAAACATACCGCAGTTTTTGCACCTCCTTGCATAACGTTTGATGGACATATAAAAAGTAAAACGGCGCTTATAATTCAACTACGCGAGTTATAAATGAAAAATAGTCAAATAATAGATAATGGAACAAAGGAAAGTGCAATAACGCGGTTTACAAAACAAAATGTCAAATAGCATGTTATTCACAATAATTAAACAGCTGAAGTACGGTTTAACCCTTGAAGCGTTCTGTTACAAGTACAATATCTGGAAATTTTTCTTGTATTGTGCTCGCGAAAGAATCTGTAGTCTTTGTTCCTTTTTTCTTGCGCTTCTTCTGAGAGATCTCCAATTGGAAGCATATTGTGCTGAATTATTTGTACCCCATGGAACAAAATTTTATGAACTGTGGTTGGCATATGTCTCCAAGAATATTTTTGGTTATAAAGGGTTGCTGTCTCATTAGCATACTGACCAAATTTTTTTGCATCTATCTTTTTGCTACATGCTATAACTTCTAATATGATTTGGAATCGTCGTATTAAATCATAATCTACTCCAGTTATAGAAGCTGCAGTTTCTGGATCGGAAAAAAATCTCCTTGCTGTATTACCATCATTAGAATTTCATTCTCCTTGCTTTGGCTGGTCAAATATAAGGCCTATCTCACGGTATTTTTCTTGAATATCTTTTTTTTGCTTTCTTTTTTCCAAATTTTCTTTGTTGTTTCTCACTGTTTCGCCTTACGGGCCAAATTCCAAATCGTATCCCAATTTAAGAATATGCTCCATTAAACGAATTCTAGCATGAAGAGGTGACATTCCAAATTCATATGCTTCATTAAAACTATCGTCTTGTGTTGGTGGTTGGCTCAATTGACTTGATGTTTTTTGGCATATTGTGCAGCTTGACGAAGACTTTGTTTCGGTTAAAGCTTGTGCAACTTTTCCATCGATCATTGTAAGTGACATTTTAAAGTTAACTTCGATGCATTGATCATTAAATTCAAATATCGCGGGTTTAAGTTCTTTAATTTCATCTCTTATTTTGCCAACTTCTTCAGTTATGACATTTTTAGTTTCTTTTTTGTAAGCAAACTTTATTGGTCTACAAAATTTTGTTGACGATGGAATTTCATTCTTCCATACATCTATCTCTGCAGCTCAACTAGTTGACGGCTCTGAACCAATAAATGTTTTTGTTAAACGTAATGGAACGAAAGAAATCATGAATAAATTGGCATCTGATGAATTTTCCGCATTACATTGTTTGTATTGTTTCTGGCCAGAGGACCCATCACATCCCCATTTAGAAATTAAAGTCATGCTGCAATTTTTAAACTTCTTTAAATAGTCAGCATCAAATGTCTTTAGTAATCGTTCTGCAGTGTGTTCAAGAAGATCCTGCAATTTCATTTCTGCTGAACTTGAAGTTACACTAATAGCAGTTGGTGAAGGTAAGCAATCTTTTTTGGCAGAAACTATATCTCGATATGATGGAAAAATTCCACAATTTTTTTCATTGGTTCGCTTCCGCAATTCTGTATATTGGTTTTTAGTCATTTTCAAATCCAAAAATAGTGCAAATGCTTCTTCTGGAGTAAATTTATTTTCTTCAGTTGGTGTCGGCATACTTTTTAAAATCCTTTTTGTGCGTCTGGGGCTTGCTTCCACTATTTTATTAATGATAGCAATTTTACTCTTTTTAGTTTTCGATGGTTGAATTTGATGCAGAAATGAATCCTTTATGATGCTACAAGAAACTTCTTCATTGATATGTTTAAGCTTGCGTCTTCGTGATCTTTCACTACAATTATCAATTGGCTTTGCTGGTCGACCACCTTTTCCAATTTCCGTGGTAGTTACTGATGCCTTTTTAAAAATAAGTTTATTTCTTAGCCATTCTGGGTTGCGTGAGTAAAACAATTTCTTGTTTCTGGAACATTGATTGTACCGTTTTCTTAAAGTATTTAAAAAGTTTTTTATTTTTAATTTATGAATTTTAATTTCTTGTTTGTCGCATATTTTGAAGAATGGATTATTCATTATATGTAAAATAATGTCGTTTTCATCTTTCCGTTCAAAATATATATCAGATAGAACACTATAACTGAATTTAGCCATTGTTGAAACAATAATGAAGAAAAAAAATGAATGCATGGATTAATATACTATTGATCGAAGTTTCAACATGATCTTTTTTTCCTCTTTGAAACATAATATAACAGGTACTTGGTTTTATCAGTTATTTCCATTGGTTTTAAATTTATTTGCAAGTTTCAGGTATTTAAGTTATGTAATATTAGATGGCAATAAAATCATTTTTTACCTTTTCCAAATGAATTGCCAGATACCACATAATTTGAGAGTTAACAGGTACTGGTAATAATATAACAGGTACTTCGTTTTACCAGTTATTTCCATTGGTTTTAAATTTATTTGCAATTTTCAGGTATTTAAGTTATGTAATATTAGATGGCAATAAAATCATTTTTTTCCTTTTCCAAGTTAACTGCTAGATACCACATAATTTGGGAGTTCTATTGTCATTTTTGTCAAAATTTTGATACACCCTTCTATGTGGACTAGGTCCAAATATGGGCCAACTTCTCCTAATTTCAACAGAATTATTTTTTGGATCAATAAGAACTCTTGTACAAAATTTCATCAAAATATATGCATAATAGCCACTTTCACATACAAATAACTACTCAAAAAATATGACGTTCATTTGTACCGAATATCTTACCTTGGGTCAGAAAAATTGCTGTAGCTCAAAAAGTGCTGTCCCGATGCATGGACATGTATATATAGGAATGTAGGGGAGAGTTACGACTACAAAATAGTAAATTTGTGTTTTGACTCAGCTTGACTCACAGGAGTTGTGCTCTATGAAGTAGGAAATTTCCGAGAAATTTGACCTTTTTAAAAAAAATATTTAAATTGTTCTGAAAACAGTAGAGCTTCAATTTTTTTTACCAGTAATAGGAAATAAGTTAAGTTACAACACAAAATTTATTTCGTCCAAAAATCTTGAAAAACAAAAAAGTTATGATCATTTAAACTTTAAAAATTAACTAAAAATATCATAAATTTACTAAATTCTGAAAAAGCACATTTTGGACCACCCTGTTCTCAGTGAAATAGTTGAAATAGAGTTCTAATTTTTTGGCTCCCGAGGTTTACTACTGTCTACTTTCATATGAGACTAACAACTTTAAAATCGGAGAACAAAAACCAAAAGTAGTTTTGGCCACTATCTCAAAATATTGACCACAGTGCGCCGTACAAGTAATAAAAGTAAGAAGAAAAAGCAAGTAAGTAGTATTTTAACATAGTTCTATCATCTGGTAGAAGCTTAGGCTAAATTTAAGATGCTATTATTATAGTGACTGTAAGTTTCATTCACATATAATATGGTGGAATTCTGTCCTACCTAGGTTAATATGTCACATAAAAAAGATGCCGTTTAAATTAAACAGAATATGTTTTTTTTTTTATAAAATTGTCTTAAAGATTACCAAATCATAAATTTTATATAAATCAAGCTGCAAATATTAAATTATCCAGCAAGTCTTACGTTGTGAATGGTTGCTTTCAAGAAATTGCGTCATTTATACAATATAACACCATCCATATTGCAAGTAACCCTTTGATGAAAAAACATGTTATTAAATATCATAAATAAAACAGTATAAGTGTCAGTATTTTTGTGATGTGATGACAACTTTAATGTATGTTATTAATCATACAGAAACTGTCACATAGTATTAACTAAAACCAAAACATTAGAAAAGTCACGCTGTATTATGATAAAGTGTAACCCTCATAAAAACTCATTTCTCTTCCGCATACCGTCAAAACCACATGAGTGAAAGTGTGTGTTTAAATATAGTTTTGAATTTATTCATTATATGTTTTGTAACAAAATTCAAACCGTAGATTATATTTCTACTTGTTAATTTTTAACTTAATTTTTTACTTTATTAATGCTTACATATGAAAGTTTTTCTCAAAGCAAACAAATTTAATATATATTGCATCTTTAAGTTTGTGAGAAGTTTCCTGTAGAGCTAGGTAACGGTAGCAAATTTTACATCGAGACGTGTATATATTAACTTGAGCCGCAATAAGGATAGTTTGGTTATAAACTGGTAATTTATCGTAAGGGTAAATATTAAAAAATCAACAGTTTTTGTACCCCTCACCACAACATAGTGGAGAAAGGGATATCTAAGTTTGTCATTCCGTTTCTTGTTTCTACTATATTCATTTCCGACCCCTAAAGTAGATATATTCGGAGTTTTCATGCAGTCGATTGAGCGATGTCCGTCTGTCCATCCATGTTCGTGTAGGAATTAACTTTAACAAGGCCTTAGATGAGCTAGAGAAAATTTTAGTATACCATTCAATCAGATATTGAATCGACCATTTTGTTTACTGAAAATCAAGCCTGCCTCTATTTTTTTGATAAAAATTATGGAAATTAAGTTGGGACAACAACTCTAAGCAAAACTTGCAGCATTCAGAAAAATTTTTTAACCAGAAAACTTTTATGATCTAAGAAAAATGGATCATGATTAGTTGTTTGTCTTCGAAAACAAATATTTATATAATTAAAGAGGTTGGTAGAAAAAAAAGGAGCACAGTTCAAAGAACTCATTTTGAAAAAATTGATTTTTATTATTATCAAATTTCCTAACAAACAAAGTTTCTTACTCTGAGGTATTAAAATTATCAAACTAAGCGTAAAAATGGTTTATAGCCATTTAAAAAATCCATTGCAAGGAGTATAAAAAAAACGGAACAAATTGTTTTTCTGTTACCCTCCACAATTGTGGATATAAAGTTGATTTAAAGTTTTCTAAATCTAAGAAAATCGGAATAAACATATTTACGAATATTGTTCAATACTAGCTTTTCCCGATGTACTTCGCTACCCTATTGTGAATTATCGTACTACTATCACTTTTAGAATCCTGTCCTGATTTTGCACGCTAATATGGAAATTACTTATAGGTAATTTTGAGACCATTCCCCTTAAACTTCACTGGATAAACGATAACAGCTATTCTATGTAAATTAGTAAAGAAGTTTATAGTACAAAATTCAGGGCTCTATACTGCCCACTCTTTTAAATGCAGACAATTATTCGCCCAGCTATTTACATTTATAGCAGTGTCCTCTAGATACAGGATAATAATTATTAATTGTGTATGGGAGGTACCAAGCTCATTATATTAATCCAAAAAGTTTTCAAGGTGCTACCTGAGACTGTTACCAAATAACACGATGATAAATATTTAGCTTGTCACACCCACGTAGAGTAAAACAAAAATAAATAAACATTTTTAGCAAACTCCAGGAAGGTCCGTCACCTGGTGCACGCAGCTTTAACTATCCAACAAAAAAAATATACAAACATATTTTTGCATTTTATATATAAATGGAGAGATATCTACATGCAATATATATTTTGGCCCCATTTAGGTAATTTTTATCCTTGAAATTAAAGCAGAGTTGTGCAAAATTATTTGTCTTTAGCAGCAAGCTTTCGGTAACGAAATAAAGCCTCCTTGCTTTATATAGTAATAAAGCACAGCGGGGGTTTTACAAAAAACAACAAAAAGTACTTTAAATTTTATAAACAATAATAAACGGCAAAACAATAAATATACAAAAAATTATATATCCGCAACTCAATTTAATACTAAAAGCACTGGAGGGGCAACACCGTTCAATATAAATCCGAGTTTCAAGCAATTCAATGCAAATGAATTGCTACTTATTTTTTATTATTCATCTTAAATTAATTATAATAATTAATAAATAATGCAATTGGAAATAAATTGCAATTTACTTTGACAAATTCATTTGTACTTAAAATGAATTGAAATTTATTCTACAAATTCATTCGAATTGGAATTGAGTTGACTCAAATTTCATTAAATTAATTCAAAATATGCTAATTCACTACATGAATGATTCGCGAATTAATTAAAAAGAGAATGATTTATTTACAGCTCTGAGAAAAAGTAAGTTTTATATCAATAATTTTTACGTTATAGAAATGTTTCTACAGGCCAATCAGTCTTTGTACGCAAATCGAATTACAGATTTTTAATTCCCAATTTTCGCGGCTTAACAAAGAGTACATAAGAGAATCACTATATTGTTTTCAAAAGGCAATATTTTTTTGATACAGAATTCAGTCATGTGGACGAGCTTACGATATCATGAACACAAATTTTTATATTCACAAATCAAAGCGTACTATTTCCATCGCCACCACCAACTCAATGTTTTATCTGCATGATATCTTTTGTGCAACGCATACGTACATTAAAAATTCTCCTAATGAATTTATGGTTGCATTTATTGTTACAAAACCAAATTTCCAACTACAGCTATGGGATAAAAGAGAAAAGGGGTTTTTATTATTTACACATACACGCACTCACTAAAACTACATACTATTCGTGGCCAAGGGTATTGCAATTATGAAAATGGTATGTTGTATTGGTTTTAAAGCTTGTTCCACATTAAATAAAAGGCAATTTTTTCTAGGAATTCTTTTAGCATTCAAAATTTTTCTTATCTTGATCAGCAATATTTTATTTTTATTTTTATATAATGAAAATTAATTATTCGTTCTCTTTAACAGCTCTGTACCAATAATAAATGTAACTATTTATTGTCAATAATGTCACTCTTTCTTTCATTCATTTTAAGTAACAGCAGATATTAGGTTATATTTTATTCATATATAAATTCATTGTGTACTTCTTTCATTACTGTCTTGACTGTATATTCATGTATTGCACGAAAATAGCAGTAAAATAAAACAGATATACTTTTATCTCAAATTATTTTTTCAATCCTCAAATTATTATATTTAAACTAAAATTTATCTCAAATAATAATTCTGTTTAATATTAGAAAACTGTATAAAAAATTAAAAAAAAATATATTTTTTAAATGCAAAAATGTTACACTGAAAATTATAAAGCATTAATAGATACCAATGTTGGCTTTTAATGTGGACGTGTTAGATCATTGTTTCAAAGTCGGTCCTTTAGTGCTTTATAAATTGTTAATCTATACAAAAATAATTTTGTTTAAAATCCTTAAAAGTGAAAAGAAGCTCAAAATTTTTTTTCAGTGTTATATGAAAACCAGACATTCAATTGAAAAGCAGACTGAATTGAAAAGTTTTTTTTTTCCAAATTATTCAATATCAATTATTTGTGCAACACAAATTTTACTCCGTGTTAAGAAATAAAAAAAAAAACACAAAATATAAGTGAGCACTATGTATGTCAATATCAAATATATGTAAAATTCTACAACAAGCACAAAGTTAGAAAAAACCACGTATTTTGCTTGCGTAAAACACATTACTATTGCTAAAGCAAATAATTGTACTTATTTGCAATAAAAAACCTGAAGCCAATTTTGTAAATCTATACACATAGTAAAACAGTTACGGGTTCATTTCTGTACATGAAATATTTTTTGAAAATTTTGATGTTGGCATAGATAGTAATCGATATGGAATATCGATGTGTGTAAGAAGCTCCCTTTGACCTATTTTCAAACATAGATTTTTTTTCATAAAAATATGTTATTTCGTAGAGAAACTAGAGCTACAAATGTGAAAGCACCCAATTTTACTGATATAATGGTACTAAAACAGTTGTCATTTTCTAAGGGTTAATTTTCAGAAAATTACAAGTGATATGCAGACGAAGTCGTGGGCATCGGTAGTAGTAAATTAAAATATAACGAAATGGCTTGTTTTTAATTAAATCAAGGTAAATTAATACAAGAACTTTTAAAAAGTGGAGTTAAAGCATGAATAGAATATTTTGATAATTTTGTTTACCATTTCTGAAGAGGATAAGATAAGAATATAAGATATACAAGAAGATAAACTTAAAGACATGCTTTTATATTAATAAAAACAGCACGCACACAGGGTATATAAGATTTGGCATAGCCATATATGTAAATCTAGTTAAGTGGAGTAACTCCAGTCAAAATAAATAATAATTATTGGGTTGACAAAGAATTAAAAAATAATAAATAAAAATTAAGTACTTGTTTTACATAAAAATCTCATCGGCTTTTAATAGGCTTTACATTTTTCAAAATTTTTAGTTTTTCTTAAAAGATCTCTTCAAAAGCTTTTAAATGATACCTATATTGATGTTTTAAAAAAAGTTCAGAGGCCCATAACCTCGAAAATATGGGCGAGCCAAAACTGTTCACTGGTTGTTGTTTCCCTTTTTTTTTAATTCTCTATTTCACCCCGTAAATTTTTTTTCTGATTTGAGTTACTTCACTGAACTAGATTTGCTGATATGGCAAAAATCAGTAGCGAAATATTTGAAACTATGTCTGATCGATGTATATATTTAAAATTTCGCTAGCTCTTCTTGTGTCTTGCAAAAAATTGGTATTATAGAATTAACAAACGAAATGACAAATTAAGATATGTTCTTTTTCCACTTGTAGTGAAAGGAAAAACAAGAAAGTGAAAAAAATTATTCTGTTATAGACAATAAATGTCACAAAGTTCGGAAACAATTTCAAAATATTTCTGTCTACAAACAAACTATCTTAATTATTTTAGAAGCTTTAATAATTTATTTTTTTGCGACAAAAATTATTCAAAATATTACACAATAAAAAAGTTTAGGCTGTTCCGTACAAGAAGAAGGAGAACTAATGTATCGATAGACAAACTTATAAAATATGAGCACCTTGAAATGGCTACTTCATTCTGGTTGTATATATAGTACATTTTTTTAAAATGAATAATGAAAGCACATTTATTTTATATGTAGCATTATAAATACGAAACAATTTAATATTTTTATTTTGATTTTCAAAAGTGCATAATGTTGTTTGCACTGTACACGGAATAATAAATTATTTATAATGTAATGGGATTACAAAAAGACGCAACTTTTAAAAAAATAGCAAATAAAATTTATTTGGTTGATAAAAATTTTGAGTATTTTTATACTACATATTAGTAAAAAGACTTATTATTAATATGTTGATTTATTTAATTTTTTTCTTTAAATTTATGTATTTTTTATGAAGTGATGTTTAATTCTATTTTACTCTTTTTTAAGTAAATTTAATATTACTGCTTTTGATGCCCGGCGTTGTCTGAATCGAATCTTAAGGCTTTTTCTGCACCGTAAAAAATATTATAGACTAGTTTTCTATATTTCTTGTAATCAGAATAAAATAATTATTGTGTAACCATGAGTACGAATATGTACCAATGTTTTAAATTAAATAAAAATCAGTTCAGTCGTTCACCCATGATTGAGGCACGCACAAACAAATATATAAACAAACAATGACCCAGGTAAGGTCGAGTACAATAAAAAGGTATAAACATATATTTATAAATTTTTCCCACAAAGCATTATTTTGTATCAGCACTCCATAAAATAAATCCACAAACACTTCTTATTTTGTGCAACTGACCATAATGATTATTTTTCTGAAAATACAGCTAATAATGAAAATCGACCAAAAGATTATTTTTCAAATTTCATTTATGACCATAAAATACACAAAGTCATATACAAAGCCGAAAATTCACAGACTTATTTAATGTAAACAATATTATGATGATACGCAATATGATAAACGAAGTGGCCAATGGAACTTGAACATATATAATTATTTAATATCTCAGATTTTAAGAAACTAAGCAAACAGATAAAAGTATGTATGTTATTTCTTTATAAATGATATTTTGAATTTTACCGATAAAACAAAATATTATAAGATATAGCAAAAACAATTAAATATTAACAAAATTGTCAGAAGATCAATACATTGAATTAATTTTTTAACTTCCAATTTTAGGTCAATTTTTATATCATTACTGGCCGCAAGTTACGAATAAAACGAGCATCTATTGTTGCTGTTTTATCAAAATAAATCAGTGACTTCACATAGTTCCGCATTAAATAATCCAAAGGTGCCGAATCGTGCAGCCTTGTAGGCAAACCGACAGGCTAAGCAATCAACTTATCACCGCTTGTAGCACTATATTGCTGAATCCATATCTGGCATCTATCAGTAAAATCTAAATTTTTTTTACAAAAATCGTTAATCATAATGCGTTAACGATCTTCATCAATCGTAACGCGAGCTCCGGCCTTATTTTTGATAAAATAAAATCCAGTGATGCCACCAGCATGTAAATCTCACCAAACATTATATTTTTCGGCATGTTATGCAGACTGTAAGACCTGTTGCGTATGGTTTTTATGCCATATGAGCAACTATTTTATTTACACACCATTTAAGCCAAAATTAGCCTCATCGCTCAACACAATTTTGCAATAAATGAATAAATTGAATAAGGGGCTGGTTTTCAAAGTAAATCTGGATAATTTGGTATCAATATTTAATAAGTGCGTTTTTGCAAATTCGTCAAATAAACAATTTACAAAAGGTTTTAAATATGTGTGTTGAGCAATTTTTCCTATAAATTTAGCAGAAAAACAAAAAAATAAAATAAAAATAATATATTAATAATAATAATAATAATAATAATAATAATAATAATAATAATAATAATAATAATAATAATAATAATAGTAATAATAACAACGACAATAATAACAACATTATTGATACCTTCGCATAACCGTAAATTATGCAAGATAAATTTCTAGTATTTAGTATATGTAGTTGGTTTTCTGACGACGAAAACTATTAAATGACCTGAATGTTAACATATGAAATCATTGTGAATTTAAAACTCTAATATTAAGACCGCTATATAAATCAGTTTAGATATTTTTATAGTTCCTAATGAGTGTTTGTTATTACACAAATGTTTTCCTAGTTAAATTATTCACCCTTCGGCAACAACGTCATCAAATATGATGAAACATCACTTTAACGCAACATCAATACTTATTTGGTATTCCCTAACAGTTCAATGACGACGTTGTCCGTTTATCGATAATGTCAATAAAAAGTCATACACATATCTAATTTTTGAATCAGTTTTTTTATTTGTTTACTAAAAATTTTTTAAAAATTTGAAAAAAAACGTACTTTCTTTCCAACACTGGATCGATGGAATGAATAATCAAGCTTCTTTCAGTTAACAGATGAAAAGTAAGTTATAAATTCAAAGTTAACTATTCTAAACTGATAATAAAAATTTTGTGGCAAAAGTTAAGAAAATTATAATTTTTGAAATCTTTTGATTCAAGATTTTTTTAAATTTGCTTATTCGAGTTGATCAAGTACATAAATTTTATCGCACGTTAAATACAGTTCCAAAAACAAGTTATTTTTAGTATAATTTGGGGTAAATTTCAAAAATCGAGAATTATTTTGATTGAAATTCCGTTAAAATTTTTTGATAAATTTTATCCTAAAAGTACGTTAAATTTCCTTTTTACGACAAACTATTCAATATTCAGATCATCAGTAAAACAGTTTGTACCAACATTTTAACTAATTCTACCTTCTTATAAAATACTTTTAAGTTTACAAACTATACAGGCAAAAAGACTAATTTAATTAATTTAGATGAACATTTGGTTCGCAAAGTTTTGGCCATTACCTTTAAGGTATGAAAGTTGCCTTTGATTAAAATGAGGATATGAAACATAACGATATAATTTTGTGAGATTTGTGTTTATCCCTTAAGGCGTTAACAGTCATAATGTCAGAAAGGGACATTTATTCAAGAGTTATGAATGAGTTCTAATATATTAAAAAGATTTAGTGTGAAAGCACAAACAATTGTGTGTGATATTTAATCTAATGCCAAAATGTTAGAAAATAAAAGAAAAGAAAAACAAACGTCGCTATGTGTTTAAAATTTGCAAGAGATTTCAACTATACATATTTGTATGTGTTCTTAATTCTGAAAAATAAAATTCATTAAAAAACTAAAAAGTAAAAGTTGTGTTTGAACAAATCAAATTTAAATTTATGTAAACAAATAAAACTCTAGAACACTAAACCACATGATGTTCTGTAGTATTAATTTAATTTTTTTTTTTATTATTCATAAAAACATTTTTAAGGAAAAGTATGTTAATAAAGACGCAAAATCTAGAGTGATGGCTTTAGGTTATCTGCTGTAAACACAAGATGTTTCGGTGCAGAGGAAAAATATTTAAAACTTCACACTAAAAAAACACTTGCAGCATAAAAGAGAAATACAATTGCTTTTGTGAATCCAGTAGGGTGGTGTATTATTTATAATTTTTAGAAAACCGGTTTTCCTATAGTTCAAATATTTCTTAAAAAGTAATTTTTAAAAATCTGTTAGCAGTTTTTTTTTAGTCAAAAGCGAGTTTATAAAAAAACGGTCTTAATTTGTTTTATTTAACAAAAAAATAAAGCGCATATTTTTTCAATACTTAACAATTTAACATTTGTTAACTATGAAGCAGACAAAAAACTCATTGAAAAAATTAATGTCTAATTATTTTGTTCAAAATAATCCCGTGAAAATAAACTAGAATATAAAAGCTTTATCATTTAACTTAATAAGTTTTAATTTTTTCTAGCTAAACTTTTTACGTTGTCGCAACTCTCCCTCTTAACTTCTCGCTTTAATTTTCATTTTAAACTCTATAACACAACTTGAGAAATCTTCTGTTTCACTAAGCTGCGAATTCCGTTGGTTTCATTTATAGAATAACATTTAAGAAAAACCGTTTTGAAAAGATATCAAAAATAAATAAACGAATAAAAATTTCTCTCCAATCTACATTTGAAAAAACTAACAGCTGTTTTAAAAAAAATCGATTTTGAAACTATCTTTAAAACAAAACTAATTCTCCTAAAATCTTTGAAGTAATTTGTACTTTCGACTGAAAGACCTATTTACACTTCAGACTATTGATTAGTAAATGCAAGCAAATGCATATAGTTTTAAAGCAAATTTGTAATAAGGAAAATTGAAAACACTAAACGTTTAATGCACACAATCATTTAATTATCTCTAAAACTTACTAAAGTATCCTTCATATACAAGTTGTCTTTACCAAAGAAAAATTATGTTCAGAGTTGCCTCAAAAAGGTTCAGTAAAATTGTTACTTAATTAAGAAAGTGTATAAATCAGCAATACAAACGTGTTTTTAAGTGCATACTCAAACACCAGCTATGTTTGGAAATAATTACTCAAAAACCCTTTGTGTTCAAGGATTTGCAGTTAGTTTAAGGAGAAAGTATACAGTGTGTTGCATTACTGATTCAACGATAGTAACATTTTCTTTGTTATAAAAATAAATTTATAATTTTACTCAGACAATTAATCACTTTTTTAAGTTACAGCATAATAACATACAAATAATAATAATTAACATTAGTGCTATATTCGGCTATGTAGAAATTTAAATACCCTTCATTATATATGTAAATCTAGTTTATTGAAGTAACTCCAATCAGAACATAAATATTAGGGTGAGAGAATTAAAAATAAAATATAACTAATATATTTATTGATTGTAGTAACTTTATGGTTTGAAATTATGAAGAAAAATTAGAAGCAGGCGTGGTCTTTCGTCCGCTGCCCTGAGAGACATGGACCGATCTTGATAATTTTTAATAGCAAAATTTTCGAAACTATATCTGAACGATTGGCGTTTCGAAATTGTATCTAGCTCATCTTGTGCCTTGGAAAATTGATTTCGAAACAAAGATGGACGGATAGATGAACATCGCTTAGTCGACTTCGTTATGAAACAGTTTTAGGAATATATATATTTTATTTGGTCGAAAATGAATACTGTTGAAATTACAAATGGAATGAAAAGCATAAACAAAATTTTTTTCACTGCTGTGATCTGACAAATGAGGACAATGATATCAGATTGTGCCACTAAAACATGCGAAAAGTATGCAGATATTATGTCACACCTGCAGTTACAAACAATAAAACCACCTTGTGCAAAATAGATAAGGATAAGATAAAAATCGGTCAGTGATAATATAGCCTGCTCTTGCATATGCACAGTGATAATCGTCACTTCACTACCAATGACTGTTTTAATTTTCACTGCAGTATTTTCAACACAGCCAATGTGAATATTAATCCTACTTTAAAATATGGTCTCCGTTACAAGTAGATCCTGCACAAAAGTTTTGTACCAACTAGGGGTCAGTTTATGTTCATTAGGCCAATGTTCTTTTAAAAATAGATGAAGGATATGTATCTGTCCTCTTTCAACGTATTCACTGGCAAAACCCCCTATAATCTATAGACAGTCAAGTAGACAAATCTTACAAATCTTATAGTTAACTTAGCTTCAGCAAAACCTAAGCCACCCTCGAGGACTAGTATTGATGAACCTGAAGGTGTAGCTGGACTCGCATTTCTAGCGGTATTTTTACCTACTGTAGAATTACATATTGCTGTTCTGAAATCGAAAGCCAATTATTTTCATCGTGTTTCAGTTAATGAATTAAACAGAACTCAGTCCAGAGAGCTGTGTTAAGCTTTTTTGAATAATTTTGTACATTTTTCTTTTCAGGAAACCTTAAATATACACATCTCCAAAATACTAATCCATTTATTAAAATCTATATTTTTTATTTTAAGTTTACCTTACATGTTACATTTACTATACATTTTATATTTCTTTATAATTTGCTTCACCTTAATGTAAAATTGTACCAAAAATTTTACAAGAACGCAACTAGTTATCTTCTAAGAATTTAAGGTATTCACTTAACAATCTCAGAAATGTTTCAAATAGTCATTTAACATTTCAAAATATGAAGTATTTTATATCTTCTTCTTTTTCTCTTTGGTATTCGAAACAGACTTACAATTGTAATAATTAAATTATGTAAGTGAATAAGTGCAAGACATTTATTTTTACTTGCTGCATTGCTATTTTATGCATTTCTGTAAGAAACGAGATTCTTGTTAATGAGTGTATTTTCACGTTACATAGCAAGAAATAAATTCCAGAATTTGAGAGTTTTAAAATAAATGTGAAATGAACATTATCTTAAAAATCTTTTCTTAAGTGTAAAATAAATGTATATTTTGAGCAAGAACGTGTCAGTAAGATTTGTGCATATTTTTACACTGACAGTGTAGAAAATTTTACTTCTTTAATAATTTAATTTATATCAAAATAATGACCTTTAATAAATCCAATCTTTGTTTAACGGAAAAGATATTCATGTTGCGATATGTCCACCAATAAATCGTGCTTTGTTGTTACAGAAAGGAATAAAGTAGATAGGACATGCAAGTAGAAGAAAATTAACTTGACTAGCCGAGAAATCAAATCGTAACCAAAAAAAAAGAATATTTTTGTAGGGCTGAATCGGTTATTATTTTATTATTTCGTTCACAATCTAAATAATTTAATATTTTAGTTTGTTTCTATTAGCTTACTTGGCTTCTAGTTTAGATTTATTGGAATTTAATTCAGACGTTGGTCTTTTTAACTTCTGTAGTATTGCATAATTACTTTACAAAATAAACTATTGTTTGGTGGAAGGTAAACTGTATGCTTATATGCATATACGGCTCTCTACCTAAGCCAGGATTAATACCATAACTAATGAACTAGACGTCAATATTACTTTGCGATATTAAGTCCCAAGACAGAACACCATTACTCCTTCTTTTTTGTGGCTTATTTTGTAAAAGAGTGAATGTTATCGAGAAGAAATACAGACCAGAAAAGAAATGTCAGACCAAATGACGTATTTTTTTCGTGGGCAATAACCCTTAGTAGTCTGGAAAATTTTTAAGTTCTTTTCCCACCAAATACAGCTAAAGCTTAAGAGAACCTTTAAAACTGTGCAATCCAACAACATTGATCAGTCCGAAAGCGAATTGCTTTTATAACCGCTGCTTTGCTACGATTTAAGATTATAATGAGTTTATTATTTTATGTATGAAACTATGAATAAACATAATCTCTTTAGAAACATAAACAAAAATAAAAGAAACAAAAGTGTTAAAATAAATAAAGGCTCCTTTAATCAAAAACCATCTAAAAAAGAGGATTTTAAAATATAATTGAGATATACATACATTGTACATTTATAAATTTAGTTAGAACAGGTACAAGTGCTTTATTTGGCTATGCCGAATCTTATATACCCTTCAACATATAATTCACTTTTTACCTTTGTCTTTCTATGAAAAGATTGGTTCCAAATGATATTGAAAAATTAGAGGCATGAGTGGTGTTTTGCCCGCTGCCTTAAAGGACAAGGCACAATCCTGTTTATCTGTTTAAGAAACATTTTCGGGACTATGTGTGATAGGAAGGCTTTTTTATATTTTATCTAGCTCATCTTGGTAAAGTTTCAATAGACTTCGCTATGCATAAGAACTCAGAAATTGTAGAAATTACAGAATGGCAGTTTTAGATATACCCTTTTTTCCTCAGTGGTGAAAGGCTTAAAAATTAAAACTGACTGATTCAAAATAACTAATTTTCATATTTTACCAAAATCATCGTATTTGTGATGAAAAAGTTAAAATAAAATTAAAAACATGAAACTTAGAAAAAAACTATGAAGAATTAAAACGTTCGAATAAATATACTCAATTAATAATAACGTAAAAAAAGTAAAATTTTCTTTACAAACCGAAAATACAACAAAAAGAAATGAGGATAACTAAGATATATAAGACATACTTTTTATCTTGTAATACCACAAGTGAAACTGGAAGCCATAAGCGTGTCGATGAGAGTTCAGCTTAAAAGAAGAACTATTTCCGCAGTAATATTGCATAAGGCATCAATAGATTTTTTATTAGAGTTTAATTAATTTTTTAGGAGCTATTATTTTATCCTCTACAGATAAAAAAAGCTATGTTAGATTTTTTCGTTTGCAAAGATTGTAGGAAGACAGATTCATAGGTATATTTTTACATAAACTCCACAATTATAAATGAATAACTTCTTATCCATCATTTCACCCAAATCTAGCTTTAGTAATTAAAATGTCCACCCAATATTTAAAATCGAAAAATTTTTTCGCAAGTATATACTGTTTTCAAAAATATTTATCAGAAATTTGACCAATATAATATCTTTCAAAAGGCTGTGGAACTAAATGATCACAGGGCCGGAAAGTTTTGTTTGCTACATTAACATTATTAATTTAATAAAACAATTATATATAATGTAAAGGATATCGGTGGGTGTACAGTAGGTTGCCAGAAGCTGGGTCTAGGGGTGGTAATCAATTAAATAAAAGCGAATAGGTATAATTAAGTTAGCGGTACCTTGGATTTTAAATGTTGCGCTCATTTTATTTATTCTGTTTTATGTGTTTCTTTTATACAGAAGAATTACTACAAGAGGCAAGCGAACTTAAGTGGTTTCTAGTGTGCGGAGAGCAGACCCTAAAACGTCAAAAGAACTCAAGTTGGTTAATCCCATAATGGACTAACCTAATGCAGAAATCTACTTAAATCAAAATCTCTTCACATGGTTTTAAAACGCCTGCTTTACATTATTTTTTAATAAGAATTACTTGAATACTTACAATGCTTTTTGAATCATACTTAACACATTTAACTAAGTCTTTTTTAAAGTCAACGAAATGCATTCTTGAAGTAACCTAAATGAAAGATAGTGTGAGGACGTATACTTCTTCGATTACCAAAAAAGAAAAAAATTTTTAAACGGCGCATACAAAAGGTTTCGTAAATAACAGTACAAACGAAAATTGACCTCAATATTTATGGTGATGAAGACCTTATGGCAAAAGAAAAGAAAACAATAAAATAAAATAACAAAAACTACAAGAGATATTGTCGCAAAAAATTGAAGTGACGAACTAAAAAACATTAAAATAGTAACTATGGAATTAATTATTTTGACAGTTTGTTAAGTCTTAATTAAATAAAAATTATTTTAAAAATCACTTTCAAGAGAATGATTGAGAAAAGTGGACATGCAAAAAAAATTAAGTTTATAGACATAATTAAAAAACTGTAGGTTTTGTTTTTGAAGATAAGTTTTAATAAAATAAAAAAATAAAAGTTGGTTATTACAGGCACTACAGACTTACTTCCATAAAGCTAAAAAATGTTCAGGCATTAGGAGCCTTATATTTAGCGCAAAGTAATAATCTATGAAGTATGTCACTAGCATTCGGAAGTACAATCAAATGAATTATTTCACAATACGAAGCTTAATGGATATAATTTAAAATAGACAGGAAAAATTATACTTACCTTAAAAATTATAATTATAATTATATATATATATCAAATAATATTTTCAAGCAATTATTTTATTTTATGTAAAATTATGTTAGTCAAAAGATTAGTTAAATATTTGACCACAGAAGCGTAATCACTATTTTGACAATTATTTTTTAAATATTTTTTTACATTTATCATTACGAATGATGATATCTTAACTTTTATATCGAGTATGATTTTATATTTCTTAAAATGCATTTAAGAAGCACAGTTTTTTTAATAATTTAGTAGTAACGTCTTTTGGTTAAATATTTGACTAATCTGACTATACCATGCAATTAAGGAAAACTAGATTCTGAGACTCTCTGCCGTTACAAGGCTTGGATTATGATAATCTCTGGCTCAAAATCTTTTAATTTATGAAATACCTATAACCACCGCCCTGTAAAACATAAAATTGAGTTTTTATTTATTTTATTAACATATCTTTAGCTAAAATGAACAAGCATATAGCTAAAAAATAATATAACTCCCATTTTAATCGCAGGAAAATACATTTTTATTTAGTAATGGAAATCCAATAGAAAATCAGATTTGGTATTATTTGTAAGGTAAGTTGTTTTTAGCTGACGATATGTATAATGAATATATAAATATAAAGTATTTTAATATTAGTTTCCTTTCCCATTAGTTTTATTCAAAATTTATTCAGCCTTGATTTTGAAAAAGCAAATAAGTAAAACATTTCCACGGTTAAATGTTGTACCCTTGGTAGAAAATATACAAACACTGTTTTTTTAATTATTGTCTTAAACTTATTTGTAAATTAATTTACTAAAGAGAGTTGTTCTATGATATTGATATTAAAAACCTTTTTTGCAAAGTCACATTATGTTCCTTTTAGTGAGTAATAAATCGATCTGATTTCAAAATGTCTTTCTGTAAATACTGACGATTAAACTAATATCCATTCAACTTAATGTTTTTTTATTTTTCTTTTTATAAACCAATGTACTTGTTTACAGCACAGTAGATGCTGTTCAAAAATCTCACAGGTTCGTATGAAGAGACTATGAATAGGCGGTGCTTTGCCTGTGATTTAATTTTTATTTTTTGAAATTATGAAACAATTAAACTATTTATAAAATAAGCTGGCTTAATTACATCTATTTTAAATTATGCTGGTGTCTAAATTTTTCTGCTTCTTTTAAAAATTACCTTTCAAATTTTTCTTTCTTAAGAAATTAAAATATACATTAACGGAGTAGAATAATTCATTTGTTATAGAAAACAGTTGAGCATAAATCATTTCGTTGAAATTATTGTATTTACGCAATTAAGTAATCACCTCTAACATGTAATGAACAAAACGAAATAGATATGTTTATTTTAAGTCATATTAACCCAGTACAAATAAAAATTTTATTCACGTTGAAAAAAAAGCTTAACAGCTACTTTCCTTAATGGTATTTTAAGGAAATTAGGAAGACGTGTCGACGCGATGCTCTCATTATTATTATTATTTTTTTTTTTTTTTTTTTTTTTTTTTGTAATTTTGGCTTGACATATCTGGCTATAAGATAAAGATAAGTTAGAAACACAAAACAAACTGCTATTCTTTCAGTTGTAGAGTAAAATGATACAACCGAAAATTGTTAACATACGAAATTTTGTTTTAAGGAAAAAAATTATATTTTAGAAAAGTTAAAATGAGGAATATATTTTAATTTATGGTTCTCAAATAAATAACCACATATGAAGTCAACCGCAAAAAATTAGACATTACTTTAAAAAGTACTTGCCATATAATGACTTAATTTTATATTTGCCAAATTTTGTTACTCGCTTACAAAACACACTACATTAGTTTGCAAGTTAAGGAATTAACAAGTTCCTTAAGTTAAAAAAGAATAACTTAGAATACTTACTAATGATTATTATTATTTCCTGCAATAATCAATGCAATCGATTCTCAGTAATTAATTATAACAACCATTTTCTGAGATTTTTTGCTGGGCAATTTAAAAAATATATATGTATATTTATTTCTGGTATTAAAAATATGAAATTAATTTGAAATTATCATTGCTTAAATACCAGTAACATGGATATCTCTGTGATTTTTCTTTTAGGAAATTTTTAGATTTTGTAGAGTTAGAGTTATATTGATTGTCATTCCGTTAATAATTTCTACAGCACATTTTCGATCCCATATATGTCCTCAGTTCTTATGCATAGCGAAGTCGACTAAACGATATTTGTCAGTCAATATCGACATAATTTAAAATTTTTGACAAGATCCTTTAGGAAATGCTTAATTTTTTTTTAATATTTAACCCATTGAGTGTCTGTGGAAATATTATGTAAAATCATATATAGTACTTAATTTTTCTTACTTTTTAATTTTTTATTCTCTGTCCCCGCAATCTTTGGTTCTGTTTTTTTTTGTGATTGAAGATGGACCAGATTTACATGTATGGTGAAAGGTATATAAGATTCCGCATAGTCGACTATAGCACCTTAGCTTGTTTAAATGAAAAATAGCTTAAAGCCACTGATGAGCTATTTAAACAATAAGGAAGTGGCTATAGCGACTCCGATAGCGTATATTTTAAGAGACTATTATAAAATAGTTTATTTTATAAATAAAATTTTTTGAGAACGCCAAGCACGCGTTCATATTATAATTTGTTTTATTAAAAAATTTTAGCTCTGCAAGAACTACAGAAAATTGTAATTAGTTAGGAAATTAAATTTTCTGTGTATTTTACCAATAAGTGTAAATTAATTAAGAAATTTTTACAATTTCATATGGAAACCGAAAAAGAAATGGTCCAAAAAATAAGCTGAGCTTGAGGGTTTCTACAGTTAAAATATTTATCGTAATTATTAAGCTTTTACTATTTAAAAATTCGCTTATGAAAATCAGGATAACAATAATAATAAATTTGGGCAATTATAAACCATTGTTCAGGCTTCTGTCTATTTATGTTGGTTCATTTCTCGTTTCACCCGACTATAGTTTTTCCATTATTACATTTATATTATAGTCAATTTGAAAATTAGCAATTTTTTAATTTCAATTGTAGCTAATTATAATGAAAATACATTCATTGGCGGTATTACAGCTTTATTTTCAATATGCAGTCTCATGAAAAAATTAAATTTTTGCTAACAAATATTTTTGTACTTATATGTTCATATGTATATTTTTCAAAACTATTCAATTTTATGAAAAAAGAGTTGTGTAACTACAGCACTTTCATTCACACACATAGAATACCTGTTTGAAGGCCGTATGCATCGTTAAAAATGTTCAATTTATGTTCAAAATATATTTTTTTTTCTATTCCAGAGTGTATTATAAAAACGCACTTGCATATGTATATGTATTCACACATCACATTCCGTAGCAAAAATTTTTTTCCCATTAGTGACATTAGTCTTACCATTGGAAGCAACACACAATCATCAACACATCAATCATTTTAACGATTCGTTGTGGTAAAAAGGCTAAATAATCTGTTATTTAAAATAATAAATAATGTGTTGAAATATTTTAAATATTTTAAGCAGATTTAATTGTAATTAAAATAAAAATTCAAATTTTTTTTTATAATTTTTTTTAATAATTTGTGAAATTGGACATGGAGTGCATTATAATATTAAAGATATCTCTGAAATATAGTTAAATATATTTGGGTAAGAATTTATATTAAAAAAACACTTCAGAAAAATCTGAGACCAATAAAGACTAAAAGCTCACTAGTTTCGAAAGTACGTTATATGGTGATAGCGATAAAAATATATCCAAAAATTAAAATTTACGAAAATAAAAAAATAAAATTTAACAAAGAAATCGCAAATTTCCCAACACAGAAAAGGGCTTAAAAGTTTAGAAGAAATGCGGATTAGGTAAAACGGAATATACTTATGTAAAAAAAAAACATTATAATTTAATTCTAACAATTGAAGTATATTAGCCTGCTTGAATATTCTCCCGGATAATATTGCTATAATCGCAGTATGGATATGTTAAGTTTGTAATTTAACAAAATGAATGAAACCTTAATCTTATGAGATTTGTTAAAGTATAAGATTAATTTGTATGGATTTGCTTTCTACAGTCGAAATAGCTAATAATTATATTTAAGGATTAATACTGCCAAACATCGCTTTCCTCTTGAGTCCTTTTTCAATCCCATTATGTTTTTCAATGATGAATCATAAATGTATTACTCTTGAAAAAAAAAAAAAAACTTTTGCCTGTTAAGAAACAATTACGGATTTTCTCATTCTCATCCTAATGGCAGTCAGTGCTGTACATTTGCCCAATATTTGTGAAGCCGGCTCAGCTTATGGGCATCTTATTTATAAGATCTTATTTATATTTTGACAATATAAAGTCAATTTTCGCAACTCGTTATCAAGAAGTAATAGCGTAGTCTAGGTAAGATAAATATAAGCACGTCGGGTGTACAAGAAACGGAAGAGCTATGATATAAGCGTGAAATACAAATTTGGTAATACTGTAACTATTATAGAACATCACAGTCACTTTCTACTTACATGTGTGTATTTTAATAGCTTTAAATATAATTTTATAAATAAATTAAAAATATTAATTTTTAGTAGTTATTTCATTATTATTGTTTAAAAACATAACTATTATTATCGAAAGTTACTAATCTTTTTAAATAATTTTTTTTTGTGATTTAATCTTAATTGAAATTTCATGGTATAACGTGCAAACAAAATTGAGGTTTAAGGCATTATTATAATTTAATTGAAAAAACAATGTTTTTTATTATGTGCAATTATCATTATAATATGTGAATGTATTAACATATATGTGTATATGTGCGTTGATACAATTTTTTTACTAGGATCAGCACTCAGGGTAGGACACCTACTTATGCCATACATTGTGTCAGAACTAGGAAAACGGTTTGTAGGAGGTGGGATAGAGGCAGTAGTGCTTGTGAAAATTTGATATAAAGTGCTCTGTGGGGAGTTTATTTCACATACTGGACAATCGACTACAATGGAATGCCCTCTTGAAGCAGAACGCATTGCGCGTATGAAAAAAAGGTTTTCAGGAAAAAATTCCCTGATTTCGTAAGAGCATATTCCGTTGTAGTTACAATTAAACAGTGAAACACACCCCACATTGCGTCGATTATCCAATCAAACAATAGAGCTGAACAACCTACCGATGTGCTTTTTCGCTCTCCTTTGCGCGCGATCGAGTAACTCCAAAATAGTTTTTGGAGCAACAGCCCATATTGGTTAAAGAGTGGCCGAAATTAATTTTTTCATCTTTGCCGATTTGGATAATATTAGGCTTTTATATTTTTTAGTTGTTTGGATAGACACGCT